>JAGKPX010000050.1:0-196591 GCA_022609215.1 Alternaria triticina
ATTTTAGGAATATTTATTATAGCTATAATACTTATTATTTCTTATTAGCTATTATATTATATATTAGTTTTAAGTATAATAGAGGTCTCTACTAAGTAAAGTTATAGTTAGCTTCTTTTCTAGTCTTAACTCTAACTATATTATAACACTTTTCTATATTTAATTAATATCTAGCTATTAATTAAAGTTAACTAAACTAAAATTAACTATAATAACTACTAATAGGCTTTATAGCATAATTTACTATTTCTAAAATAATAAATATTAGAGTATAACTACTATTACTAGACATTTGCGCCTAGTAGTTATTATATAGTAACTTTCTCTCTAGCTACGTTAAAATTATAAATAAAACCTACATTAATAAAGATTAAATTTATAACTAATTAAATTTGCGTTTTTAATTATATATTACTTATAAAGTATAGTAAACTAGACAATCTACTTCTAGACTATTAAAGTAAATTTTGCTTAGCTATTAATAGACCCCTAACATGCCACTAATAGAGCGTCCAAGCCCTACCTTGGCGCTCTAAGGCACACTTCGTCGCGCTCTGACCAGGTGGGCACGTGACAAGCGGGCAGCCGAGCAGCAGGAGAGCTGCGACACTACCACGACCCTTCGCTACCCGACGCTTCATCATCAACACACGCCGCCCCGACCACGCATGGCATCGACCATACCACCAGCGCTCGGCTCGACATTTACGATTTCTAGCGATGATGCGAACGGGTGACAGACCGCCGTGACGGGGCCCGAGGGCTTTCCTTCGGTCCCCGCAGCTTCACCTTAGCAGAACAGCAAACGGCGCCTCCGCTTCAGCGCCGCCCATCTCCCTGCTCGACCCACTGCGCATATCGTAGCGTGGCATTACATGATGATGCGATGTGCATCGAGGGAGGATTGGTCATCTACTGGCGATGACAGAGAAGGGCAAAGGGTCACCAAGTTACCACGGTCTTGCTTGGGCGTCTTCATGCCACCCTCGCGCAGTCGCGTACTAATCACGCATCGTGCATCATTCTTAACATACACTGTGGCTACCCCGCGTTGGGGAAAGGCAGTGCCTGCTCTACTTATCGTTACAACCTCTAGTTCCCAGCTCGGGTCAGGGCTACAATCGCCATACGACTGCCGCTCAATTGCGAGATGCTCCGGGCGCTGTCGAGAGCATGTCCAGATGCACATGGCTGCTCGTCTTTGGTGACCGTTCCAGGACCGCAAGTGAGCCTGGTTCACATATTGTGGCTCTTTTGTCTGGCGACGTGCCATACCTTGCATCCAAGTCTGGTAGCTCTAGGCTATCAGGTGCGTCGACCGCGCCCTCAGCATGGGAACTACACCATCTTCCCTCTTTTGCGGAGCGCGAGCTTTCGCATGCTCGCATGCCGATCGTGGTAATGTGAGAAGCCCAATGTCAAGATGATCGCGGCGAGCTCAATTAAACTTCAAAAGGATCGCATCACCTTTCTGGATCGGCCCAGGCCCCGATAATGGGATATTTCGACTGATAGGTGTTTGAAAATATCGCCGTGCCCGAGTTGCCATGGCCTGATATTGAGGATTACTTCTCTACAGCTTCGGTCGTCAGGGGTTGTCTTTAGAAGGGTGGCGGGGTGTTGCTTCGCATTCGTTATGTAGATGTCGTGAAGCCATGTGGCACACCTGGTGGACTGCAACATGATCTCCAAAATCTGAAGATGCGGGAAGGACAAGTCGAGATGACATCTGGGAGCAGGCTGGAGTCTTGGGCGGCAGGGAGGGGTTTCCATGCACACTCGATGAGGGCGACTTGTCACGGGGCTTGGCGTTGTCGATAGCGGCAGGCGAAAGACCGACGAGCGAGAAGGCGCTGCATGCGCAGCGTCCGCGGCCACGACAGCAACATCGAAAAGCGCATCAACGGTAGCGCATTGGGGAGAGTGTTACAGTCGCAGCCGATTCTCTTGTTGTTTCTCGCTTTCATTACTACTGCTTCGTAAGGCTGAGAGCAGGTGCCGGACTTTCTTGTTGTTCGGTTAGGCCGTGGCACTTTGACCCGCGGACCTCTTGATGCTGCAACCCTGCGCCTTCTGATGCCCTTCCTGCCTCTATGGCTGCCCTGCGACGGGCTCAGGATATAGACCAGTGGAGACCAGAGGACTCATCTAGTAGGGACAGAGAGCGATCTAGGGACCGGTCACGGGAGAGGAACAACGAGGGCAGAACATCGTCACCGGTGCCACGAGCTGCCAGAGATTCTCCCAGACACCGCGCACACGACACCCACACGCATTCATCGGCCAGACACGCACGGGGACGCTCACGCGAAAGAAGTTTGAGCAGAGAGCGCGCGCGTCGGCGCAGTCGCAGCATCTCTGGGGAGGACCGCCATCGAGCTTCGAAGAGGGAAGCCAGCGCAGACAGGGTTGCCCACTCGCATCGGCATCACCACCACCATCGCGACACAACTCCATCGTCGAAACGCCACCACCCGCGTTCTCCATCTCCACGAGGCTCGTCCAAGCGCGTGAAACGGCAGGGCAGTCGCAGCCCAATACGCTCTGCATCGAGGCCACGACGTGCACTTTCGCCGGACCGGCCTGCTACGAGGGCATACTCCCCACGAGCCCAGCGTTCCGACCGCGATCGACCGCCTCGACGAACCACGCCCGACACGTATTTCCCGTCCACCTCGACTCGCCGCCGCTCGCCCTCTGCCGATACACACTACAGACCGGTGGCTCATCGTGCACGGAAAAGATCAGTTTCACTCGACCGGAGATCTAGGCGTGGAACACCGCCTCGGAGACTGTCGCCTAGGAGAACTGATCGAAGACCCATTTCACCCTTCGACAACCGCGGTGAACGGTCCTACAAGCCCTACAATACACGCGACAGGGCAAGGAGTCGCAGTCGAGATTCCAGACGTGCTCGATCTCCCTCTCGTCCGCCCCGGAGGCGATCTCCAGGCCCAGTTCGCAGAAATTCGCCGCCCCATACCCATCGAGCCAGACTATCACCGCGCAGAAGTCGTTCGCCCCGCCCGCCCATTCGACGCCGTCCATCCCGCTCGCCCTCTCTTACATCGAGGCCGCGCCAACGCCTGGATAAAGGAACAGACAGGGTCGCCTCACGTCGAGGCTCGCCCGCGCCGGGATCGGGTTATAACTCTGACACGTCCAAGTCTCGGGAGGACCACGGCAAGATGAGGGGAGCATATCACTACCAGGGACGTGGTGGCTTCCAGCAATCGCCACCGTACCCTGCCCAAAATCAATATTCCCCCCAAAATCAATCGCCCTATCATGGCGGCGGTCGAGGCGGTTGGAATGGTCCACCGTATCCTAACCAAGGGTTAGTTTCCATCCCATCGGCCTTCGGTCATCCACATGCTGACATCATCAGGTCTCCCACACACGGCTATACCCCAAATCAATCTCCTTACCATCAGAACCAATCTCCAGGTTATTACCCAAACCAACCGTACCCACAACCTGGCTTCCAGAATAGCCCCCATCGCGGAGGACATGGTGGCTACCGCGGCAACAACTTCAACGGCCCCGACCGCCGAATGTCAGGTCCTGGCGCAAACGCACCGTTTGGCGGTCCAGGCGGACGAGGGCGTGGCGCGCCTACCCAATTCTCCAACTTGTCATGGACGCCAGCGTCGGGCACTCGAGGCGGCCGCCCAGCCACTGAAGCGCCACGCCCACAGCCCGCTGTCGCGCCGCAAGCATCTGCCGACTCTGCATCTGTGGATGCTGACGACAACCCCTTTCGCCCATCCAAAGATTTGCGTGTAGAAGACGAGGGTTCCAAAGAGGACAAGAGGATGGCACCTTCAAAGGCACCTACAGCACCCAAGTCAGGATTTGGGTTTTCGTTGAAGACCAAGAATCCAGTGCCACCAGCGAGCAAAGCAAAGCCTGGGGCGGAGGAGCCCGAGAAGCCTGCGCCTGCTTCCAAAGAGTCTCTTCTTGACCCCAAAGCAAAGGCGGCAGCGGCAGCGGCAGCAGCGCGTGAAGCTTCCCCACGTCACTCAGAAGCACGAAGCGATCGAGATCGCGACGCGAGGGACAGAGGTTACGACAGTGGCCGCGACCGAGACAACAGGGAACGAGACCGTCGATGTGACAACTACTACGATCGAAAACCTGCCTATCGAGACCCTCGCGATAGAGACACCCGAGATCTACGAGACACGCGTGAGCCTTACTATCGTGGCAAAGAGCGAGATTTCCGAGACCCACGAGACAGAGATATGCGAGATCCGAGAGATGCACGAGACCCACGCGATATCCGTGACCGCGATCCCAGAGATATGCGCGATCCCAGAGATCGTAGAGAACCATATCCACCGCGACGACCTGACGATAGACGATTCGACCCACGGCCTGACACACGACCAGCGCGAAAGTCACCGCCCCCTCAGATACCCAAGACTAAGATCGTTATGAGGAAGCGCATGAAACCTCGGCCTACGCTGGTTCCAGAACATGCAGCTTCAGAGTCTGTATACTACCGGAAGCCAGGCAACGAATCTGTGGTTGGATCTGGCACCTACGGAAAGGTCTTCAAGGGAGTCCATGTCTATACGAAGGATATGGTAGCTCTCAAGAAGATTCGTATGGAGGGCGAACGCGATGGCGTAAGAACACCCAGTGCTAGGCAATGACATGACGCTAACAACTACCAGTTCCCCGTTACGGCCATCCGCGAGGTCAAACTTCTGCAATCTCTTAACCACGCCAACATTGTTAATCTCCGAGAAGTCATGGTTGAGAAGAACGACTGCTACATGGTCTTCGAATATCTTTCCCACGATCTTACCGGTCTTTTGAACCACCCGACCTTCAAGCTCGAACAAGCACATAAGAAGGACCTGGCCAAACAGCTCTTCGAAGGCCTGGATTACCTCCACCGCCGCGGCGTTTTACATCGAGACATCAAGGCTGCGAACATCCTTGTATCCAATACCGGACAATTGAAACTGGCAGATTTCGGTCTTGCACGTTTCTACGCGAAAAGCAGTAAGCTCGACTACACCAACCGGGTCATCACCATCTGGTACCGATCACCGGAGCTGTTGCTGGGAGAAACACAGTATGGGCCAGCAGTCGACATCTGGTCGGCTGCCTGTGTACTGGTCGAGATCTTTACACGACACGCTATCTTCCCAGGCGATGGCGGCGAGATCAATCAGCTGGACAAGATTTACAACATACTTGGTACGCCCACTGTGCAGGACTGGCCTGGGATTGTCGACATGCAGTGGTTTGAACTGCTACGGCCAACAGAACGAAAACAGTCGACTTTTGAGGAAAAGTACAAGGACCGTGTTAGCCCTATGGCCTTTGAACTTCTCCAGGCAATGTTCCTGTTCGATCCCAATGCGCGACCCACCGCCGCCGACGTGCTCGAGCATCCTTTCTTCACGAGCGAAGCCCCGCCACCGAAACGTGCCGACGCGCTGAAGGAGCTGGAGGGTGACTGGCACGAGTTCGAGAGCAAGGCTCTTCGGAAGGAGAAGGAGAAGCAGGACAAGGAGGCGCGGCGTGTTGCTCGGGAAGAGAAGGATACTGCAAGGAAGGACGAGGGTAAAAGACGCGCCGAGGCAAATGCTGGCGAAGAGAGGGACGCGAAGCGAGCGAAGAGCGGTGATGTTACGGCGTAGAATGCTGGAACTCCCCAACCGAAGTCGCGACGGCGCAGCTAATTATATGGCATAATATTTGTATGGATAGAGGTATATTCGTTCTTCGCGCGACTTTTGGAATGCAACTACATGTATATCCACACCACCTCTTGACAATATAAGAAATCTGTTTTCATCTGGGAAGTCTACTGACGTCCTACTATGAGACGAATGGCATCTTTCTAGTACATCGGCAGGTACTTTAAACCGTCTTCCATGCACTCTCTCCTATACTGCACCATTTGGTCGTCCTTCATGTTGTCATCCTCTATCTCACGGCCATCAACCAGTTCCTCAGTACTTGCCTCATTCCAGAAATCCACAGCATCTAGTCTCTTGCCACGCTTCCAGCCACATGCCAACCCTCCGTTCGAGATAGCTTGCATGGTCCATACTTCCTCACACTGCCGATCCCAAGTGGCCAAGCTACACAAAATGTGTAATTTCGGTCTTATCTTTGAGAGTAACTTGGCGCGCTTGCGATCAAATACAGCGTGTATGTACAAATGTCGTAGTCTCCTGGCATTACCCTCGTCTCTGAACGCTTGTAGAAGCTCAGGACCGCGAAGAGTGATTCGGCTAGTTCCCGTTGGATCGCCATCCCTAGACCATTCGATCGAAATCTTGCGAATGTTCGGACAATGGTTGATGACATGGGCTAGACCTTTGTCGGAAATAAGAGATGGGTTCAAAAGTGAAAGCTCTTCGAGTTTTGGGTTCAATCTGGACAGTGCCAGGATTTCGGGTACTGGGTCGCCTGCTTCATTGTCCTCCGGTTACCTGTCTTCGCCGCTTACTCTTTCGGCTTCCGCTGCGTAGGCATGACCTTCTATCGGCGCTTCAATTCTAGGCTGTTTGTGTGGCTGATGAGGATCAAATAATTCGGGGAACGAATTCTTCCGCTTCAAGGTTGGGTGGCCTGGAAGATCATGTTGCACTTGGTACGGAACCTGCATGTGACTGAGCAAACGCTTTTGAAATGGCATATGAGTCTAACGTACCACTGAGTAGTAGGATTCTGGAATGTGATAAGGGACTGGCACAGGATACGGAACCGGGACATATTGCGGAACCGCGACTTGCTGGCTAGGGAGCAGCGTCCATATTGGAGGTAGGGGTAGGGCTGGTAGGATTCGTAGAGGTTGTGGAGTGTACGCGCTCTCAGGGCCAATTTGCATCTGCGGATGCATGGTGTGTGGTGGTGGATCCATTTTCGATTTGCGAAAGTTAAATTTTAGGAAGCGAGAGCAGAAGTGCGCACTGCTAGCCTAGATATTCGTTTATTGTATCAAAAATTCTGCTGCAACTTTGTGGTGTTCCTGAGGTTTACGATGTGTTCCAGATTTCGATGAGTGACAATGCGTTGAGACCGGGGTCAGCTTTGACGCCTGCAGAGCCACCACTTTCCCTCTGCCTCGAAGATACCTAGGTATGAACTGAGTTCACGCTACGTCTAATCGTGCCTTGTAGTTGCAATAACGATGTCACTTATTAGTGCAAACGATCCTTGGATCATGGAACAATTATTGTGGCGTCATAAGCTCTACCTAGGCATGCCCAGCGATTTCGGTGTGTCTAGATAGCGACCAGGCTGAAACACGTCGCAGACGATCCGACTCGTGCATGCTGGCGCAGCACGCCCAGCATGAAAACCCGGAAACTCAATTTCTTTTATCACGCAAATCATGAATGCAACGGATATTAGTTGCAATATTTGTCGCAACAACACCTCTTAGGTTTGTGACATACAATGTGCGTGGCTTCGCCGAATACAACAACAGCATACAATGTACACCTAGCGCTATATATGGATCTCTACGCAATCCCAGGCCGGCTTCCTTGGATCGCCAACGTCGTTCCTACGGTATGACCTAAGGCCACTTATCCAAGAATAATAGTACGGCTTGCTCTTGAAGAACTGGTGAGTGTTTCGCTGATTCAACTTGTGTTCAGCTTCCCATGCTGGGCTGACCCGATGTTCATTCATCGGTGATCTTTCAATGTGAAATCTTGGGATCGTGAGGCTGAGTGCAAATGCAATAGCAGGCGGATAGCTCGGGCTTTCGTCCAACCGTGAGAGCAAAGGCATAAATGAACGGGGCCAACGGTCTTCCTGTTTCAAAAGCTTGCGTTCGAGAATCCTGACTCGACAGACGAGTGGATTTGGACGTTCAGATTCGCGCGCTATGCGCATGCGACGAAGGTTGGACGATCGCTTCAACAGGTGAAGTATCGAAGTGTTGGTGAGCAAACGTGCATCGTAAAGGACTATGTCTTCGAGTGCACGAAATCCGCGAGTGATGGCGAGAATGCCGCGGTCGGTGAGCATGCTGGTATTATCACAGCGTATCATGAAGACGCTGCTGAGCATCTTGTCGTCCACGGAAGCTGTCGCCGCGATATATCGAATGACTTCACTAAATTTGAAAAGGCAATTAGTACTGCTTCACTCACGAGGACTTGAGCATTTTAATACATACTCGGTAACAGGAAAGTCAGGTCCAAAGTGTAATAGTTCAATGCCTTGACCACATCCAGCCTCACACCATGAATCTTTCCAGTCTGCTTCGCTCCAAAAATGTAACGTTCTCAAATCTTCATATCCCCGGTGGGATGACACTTCGTTCCCGCTTTCGCTATCGTAACCTTCATCTCCTCCCGAGATAGAAGCCTTAACTTCGCTAGCGCTGGGTGCATCATCAAATGCCGCGGTTGTTGTCTCGGTTCGGTCCTCATGAGCTTCTTGGGAATACCCTCCAGATTCTTGGTCGAAAATCGCCGCTGCATCGTCGGAACCGACCCCGTAGACTTCTTCGCTGCGTACTCGTTCGGCAGTCGCTGAATACTCATCGATCCTGGGCAACTTTGGTCCGGTAGCACCTGGGTACTCTGCGTCTTCGCATTTCCGTTTTAATGTGTTCGTATCTGCTGCATGACCATGGTGCTGTGCTGGTTCTTGCGGCGCTTGAGGTTGCTTTGGGACATCGCGAGCTAGTGGGTGTGGATAGCAGGCTCCTGAGTTCCACTTGTACACTCCAAATCCAGGAATGTTTAGGGAGCAAGCAATATAGTAACCGTAGGGAGCGTGAAACGTGTCCGGGGTACTACAAGGGTTTGGCTCGCCATCGCAGCACAAGGCATGGGCGGTTTGTAGTTCACCACAGACGGGATGAAGCGAGAATTGGGCCACAAGTAAGTCTCGCGGACTCGAAAGATGAAGAGGGGGATGAATCAAGTGTTCGTTCTCAGGAGGGTGTGGTGTAGACCTTCGCCAGTGGAGGTGCAGGTGAGAGTTTTGGGTGCTCATATCGCGTTGTGGGCAGCTGGAGGACGGATGATAGAACGAGATATGAGAACCGGGTTTTGGATGATTTATAACTCCCTTGTTGTAGAGGTCGCTTGATCCTTCAGTCGCTCCCTGAGTTCGATAAGTGTTTCAAAAGCAAACTTTGGAATGCGTCTGGCCTTCGAGATTTTACGGTTCGTGGACTCCCCTTGAACAGCTCTCGGCAAGTTTTGTGCCCCTGGTGGCGAAAAGACCCACGGTTTGCGCGTCGTGCGCGGGGCATGTCTAGAACAGGACTTTCAATCATCATAATAGAGAAAAGACGTGTTGGGTGGATGAACATCGCGATAGCTGGTGTCTTCTCAACACTAAAAGCGAGATATCGCTGTGATTTCGTCC
Source organism: Alternaria triticina (assembly GCA_022609215.1). Lineage (NCBI taxonomy): Eukaryota > Fungi > Ascomycota > Dothideomycetes > Pleosporales > Pleosporaceae > Alternaria > Alternaria triticina. Next base: position 9,364 of record JAGKPX010000050.1, read on the forward strand.
TTCGGGAACCTCAAATGTCGCAAGGCCGGGTTGATGAGACGCGAGACATCCTGCATGACGGCTGTCACGCTAGCGGGAAAATCAACTAGCCTGAGTCTCACCCCACACCTTCTATCAGCACCAACCTCGTATCGTGATAGTAATGTCCGAGACCGTTCAATCATGTCGTCCATCAAGGTTCCGGGAATGCTCGCCGTGGGAAGTCTGGGATGGCGTAGCGTCAATATCAGCTGCAATGGTCGACGTTCGGCTGAAAGCGGCGTAGTGCGGAAGCTCCTTTCCCGTATTTAGGCTTTCCTAGCGGACCCAAGCCCGGAAAATGCCAGACTATCTATGGAACTAGAAGGTTTTTGCTTCTGTCCACGCGTTATCATGATTCTTCGAGACTGCTAAAAAGATTGTCCCGTCGCACGCAATACCCACCGCTTGTACCCTGCCCTGGTGTGGCTGATTCACATCAAACTCGTTTCCATTACCTCTTTGGGCGTGCGGGCAGCTCGATCGGGGCAACATAATAACGATGGTATCGTGGCGGCCGGAGACGAGATTGGAATGGTTTTTCTTTGGCACTACAACAGTTCAGGCGATTACGAATATTACGATACAGACGTTCGTATTTCCCCGCATAACTCACTCGCTAGATGGACTGCCTAACAAGCCCTAGAGTCATTCTGGTCACATACTTGAATTGGGTAAACTCGGTTGCCTACCAGGTTCCGATATCTTATGTCATCCCTCTGACCTTGTGTGTCAACTCATTGGGATGTCTCTTCCAGATCATCTTGACACTCGACGCATACCGGATCAAGAACCACATCCAGGTTTTCGTTCAATGCGCCGCCAACATTTGCCTTTCAATCTCGACGGTTCTTCAATATGGCGAGACTAGACATGCAGTAGCCAGGATTCTTGTTAATCACGACATGTACGGCACACCTTTTGCAGACGTTGATTGGCCTTTCTGGAAGAAGATCTCACCTGGCTTAATGGTCTGCACCGTGATTACATGTGTCAGTAGTGCCATTATGTGCTGGTTAGCGAGGGGCCTATACCGTGAGTTCTCTTGGGCTTTATATCAGCATGTCAGCCCTGACAAGAAGATACAAACAAAATACGCTGTCTACCAGGTAAGACTTGCGTCATCTTCTTTCCTGACCATACTCACATAAGCACAGATTTACCTCGTGCTTCTCAAGTTTACACCCTACTTCGTTTTCGCGTTCATAATCTTCTACGATTTCATCGACGTCCATTTCCAGGAGCCCGAATTCTCATTGACAATCTCAATCATCCCGGCTACTCTTGTACATGTGGCTATCGCAGTATATTTTGTCCGGCATGAGCGTCGCATTGGAATGGCGTTTGTTTTGGTAGGTCGCTCAACCTCGAAAGGACTGTCACGCGCTAACGCCCCATCTCACAGCTTCTCCATGCCGCAAATATCGCATACCTGATCAGCAGACTCCTCGTTCTCTACGGGCACTCATTACTTGCTGATACTCTATTGAAGGATGAGATGGTTTTCTACCTCTGCGTAGGAGTGGTCTTTTCGACGAGTGCTCTCCTGGCCGGCTGCGTTTGCTTCTACAACTTCAAAAAGGGACTGAGACCGATTCTGTTAGGCCAGGTGCAACGCAAACCGCGGGCACATGAGCTCGAAGACGACTACTATGTACAGCGTTTGAACTACAACGTGGTGCCGTTGGCCGACAGAGACTCGCAAAGATTCGCGTTGGATTGATAAGCATGATAATCGATAGTGACTAATATAATGACATTTTGCGAATCCAGCCGCGCGCTAAGCCCTGCTTCCGGGCACAATCTCCTCTAGTGTCTGATGTCCACGTATAATCTTCAGATTTGCTCGCAATCTTTCGCAGGCTTCCACGCTCTTGTCTTCCACCAGCTGATCTACGAGTACCAAATTACGAAGATGTTGGGCCTTGTTTTCATGTGCAATCAATATCGCGTCGAGGTTACGCAAAGTCACACCACCAGATCGTCTCGTGAGTACATCCCCACATACTTCAATGTATTCCATGGCCGAACAGAACTCAATAAGACTCATGATGGATTGGTCACCAATATTTGGAGCCAAATCGATTTGCACCTGCGTTAACTGCGCCATATTTGCGGCGAGGTTGGTAATAGACTGATCGTCTAACAGGGCACTGTTGCCCACGCGGATCGCGAGAATGGATGAACTGAATGCTGCTGGTGACCAAGCTAGCATATTGATGTCCGTGCTGTTTGGGTTCAGTATGCTACTGATAGATGCAATGACAGACGAAGACAACTTACACAGTGACAGCAAAGCTTGGTTCGAAAATGACCATGCGTATGCCCGTACGACGCTGTGCCCTCTGCCAACGTCGCTCCCAATCCTCAGGACTGACAAATCTGAGTGTGACGGAATCCGCAAACGCGATGGGTGGACGGGGATTGCATGGATAATACGATTTGACAACATTAGTGCGTTCCATGTCGTTCTCGAAGCGTGCGGAATCTTGTGCACGAGTCCTACTTTCGCTTTTGATCCGGTTGAATAGCTCATCTTTAGAATCCGTCTCCATGCGGTCGTTCAGTTGCCGTTCGTCTTGAAGTTGAGTTCCATTTGCGATGTGCATGTCATCATCCTCATCGGCAGATATCGATGCCGGTTCTCTAGGGAGAGCTCTCGCTACACTAAGGCGACTTTCTTGTTTTATCATCGCTCGTGTGTTCCGCCCCCTGGGGACCCAATATCTGGATTGTGTACTGGGTATCCTTTGGTCTGCAATCTGTGCAATTCTTTCGGCCTTGATCGAGGGACGCGCGTCTTCTTTGTTTTGATATACTTTATCGTCGTCGTCCTCCTCCTCTTCCTCTTCCCCGTTAGTCTCTTCTAGGGAACAATCTTCTCCATCAGAGCGCTCTTCTCCAGTAGCTTCTTCGAGCTCGTCTGCTTCTTCATCTTCCTCTACTAAGGTGTCTTCCTCTTCCTCTTCCTCAAGTTCATCGGCTTCTGAGTCTCCCTCTTCCTCTAAAGTGTTTCTATAACCTCCTAAACGTCTAGCATCAAGATCCTCCAGATTATCATCGCCAGATTCTGCTTCCTCTGAACAGTCCTCTTCTGATCCAGAATCTTCTGCATCACTTTCCGCAGAATCGACGTGCGATCTAGCGATGGCTCGCTCTTGTTGTGCCTGGGCTCGTCTCTTAGCAAGTAGCTTTGAGATTTCCCTCTGCTGTTCTTGCTCGTATGCCCTCTGCCGCTCCCGTTCCTCTTGGACTTGTGACGCAAGCTGTTCCAAATCGTCCAGCCTCGTTTGCTCTCTGCGCACTACTGCCACCCAATCTATACCCTCAACATGCCCTCTGCGCCACTCAGTCCTGGCCGGGACGGGTACATCAATACCAGCATTTGACAGCGACTCTTCCACAGCGGGAGGAACCCTAATGCTCTGCGAAACGACTATGTCTGGTCTTCTCTTGGAGACGCTTCTCACCTGTGCCTCTTCAACCGGTTGGTAGTTCAGCCGTAATTTCCTCAACATGCCCCATTTGTGCTGATTTTCCCGCATGTTCATGAAAGAAACGAAATGGCCTTTGACCCGTCCGGAGGCCTCAGACAAGCCGTTGATTTGGATAGCTGTGATGCGTGGACAATGTTTGAGGATGGCAATAATTGACTTATCGGTCAAGTTCGGTGCATATAAGTTGATGTCGAGCAGCCAGTAGTTCCGTGTAACAATCGCGCGCACGTCTCTATCAGAGAGAGTGCCACGCCTGTCATACAACCAAAGGCGCTGTAATTTGCCAGTATGAAGCTTTAGCGAAGTCTTGATCGCACTAATAGGGTTGTGAGTCCTGACTTTAGGCTATATAATTTGTCGTCTGAACATACCGCGATAGGTGGAAGTCGCATACTATACGGATGTCTTTCACTGAACCCCGCAGCAGTTTCTTCTTTTCTCTTCCCCAATCCCAGTCTTTCGAGCTGCGAAATATTATGCGCTGTTCCTCAGGCACTGCCTCAATCGACCAACGAGGTGCTGCCGCTGCTAACGACATTACTCGATGTTGGCAAGTGCGCAGCTTTGAACGTGTGGTGCGGAAGAGGCCAGTTCAGTGAATGGGGCCAAGTGTACTATTTATCGCATGCGAATTCAAAAGTCAACCCACGAAGATGCAAACCGCGCCGTTATTTCATTAGTGGTTGGTGTTGAGCGACTGGTGACTGTCGACATGTTGAGGTTCCTCGGCCTGCAGGAGCGAACCTTCCCGAAACAGCCGGACCCGTTGGGCGGGGGGTACCGGTAACTAGTATGGGCCCCGAGGATGCCTGGCCGCAACTGAAACCGAAAAGCGTCTGCACAGATCGTGCTCTCGGAACACGAAAGAGACAATGTTATTAGCATTTAATGTAGAATAAGAGGAGTCTACTCGCTCTCGAGCTCGTATAGAGCTGACGATAGAGCCTGCCGGATAAGTCCAGGCTACAAAACGATGATGTCATACCAGCGCTTCCAGGGCGCCATCACCCAATGTGGTTTCAGTTGTCCTCACGCTTGCACGCTCTCAATATTGAAGTGAAAGCCACCTGAAACACTGAACATATCTCTTCATTGAAATCGGCTTTGGTCATACACTATCGTCTCTCTTGATTACAGTCCTTATCATAGCATCCTCCTCTTCATCCAAGGCATCTCCTCCATGGGTTTCGGCTGCCTCATAGTTCACTCCGAAGTTATCTTCATCCAAAGTTTCTTCTTTGATGACGCTCTTAGTCAAGGCGCTTCCGTCAGAGCTGCTGCCTGCGTTGGCGTTCCCAGAGGTGTTTTCCATACTTGATGACGCTTCATTGACGTTTGTGCTACTCGTCATGTCGGCCTGCTTTGCATCTTCTTCGTGACGGAGATCGGAAACTTCGCGTCTTGCGACCTTTCGAGCTGGCTGTGGTGATGAGGGAGAGGCCGGGTCCAGAGTCCGCTTCCCACGACCGTCTGATTCCTCAGGAAATTCTTCAGCCTCTGCCTCATACTCAGCCCAAGCTTGAAGCCCAGCCTTACACCGCCGGATAGTGTCCAACCGAGTCTGTTCTAATCGCACCAAATCCGCCATGTCTGGGCCTGTAACCTTGCCGTTTCTCCAGAAAGATACAACGGGCACGATTTGTGATGCTTTAGCAAACTCCTCGGCATGTAAATCTGATAGTTCCACGTTGGAAGGTGAGATGCCGGCATCCGTGAGCGATTTTACTACTTCGGGGCTGGGTGTCTGCAACTGATCGATATGTAGGTTCGGTCGCTTTTTGAGTAAGCCTCTAATTTGTGCCCTGTCGATTGGCTGATCCCAAAAAGTGATTTTTGTCAATTTCTCCCATTTGTGCATATTTTCCTGCTTGTTCATGTAGGATGCAAAATGACCTTTGATCCGCCCATCTCCGCCAGAACTGTCACCGCCAGTTGAAATGGATACGATATCTGGACAATGTCCAAGAATATGAATGATTGATTTGTCCGTTAGATTGATGTTCAATAGCATGATTTCGCGTAACCCATTGTTCCGTGAGACAAAGTCAAGGACATCATCGTCTGAGATATTGGCTGCGTAATTGGCGATTTCAAGACTTTGTAATCATCCCGTATGAAGCTTTAATGACCTCATGATGTCACTGGTCAAGATGTGAGCGACAGTCTTCGGAACCTATCTATCAATCGTCCTAACTTACCTAGAGATATGCACCTGTTGGCCTAGAGTAACACGAAGGACTCGGCCTCGTAATTTGTCTTTCTCTTTGTCCCAATCGGATGTGTCTTCGCAACAGAGGTACTCATTCTCGGTACAGGGTGACAAATATTGGTCCCTTGACGTCAGCGACATGGTCGGATTCTGATATCTTCGGCGTGCGCGATCGCAGAAGTGCAGCTGAACAGACAGATAGTAACGAGTCGCGTCGATTCCTTTGGTATAGTGGAATGGACGCTCTCAGCGCTGAACGCGTAATGCGATTAATACCTGCCTCACTGTCTTGTATCGTGTCTCGAAGCGAATCACACGCGTTTCTTTATCGATTGTCGGACAGCTTGGGTTCCAACGACTGGGTGAGCGTGATGTCTTTGAGAGGTGTGCGGCTCTCGGTAAAGGGCAGAACTGAAACAGCCCAAGCCTCGCTAGTTGTGGGGCCGTCTCAAGGCCGAACTCAAGCCGAACCCTACCGACACGATATTCAACGACCGTACTGCTTCTTCGTCACGCGTGTTGAACGCGACTTGGATCAGGATGCGGCTTGTCTAAGTTCAAAGCGTTTGTGGCAGCACGCCCATTATTCATTCTCGCGTACTCCGGGAGCGCGGACCTGTGGGCAGCCCAGTCGGAATGATCGTGGGGATCGGACTTGGCCCCGTCTCCTCAACAACACCTGGGCACCATGCCATCTTACATGTGCCAGCGTTCTGTCGTAATGACATCAAATGATCGCGCAACTCTGATGATCTATATGAACGGCGAAATTTGTCCCATATAATACCATCTATCTAGGTACCGTACCTAGGTATGTCTTCAATGGCTTTGGCCTTCTAGACAACGGCATCAGGTATTTCGTTATGTACTAGACGCAAGACAACGAAACAACGTCGATTGGACGACTGCGAACCCATACAATAAGTGGAGTTCCACCAAGCTACAATGGTGCAAGAGAACTAATCATTGTCTGAGTTGGCAACTACACCCATACCCCGCCGGCATCTGTCTGCCAACAACATGAGAACAGCTCTAAATCGATAGCAGGTCAGGCCGCCATTTAGTGCACATCCCAGAAACACATTGCAGCCCTCCCTTCTTGTCCGGCTTTGGACAGTCAAGAAGAGGCATCCATTTCACAGGGGTTGGATCGAAGCGGGTCCCGCCACCACTACACTGCACCTGTATTGACAACAATAAGCGCGTGCGCAACCTCGTATAAGATATAGAAGACTTACAATCCAGCCCGAGTTACATTCGCAAAGGTAAACATATGGCTCTGTGCATTTTGTATAACGCGTGGCACAAACTCCTGATCCGGTTTTGAATTCGTAAGCATCGATGGATGTGGTGAGGAGTGAAAGCGCGAAGATGGGGGTGAGGGATAGTTTCATGACGGCGTGTGTATCGGGAAGGTAGGTGAGTGCAAAGATGGAGGGATGGTCTTAGAAAGGTAAAGAACGAAGTGTCGTTCTTGACGCACCGCATGCGACTTACTTTGGACACATTTATCACATCTGCGATACGAGCGCCGTTCGCAGACTTCTTTCAAGTATGGCGCCTTACCAAGAACAAGCCCAAAAAGTGTCTAGTAACATCTGGATTTAGATGCTCGAACAAAGACGTCAGTCTTCATTCCGTCTGGGCTTACCCTCCCCGGCTCTTATGCACTCGATCTTCAAAGAAGACATCGTTTCAAGTTTGGGTAGCGGTAGCGCAGGGTAATATACGCCACATCTCTATGTTGAGTTCACTGTGCGCAGACCCGTGGATGCAATCCTTCTTCAATTCATGACATGGTGATCGGATGCTGTACAGTAAGACCATCCATTACAAAGGGCTTATCAAGGCCGCGGCAACTCAGCTAAGTGAAATATGCTAGTACTGGTTCCCCTCTCATGCTCGATGACCTGCCTTCGTGACTGGAAATTAGAAATGATAGGCCCCGTCAAGTCCATTGCCATTGTGAAAAAAACTTTGCGACGAGCCGAATCCTTTTATCCAAGAAACATCTGTTCTAAAAGACACAAGTTGTGTTTGACGCTAAATTGTTGTGACACACGTTGGTAATGAACTGCGGCCGGACAGAAACAAAGACTGTTGGCATGTAAACTCGTCGTGCGTGTGCCCGAATCGTGGATGTCTATGAAAGACCATCGGTGTTGCCGTTGAAGGGAATGCATGCGGATCACATGAGGCTGAAGGGCCGTGTCGCGCTAGCCAAAACGCAAGATGTACGAGAAAGTACATGCAGGATCAGTACAGACTACCGGACACCTCGATCGTGTTGATCGCTCCAGGGCTCTTTCCCGAGTTCTCGTCTAGCTGTGACGTCGCTGCAAGTGCGGGTACGATGGCAGAACCGAGACCCGCATTAGGGAAATGCATTGGAAGCACGGATGAAGCTCCTGCTGGCACTTGGACATCTCCCATCAACGGCTCTGGAATCGATAGGTTCATTATTTCTCTATTCCAGACCCGACGGGGGTTTGGCGATGCGAACTCCTCCGCTCCTTCGTTGCTTCTTCATCGACAAGGCGGGGTCATGTGTTAGCGTCAACCATACCTTGACGCCGCCGCACGATCTGGAGCTACGTCTTACAACCACCGGCTCTTCGATCATCGCTCACAGATACACTACACTGGTAATGGCCAGGCGTGCACCGGTGTAGGTTCCCCTCCAATGGCCGTCGTCATCCCATCGCTCGGTCATGGCGGACGTTTCCGATTGCCTGATCGCGGTCCGGTCCAGCATGCCAGGCAATGCCATTGGCTCACGGCTGTTCCCTTGCGTTGAAAGACGGAATCCCGTTTAGGACTATCGAAAGCTTTGGCGTCATGTAGCGGCCGAAAGAAGCAAGCGAGGTCTAGCGATGGCGCTGTCGACTCGGCGAGGATGCTATAGCGCGGCCCGCCCCCATATATGATCTGCGATCTGCAGCATCGAGATATCCAGCCCTGGTGATCTACCCGCGCCTGGCATCACATCATCCAGTCGTAAGTTGATCCGCCATGCAGTTCAATGCCCCGACAAGCGAGAGCGGCAAGGCCAAAATCCCTCTCATCGACTTGCGCTACAAGGGATCGTCATTGCATATGGGAATGCCGGGTCTGATCTTCTAGGCGGTGCTCATTCAAGCTGAATGTTACGATGGTTACCTCCACCTCTTGAGTCGCCGACACTTGATGAAGAGGTCCCACTTATCTCATGCATGGTTCCAAGTCGCTGCATGTGCCTTTCCAGTAACAGTGCAGCGTATCGAACGGCAGCTGGGATAGCTCCTCCAGTTCGCCAAATGCTCTGAGAACGTTGCGTCATACGTGGGAATATACCTCTAAGCTGCAAGCCACGACCAGCTCGTCAATGCCAGGAGCTGACTATACCGATGGCAGTATTGATGTGCCGCTTGTGATACGCTACCATGGTACGTGGGGCAGGATGCTGGTTGACGGCACTGACAGCATAAGTACCACTTTCCGCTCACCTTCATAGCATATACATCTCAAACATCTTCACATCTTTCTCAGTACCTCACACCATCACAATGACAGACACATTCAACACCACCGCCAATATCTCGCCCGAGAAGCTCACTATCATGAAGCTCAAGGCCAGTGGACTTCGAGATGTCTTTTCTGAGCCTTCATCCCCCACAGGCAACCGATCTTTCTCATTCGCCAGTCAAGCAAATGGTGCCGGCCACAGCTCATCACTGACACGCCGAACGACTCGTCAGACCAGCTCATCCTCTCGTCGAGCAAGCAGCTTCCTCCAGTCACATCGAAGCAAGATGTCTACAGAGCTCACATCACAAGCCGAGGGCAAGTTCTTCGCCTTGATGGACCTCATGTCTACCGCCTCCCGGGAGGCTTCTTCGCTCAAAGAGTCATGGTCTCGTATCATGGCTGAGCGAGACAGTCTGTCCCGTGAGAGGGATGAGCTTCTCATTACCGTCGAGGAGGTGACGGAAGAGATCCAGCGTAAAGAAGCTGAACACTCGCATTATGGTCATGAACACGGTGAGAGGAAGAGGCAGGTGGAGAAGCTCATTCTTGAGCTTAACGCTGCCCTTACTCAAGTGACCGACCACAAGAAGAAGCTTACCGATCGCGACCGCGACCTGGAGAACACCCGACACGAGCTACACGAACTTCAAAGCTCCATCACGCTCACTCATGGTGATCACGAGAGGACCAGGGCGGAGCTAGAGGCTGCCTACTCCAGGCTGAAGATCTGTGAAGGCGAACGCGATTCCGCTCGATTCGACTCAGACAAGCACCACAATGAGCTCAGGACACTTCTTCGTGAGCACACTGAACTCAAGAGCAAGTATAACGAGACTACTTCCAAGTTCGAGTCTACTCGCAAGGAGGTCCTCACTCTTACCGACCGTATCAAGATGTTTGAGCTTGAGCGGGACGAACACCTCCACGAGAAGGATCGTCTGCACGAAGAGTTGAAGCGCGCGAAATCTCGCGTTGACGAGACTACTCGCGAGTACACTGAGCTCACTGAGCGACACGACCGTGTGCAGCGTGAGCTTCACAAGCTCAAGGAGACTGTCCGCATCATTGAGACAGAGCGTGATGACCATGCTCTGACCATTGACAACCTCCGCCGCGAGGTGAAGGCCAAGGCTCAAGGCTGGGAGGAAGCCGACGCCCGTGCCAACGAGTTCTCTCTCAAGTACGAGCACATCAAGCGCGAGGTCGTTTCCGTCAAGGAGAAGTTGAGGGATGTTGAGCTCGAGCGCACAGAGCTCCGAGATGCCATTGACCGCTCTCGCGAGGACCACCGTCTCGTTGTCATTGAGCGCGACCAAGTCAAGCAAGACCTCCACGACGAGCACCGCAAGGTGGAAGACGGCCACCGCCGCATCAACATCTTGGAAGACTCCCTCCGCCGCGCAGAGCTGACGATCACCGAGATCAAGTCAGAAATCCACACTCTGACCGAGCGCAACAAGGTGCTTTACCGTGAGGGCGAAGACTCGCGCGGCAAGCACGGTCATCTCACCGGCGAGATCAGCAGTCTCCAGGAGAAGCTTGTCATCTTCCAAACCGAGATCACCAACCTGAAGTACGCCCGCGACCGCGCGCACTCCGACCTCAACGCCTGGAAACACAAGTACGAGGAGATCACCGAGACCATCTCCACCTACGACGACTCCTCCGCGGAGTTCGAGTTCGAGATAACCTCACTCCGCACCCTGCTCAACGAGGCCCGCGAACAGAAGGAACGCGCCATCTCCGCGCGTCACGCCGCCGACCGCGAGCGCGACGAGTACATGGCCAAGTACGAGGAGAAGTGCCGCGAGATGGAGCGTTTCGAAGAGTCAGCCAGCAGCGTCTACCACGCCAGCAGCGGCGGCGCAGCCCGTGGCGGCTCCAAGATCTCCAGGGTAGTCTCCAGCGGTACCACTGTCCACAACCACAGCGCCTCTGGCGGTGGTCACAGCCACGGACACAGCCATGGGCATGAGCATGGCGAGGGGAATTCTATCTTCGCGCACTAGTTACGATGTCGATCGATTGGGATTTCATTGCTGGACGGACTGGCGCATGATGGGCGAGGAGGTGAGGAGAAGGAGGGGCGTGTTTGAGACGAGTAGACCGAGTAGGCCGAGCACGGCGGAGACGAAATTGAGTTGTTGAGGGGTGGTAAAAGTTAAAAGCCGGTATGGGTGGTAGGATAGTACTATAGCCCAGGTATAATTGCAAGGGTTTCCAAGTTGTCAAGATGTGTGCCAGAAGTGTTTGCTGTGCTTGCTGTTGTTAGCCTCATGGAGTGAGTCGTGGTGCATATGTCTCTCATCGTGTGATGCACAGCCTGTTCAGATCATTAGCAACTACTATGACATGCAAGGAGAATTCGTTGGTAAAGTGTATTCATGTGTAGCAGAAGGTCGCTATAGACGTCTCGCGACGCAAACGCGAACCCTGTGGTCAAAATGACGAGTAGGTTAACCGTACATCTATCGCTCGCCCCATTGACCGCATGCATGCCCAGCAAGTAATGAAAAGCTCCGTACAGGAAAGCTACGTGATATCAGAATGAAGATGCTACTTCGCCCGCTCAGCAATGCAAAACCAGAACGAAAGCAGATATGTATCCTCCAGGTAGACACAAGTCGTCTAGCTGAAGATAGCAGCAGCCGCGGAAGGCCTGGGGGGAGTCGCGTTGAGCAGACCATCCTCCTCTTCAACATCGTCTTCAACATCTAGGGGAGGGCTATCGTCACGGACAACAATGTCGGTGTCGATGGTAGTGAGGAGGGTGTTGCCATCCGCGTCCATCTCGACGTCGTGCATGCTCATCTCAACGTCCTCGTGTACCGGCTCGATATTCTCGTCGTTCTCGTCGTTCTCGCCCTCCTCTGGGTACTGAGGCTCGTCGTTCTCGGGTGAGTCTTCGGCGTACTCCTCTCTTTCCTGTTGCTGCAGCTCGGCAACAGCCTGCATGTCTTCCTCGTCTTCAACGAGATCTTGTTGACCGTTCATGTCGAGACCGCCATCGCTGTCCTCTTGGTATTGATCACGGTCCTGCTCTGAAGACACAAGCGCATCCTGGGCATCTTCAATTTCAACGACTACGCCGTCCTCTTGCTCCTCTGCGACAGGAGACTCGTCGGCTTCGATGAGGTCGTGGAGGTATTGGTCGATCTGTGCGACGTATCGATCGGGAATCTGGCGCACGGTATGACCGCGCATCTTACGAGGAGCGAGGGGCTTTGCGGGCTTCGCGACTTGCTTTGGAGCAATAACAGCGGCAGCTGCAGCGGCCTTGGGCGGACGTCCGCGTCTAGAAGTGGGCTTTGGAGCTGGCTGAGGTACTGGTTCGGTCTTCTTGGCTGGGAGCCGGGTGCGCAATTTCGATCGCATGCGAGGATCGAGGCGGCGAGCGAGGGGCTCCGGCTTGACAGTCTTGACCTTGTTGTTGCGAGGAGACGACCTCTTGCCGATACGGGGAGAGCCAGCGACGCGGTGAAGGTCGACTGCAGCAGCGTCTTTCTTGGGGCGTCCACGGCTCTTGACCGGCGCGTCTTCCTGCACAACAACGGCGTCCTTTTTAGGCCTTCCTCTACCCTTCTTGACTGCTACTACTGTTGCCTCTTCGACGGCGGGTTCCGGCGCAACCTTGGCCTGGCGACCGCGTTTCTTGGGCTCCGGCGCGACTTCGACGGGCTCTTCAGCTTGTGCTTGTGCTTTCGCAGGGCGACCGCGCTTCTTCGGGGGCTCGGCGACGACGTCGGCTTTGGCGGCGCGACCGCGCTTCATTGGCAATGCGACAGGCGCTTCTTCAACCGCGGCAGCGGCCTTGCCGCGAGGCGTACGTGCTTTTGGGGGCATTGCAGGGTCGCGCTGTATTTTGAGCGAATGCGCGATGGTGATTGAGTATCGTGGCGCGTTATAAACACGCGTTAATTGAGGTTGTCGAAAGTCGCGTTGGTTGTCGGTGGGTGGTGTTGTGGAGCGCGCGGTGGAATCTCACTCACTCACTAGCGCTGCCACGGCGCACGTGTAGAAACTCACCCAGGTTGGCATTCCAATCTGGAATTTTCTGTCAGTATGGCTTGGAGGCCTGCGTTCACCTCCGAAAGGCCTAATAGGCACTGAGCACTAAGAGAGACACTCAAGTATTGATAGTTGTTTCATCCTTTCACTATTTGATCTACTATGAACTTGCAGTTCCTGTATCAAAGCCGTTCAAGGTCGCCGAATGCGTTGAATCACTTTGATATTGCATGTAGAATGGAGTCATTGGCGACGCGTTGGTGAGAATTACAATATATTACAAGTAGCAAACTTGGCCCTGCTCTAGGATCAGATGCTGTATCTAGACAAGGTCGTCTAAAGTAGTCTAAAGAACGGACTTTTCGATATGAACGAAAGAAATAAAGCCCAAAACTCCAAAAGCTGACCAAGGACTCCAATGCAGTTGCGAGAGAGAGGCAAATTGGTTCCTGGGCGATGAGCAGCATGAACACACAGCCACCCAATCACTCCGCCTTCTTACTCGCCTTGGTCCTCAGCTTCATGAGAACATAGACAAGAGCGTAACTCGAGATGGCAAAGATGACGCAAATAGCTGCGTCCCTCCATCCGTAGTAGTAGTCGTTCAAGTTGACCGTGTACAGGTAGTCGCTGCCTCTGGTGTACTGGCACACTCTGCAGTCGGAAGTAGCATCAGGGTTGACGAGGTTCGTGCGACTGCCTGGTCCAGCCATCCACGCTGTCAAGTATTCGGAACATGTCTGGCCAGATGGGGGATCGAACATTGCGAATTCGGACTCGGAGCACTTGATCTCCCAGTCAAAGTCTGTGAAGACGAGCAACGATCCCATGAGGTAGTTGAAGGGGTTCATCCAGTAAATCCAGTAGCGCCAAAATTCTTGGATCTGGGCATACGGCACCAGGACACCGCAGAAAGAGACGAGGACTCCAATGATGAGGGGGTTGACCAGCGAGGCAAATACAGCGTTCGGAGCGTACGCAGCCACGAACTGACCGATACCTGTGTAGATGAACTGATAAATGAGCATGACGAAGAATACGGCGCCTGCCTTGTTGGAGTCCGACGGAAGACCAGCAGTGTAGTAGAAGCAGACGTAGTAGAGAACGGCGCAGATGATGAGGTACGGAATCTCGGATACGACGAGGCCGGTGACGAAGGCGATCCAAGAGTACATCTTTGACTTCTTCTCACGTGTTTCGTAGATGTCGCGACGGTCGATGAAGAGGGGCTGTAGCTGAGCAATCACACCTGGTGCGACGAAGATGTAGTTGAACAGAGAGAAGAGGATGAGCTGCTGGTCGGCTACAGTGTTGCCAATCTTCCAGAAACTGAAACCAATCAACAGCGCGGTACCGATGTGAAGGGCGAACTTGTTGTTAACGTAGTCGACATTGCGGTACATGCTGACATTGGCCCTGTTGGTGACAATCTTGGTTTGTGTCCAGAGACTCGTCGCGAATTCGTGGCCGTCATCCGTGGTACCGGGCTCTTTGCCAGCAGCATCGGTGATGATGTGGTCGAGGTCCTGGTGCATGCGGGCCGCTTCGGGCGAGTCCAGCCAGACTTGGTGCCAATCTTTGCCGTGTGTACCTGTAACCACGTCGATCATGTGTTCTGCTGGGTTGGCACCCGGAGGGCATGGAGCATCGTATCGCTCAAAGTATTCCTTGATAGTAGCCGCGTTGTCGCCGATGTCACCAAAGTAAACAGTCTTGCCGCCCTTTGCGAGAAGCAGAAGAGTGTCGAATTGGGCGAAGAGCAGAGCGGACGGTTGATGAATGGTAACCAAGACGGCCTGGCCAACGTCGGCAAGCTTGCGAAGGAATCGAACGGTGTTGAAAGCGGCTTGGCCATCCAAACCAGCTAGACAGTGTTAGTGAGCGAACTTGAAGAATGGTAGCAGGTACTTACAGGTAGGCTCATCGAGGAAGATCAAAATCGATGGCTTAGAAACAAGCTCGACACCAATAGTGACGCGCTTGCGCTGCTCAACCGATAAGCCAGCTCCAACGCGACCAATCAATGTGTGTTCCAGGTCGTGAAGCTCGAGCAGATCGATGATAGTGTCGACATAGGCCAGCTTCTCCTCGCGTGGGGTATCGCGGCTTTGACGAAGGAGGGCGGAAAACTCGAGTGCCTCTCTGACAGTCGCAAATGGCTCGTGAACATCAAGTTGCTCGCAGTAGCCCGCAGAACGTTGGAATGAAACCGGAAGTGGTCGGCCGTCGACAAGGATCTCTCCATGAATAGTACCATCAGTCTTTCGCTGAGCCAATACATCCAAGAGGGTTGTCTTGCCAGCACCAGATGAGCCCATCAAGGCTCCCAACATTCCCGGTTTGACGTAGCCGTGAACATTATCCAAGAGCGTGCGGTCACCAGATGGAGTCTTGACGACGTATGATAGATTGCGCCAGGTGAAGACAGAAGTGTTGCGCATGAGATTGGCACTCAAGTCCTGGGTCTCAGTAGCCTTCTCGTCGGCGCCGTCGGTTCTGGGGCTCTTCTCATTTGCCTGGGCTTCTTCATCGCCGGGTGTAATAGAGCGTGGGACCTTCTTCTTGTTCTCACGGGGGATCAGGAGAGCGCCCCCAGAGCTGGCCGAGTCATCCCATCGGAGTGTGAAGAAGATGGTCAGGCCCACGAAGAGGAACCACCAGGCAAACAGAATACCGACGTTGCGCCAGATGTGGCCCTTGGCGTAAGAAAGACTCTCCAAGTAGTCGTCACCACTGACCGAGGTAGCGCCTGGCTTGGCTCCGCCAACACCTGCGCAAGCTTGGTTGACGCCGTTCTGATATTGAGGAAGGAAGTTCGGGATGAGGTTATTGTTAACACAAGGGATGTCTTGACCGGAGAACTCGTTCGCCATCAGAGATTCGAAGCCATAGCTCAAAGGGTCTATCCAGTAGATCCAAACGAACCATGGATGCATCTCGGGCTTCGGAATCTGGTAGCCGATGTAGAGGATAAGAGCTGTGATGGAGAAACCCGAAACTTTGGAAGCGGCGTCGAAGTTAGGGAAGGCGGCGCCGACCATGCGGAAGAAGGCAGTCATGACGAAGGTGACGACGTATACGACGAACCTGTCAAAGCGTGTTAGTACGAGTCATATATAAGATAAGCTTCCATCGCCTACCATGCAGTAAAGAAAGCAGCAGCTGTAGCCTTCAAAGCCACCATCCAATACAGCACTACCATAAACATGGTGACTTGGAACAGTAGAATCGGCACATCGGCTGCGATCTGGGCGATACAGAAAGCTGCGGGGTTGTAGAAAGCGAAGTTCTTGTGTTTGGCGAGGATAGGGCGACCGAAGAAGCTGTCCGTGACCTCCGACATGGCCAGCAATGCGTTGAAGAGGAGAGCCAAGAAGAGAGCTCCTCCCTTGACGAACAGACCGGATGAGGTCGCAGGAGCGTTATAGAAGAGCGAACCGGCGATCTAGAAGCGAAATTAGTCGTTACTTCGAAGCTATTATAAGAGCAATTGGATGACTTACAAGTGCCTGGAAGAGCGTGGAGCCTTGCTTGATGATGAAAGTTGCTTTGTCTCCCCAAAGAATCTGGTACTGCCGGGTTACACAGGCTTTCACTTGGTTATAGAAAGAGACCGTCATAGGGGATGATGCTGGAAGATGCTTTGACTTGTCTATCGCCATAGCTTCGACGAAAGACTGGGTGTTCGACTTTGCCGCGTCACTTGTGGGATATGACAGTTCTTGTTCCATGGCAGCCTTGATGGAAGACCGTTGATAGGCCTGCTCTAGCTCAATGTTGTTGCGTGGGAAGCCTTCAAATCCGGACTTGATCTGTCGCTCAGATGGTACTGTCACACCAGTGAGGAAGTCGGCAACGTTCGCACCCTCGCTGCACACGAAGCCCTGCTCTTCCATGAAGGGTCGAGCTTGTTCGCGAGTGCCGTAGAAAACTTGCTTGCCCTCGTCGAGCACGAGGACTTTGTCGAAAAGGTCGTAGATACCGTTGCCTGCCTGGTATAATGTGACGATCGTAGCAATGCCCATCGCGTCTGTTAGACATCTGAGAGCACGAGTGTACTCTAGAGCAGTACTTGCGTCGAGACCACGTGTGGAATTATCCTGTTTCACGTCAGCGTCCATCATTGCGGATCCGAAGAAGCTTGTCGTCCTTAGCTTCATGGATAGTTGGTGAACTTACCCAGCAGGCTACGCTGGCGCGATTGGCCAAAGTCTCGATAATAGAGACTCGTTTGCGCTCTCCGCCGGATACACCGCGAACAAAGGCATCGCCGACCTTGGTGTCCTCGGTGTGAGCTATTCCCATAGACTCCATCAAGAATGTCTTGAACTTCTGGCGGTACTCCTCGGGAGTTGCGGAATCCCTCGGAAGAGTACGTGGGATGTTCAGTCTTGTAGCAAAGTCCATGGTCTTGCCTACTGTGAGCGTAGGGAAGAAAAGCTCCTCCTCGGTGTTGATGACGATGTTGCCGCGGTATTTCTGTGCTTCTTTGGCGTCCATCGAGCCAAAGTGCACATCGCCTTCGACTTGTGCGTACCCCTTGCGCTTGTTGGCGAGCATCTTCAGTAAGGTGGTGCACCCAGATCCAGGTCTTCCCAGCACCAGCAGCATCTCGCCCGGCTGTACGCTGCCGAAGCTGTTGTCGAGAATGGTCTTCAGTTCTGGTTTTTGTCGCGACTCCTTGATCTGCTGTGGAATGTTGAACTGGCTGAGCACGTTCTCCTGCAAACGTGCATCCGAAGGAACCACCTTGACAGTGAGCCCGCTCCATGTAACACCGAGTCTTCTTCCATCAGTTGGATCGTTTTGCTGGAGATCCTTCACATCGCTTGCCATTCTCCACTCATCCACCTTGGTCTTGGCGGAATCGCTGTCTGCGCTGTCGTCTTCTCGTTGGATGTCATCGTCTTGTCTTGATTTGCCGGAAAATGTGCGGGATAGTGTTCGCATAATGTCTTCGCCAGCGCCGGAAGGTATGTTCATACCGCTGCTCCTCCTACGGCTCTCCATTTTGGCGTTGATCGAATAGGTCGTCCAGGATTCTCGTCTTTTTGTGATATGATAATAGTGATTAAAGATCGGATCCTGGAATTAGAGGTAAAAGCTTCAAGCAAGTACTACTCAAAAGAATATTGGGGTTGTAGTCATATACATGAGCCTATGGGGATTGCTGTGGGTCCTGATCGATTAGAACAGTCTAGGGAGAGTCGGGCGTCGACATTAGCGACTCCGAGCTTACTGATGTCGCAGGCGCAATTGCGTGCATTACTTCCTTCAACGGACGAAGCAGGGGCTCACACGAGGCAGGAAGCCACGGGTACCGACTGCTGTGGTACGACTGCATACGGCCAAACCTCGGTCATCTTGATTGGTTCAAGAGGCTGTCCAAGCAGCAAGTGCAAATTCGGCAGTCTAGACTGCCCTGGTGCTAGATTCAGGGTCAGCCACAGACTGTCCCTGCTTCCCGTACTGGGCGTCGTTGTAGCGGGGCGGAGCTGAAATTGGTCCTGATAGCGGTTCTTAGCGGATGGTTTGAGGATCGATTCGGGCTCGGCCGAACGCCTGAAGCACCGAAGAGCGACCCAAACCCGTGAAAACGGTTCGACCAGGGCCTCAATGTGTCGGACATGCTCTCCGCGAAGTTTCAACTAGTCGTAAAGATAGATCTGGAGCCGTCGTGATGTGGAGAGCCACCCTAAATTGCTGGTGTGCTCTTAATGCTCGCTGTTCGCACATTCCAGTGACCGGCTTGTTGTGCGAAATCAGTATCCACACTCAACAGATTGCCGTCTTGCCTGATCACAAATCCTACGCGTTTCAGCGCGACGAACTTACTTTCGTACATATCGTACATGGTACCGTACCTTGCTTGTACGAACATACGGGCGAAATATTGTACCGGTTGCCATCAGGGCCGATTACAGCGTACAACCAAGTACCGAGCGATGCGTCATAAATTTGTCGTAGCACGACACCGGTCGAGCGCAAAAGACCGAATACCGATGACGACAGTCAGCAGCGCTTACGTGTAAAGACGTTTTGCTGATCCGTGGATGGCGATGCAGGGAGAAAGTGCGGAATGGAGGCGCTTTGAGAGCGGCATCCGCGGCGTCCGAATTCAAGATGGCGCCAAGGTGCTTGGCATGGATTCCATCCACCATATGGCGGTGCACGTTTCGATGCCTTCGCTTGAGACTCGAATAGACGACTAGTGTGACTCACGAGGGAAGTGTTGCCAAGTTTGACATACAGTAGGGATCTTTAGAGATCGGTCAGCGAGCTTTTGTCCCTGAAATGCGCGCGCGGACGTCATCGCATGCGACCCCGATCGTAGGGATCGGATGGCGTCTACTAGGGAGGCTGTCGTCCCGTCCCAGGGTACCTAGGTATGCCTATGGACATGCATCGTTGAGCGCCAGCAGCTGACACATGTTGTCGAATGCACCTTGCATCATCATTGGGGCACGCAAACAGCGCGGAAAAAAAGCGCACCTACTTGAACGCCAAAGGTGTCACATATCGTGTACTAACATTCGCGAAATTTTAACGGTACCGTAGAAGTTAAGAGATGGGATGTTCACCGTCATCTCTGTGACTACTGCTATACACTGTCGTGGGTCTCTCCAGTATTCGAGCAGACAGTGGAGGTCAAGATGCCACTAATCTTGTCAAAGTAAAGTTGCATGCAGCATCCCTTTAAGCGAGCAAATTTGACCAATCTCTCGTACTACTCCACTGCAACTCACCCGTGCCATTGTTGTCGATGCGGGCAGCATGGCTCCACGGACGAGAATATATATTGTTTTGTGAGCCGAACTTCCATCAAATCACGTGAATCAATCTTTCACTCTGTTCGTCAGCATCGGTGGTTTAGTGGTAAAATTAGCCGTTGCCATCCATCTTGGACAGTTTCGGCTAGCCCCGGGTTCGGTAAGTTCAGATCGTCCACTTCATTCGATCCATCGTTCTAACAACACACCAGATTCCCGGCCGATGCAACACTCATCTTTCTTTTTTGCTGCCATTCCTTTGTGTAGCACAATAGTTTTTGCTCTTGTACGATCTGGCTCACAGCAGGCTGTACCCGGCACATTGCAGAGAGCGCGCTTAAGACTGCAACTAATGCGATCTAAAAGCTCGTCTGCACTAGACAGCCTTACGTCTCGTTTGTGTTGACCGCGCTTTCTTTCGAATAGGACGTACGAGGTGGACCGAAAGCCGATATAGCTTCAAACAGTCTTACAATACGCCTATCGCTATGGTGTGTAGCAATGCCAGCCCTCTTCTTCGCCTGCCCCGCGAACTGCGCGATCGGATTTGCACATACGCTCTCCACGAGTCAGGGGGCCTCATTTTTCACCGCGAAGATGACTACAAGGCATATTTCTGTACCGATTGGCACCAACCACAGGAAGCTAATCAGCTCAAGTACACCTGCTGGCAGCTTCGCTCGGAAACACTCAAAGTCGAATGGCAGCTAAATGACCTCGTCTTTCTGTACCACCCGGAACGACGCGGCAAGTTTATGGAAAGAACACCCCCTGCACAGCTCCTAGGCTTCCTGGACATGTGTAGCGAAAGTTGGAGACAGCGAATCCGTTGCATCATTCTGTTGGCTCAAGACCATTTTGGGGATCACGGCAGCCTCTCAGATCTACGTCGCCATGTCCATGATGTAAACCTCGTCGCCCTCACCTGCGAGAACTACCCTCACATGACCGTGAGATGGCACCTCAATCTTGGACAGAACTCGCTGAGCGATTTTATCATGTACGGCCTCGTAGTAGTACGAGGTCTTCGTGGCAATGCCGTCGCCGTAGAGAATATTCTCAAAGAGCTGGGAATGAAACCCGAGTCTCTCAGAATGTCATCGTTCTTGCGGTCTTGGTGTTGCGAATGGAGGCGCTGCTGTGGTTTCAATGAGTACGAGAACGTACTTCCGGCGCAAAAATTCCGTATTGTTCCTTTCGGTGAGATCATGGACGCGGAAGACATTTGCATGAAGATGGGCCGGCTTAAGGCTGAAGATGAACCCACTTATTGGGATGCTCCAGGGGCCGTAGGCGCTCACTTCTTCGAGAAGCGTCTTGCTCTTGCGATGGAATGGGCAAGAGATGGGTTCTAGAGGGATGGCAAAGCATTGTTGTCGATTGTTCCGCGCTTTATCGCAGTCCTTCGTCATGGCTTCGGCACTCAACGATATTCATAAAATCTAACTAGCTCGCTATCTACTTATTCTGAATGCGAGATC
Organism: Alternaria triticina; assembly: GCA_022609215.1. Lineage (NCBI taxonomy): Eukaryota > Fungi > Ascomycota > Dothideomycetes > Pleosporales > Pleosporaceae > Alternaria > Alternaria triticina. Next base: position 30,854 of record JAGKPX010000050.1, read on the forward strand.
TTTTCAGCCTTGACTGCGGCTCTTAGATCGGTCTGGAGTTTTGGAGGGTGTTCTGTTGATTGTCTTTCATTCACCGTATTGTCTTTGTGCGCATGACAATGGCTCGTGCGTACTCTTTGTGGTCATTCCAACTCCCACACAACTTGCATTCCAGCTTTTCCTTTACGTGGTTGTATCATCGCCCCATTTCCAAATCGCATTTCCAAAGCCACACTATCTCTACACCCCGATCGAGTATACTATCACACAGCGTTGATACAGAAAGCTGCTAGCGCTCTCGCTATGTCTCATTACACGCCTCAAACCACCAAGGCCAAGTCCCATATAGCTCCGCTCGTCAAAATATACGTCTGGCGGTGTCCGAACGAGAGCTGCTGTCACGCCAACGAGACAATAGCTAGCGAGGAAGGCAGGATTAGAGTGATATCGAGTGGTAATGAGCTCCGAGAGCCTATGTGGTACACTAGGAAGTGCGAGAAGTGTAGCGAAGAAGCCGGTAGGGGATGCTGTCTTCTCGAGGTCAAGCTCCTTGCGCCTGAGGATCAAGTGAAGGTGAAGAGGAAGAGGAAGGCACCAGTGGAAGAGGACATCGAAAGGGAGCGTTGAGATGATATGGTATCTACTCGCAAGCTCGATATACCAATTTTGTTACGTCAACGAAGTGCATGCGGCTTGACTTAGCAAGAGTTGAGAGATTCATTTACCGAAGTGCCTATGTCGCCTTTAGGCTCGTTGTTGGTCTGAGATTGTTATCATCTGCAACACATGATAACTTCCTTAGTTCTCTGAGCATGATCATAATGACTGATATCGCACGTGAGATGGGTCAGATCGTGATGTGAACCTTAATCACTTGTATCGTTGAGAGAGAACGCGTCCAGATCTCCGGTGTTCGGGTTCACGCGTCGTGCTAAGCCGCATCCGTCTTGGCGCGTTCTCCGGACGCGCAGGCAGGCGCAAACCTCCACTGTCGTACCGCTTGGGAGCCAGAGCTATCAACACCCATTGACTTTATCCATCTGTAAGAGCTGGAAACTTGTGGGATAAAGAAGAGGGGGAACTGGTCTCAACACTCGGTTCTAGTACGAGCAGGTGAAGAGGGATTCATCTCTTGCGGCCCACGTTCACCCTCATTACGCAGCCGCTGCAGCTGACTACAACTACACATCGTCAAATCCAGCAGCGCGGCTTATTCCTCCGAAACGGCTCCTCCAGCGTTCGGCGCTGCACCATTGCCGACGTGGGATATGGGGCCAAGATGCAATGCCGAAACGCGTCCTTATCCTATTCGAGTTGCCATTGGCTGGCTAAATGCGCTGCACGGGGCTATGGACACCACTTGCACTCCCACGACTCTCCATCAGCATACTCGCGCGAGCAAAAGTCGGCGATTCTTGTCATGGCGATCTGGCATGATTCGCTCTAACAATACCTGTTCCTTCAGCAAGGTTGTGGAATACTCAGGCGTTTGTTAGGTACTGCCAACACGGAATGTATCGCGAACCTATCGCACACCGGCATGTGCAAGCGAACATGGGCTATCATGCACAGAGAAGGTGGTTCAGGACACCGCCTTTCGGCACATGCTGGGAGGGGCCGCTCCTCAATGCGAGACTAGCCCTAAATCAATCAGGATGAGCGTTGAATGTCGCAAGCGAGGAACCAGTGGAAGGGTTCGTCCGCGTTCGCGCAGCGACATCAAGATGGCATGCGCCCCAACGGGAGCCGCACCTTTACCCGCCTATAACTCACGCCACTCGATTCAGTAATCTCCCGCCCGAGCGAGCTATCATCCATGGCTCATGACTATTCGCCGTCTTATGCGTGCCCAAGCGATTCAGGCAGCAAGGGCGAGAAACTCATGATACGCTCGACTGAGGCCTGCTGATGGCCGCCTCTACCAGTAAAGGGTCGCATCGACATGCAAGGAACCAAATTCAGGCTCGGTAAAAGAGTGTCATCTCATCATGAGTCTTGCCTCTCCTCAGGACCGATCCCTGTCTTAATAAATCCTTCCCCCAGTTTTCATCGACTCTTTCCTATCCGAATTGAGAGACTGAAGCACTGTGCAGAGATGCCGTGCTTACTCCTAAACCATAGTCTTTCCAAAGAACACATGCTTCATATAGCACCGCCCATCGAGTAGACGCTTTCTAGCGCACCGGTTTGCCCACCTTCTTTTGCAACGACCTACGACGATGTCTGACCCTAATGCGACACTCATTGAGTGCCGCGCCGAGTACGCAGTCGGAAGTGCCATCATCGCCGCGCGATTCTTTACTAGATGGAAAACACTAGGATGGAGAGGATTCTACTGGGACGGTAAGCTCTAGCTGTACGAAGTGCATGTGAGACATGTACTGACTTCGTACCCAAGATTTCTTCGCGTTGAATTCGTGGATCTTCTTCACTTTGATCTATGTTATGGTGGAGTATCTCAGTAAGTTGGCTATCGCAATTCCTTCAGTATTGAATCAAATGACTAACACAATTCCAGACGTTATGGGTGCGCCTATAGCCATGTCACAAGAGCAGCGTGAAGCGCTTCCACCTGCAATGCGGAAGTCGATGCGAGAGGGCGCGAAGGGAATGTTCGCGTCCTTCTACTTCCTGATATTCTTAGTCTGGAGTCTGAAAGGATCTCTCATCATTCTTTTCCTCCGTTTGACGTGAGTTAATCTCGCCTTTCAGAAAACCAATGCTTACTTGCTGGCACAGGAGGAGCACTAGGCTCTACTACTACGTCCAGGCCGTAGCCGGTATCTCGATTGCTGCATGCATAGCCGCCATCATCACGCAGACAACACACTGTTTGCCCTTGAAGCGGAACTGGCAGATCCTTCCTGACCCAGGCAAGGAGTGTTCAGCCGGCATTGTTATCAACATCGTGATCGCTGTCGGAAACGTCCTGTAAGTATCAATATGAAATTCAGTGGTTGCAAGCTAACGCGTTGACAGAGTGGATGCTTTGCTGCTGGTCGTACCTTTGTGGATGTTGAAAGATGCGAAGATCAGCCTCTGGCGGTAAGTTCACGCGCGACCCGGACAGAAGCCAAAGCTAATCGGCATCACAGCAAAATCCGCGTCATCTTTCTCCTCTCTCTCGGTCTTTTCGTTATGGGGATGGCGATCGCTCGCTGTATCCTATCTATCGGCTCTTCTGTTGAGGTCGCTCTTTCCTCAGTATGGGCACAGCGCGAGGCTGTAAGTCTCACTACTTTTGGCATGCCGCACTAAGATAATATCTAACAACTTCGAACAGATAGTATCCATCTTTGCAGTCAACGCACCCGTCATCAACAGCCTGTTCAGAGCCGAGACGTGGAAAACACGGCACTCTTCCGACGGCTACGTATCGAAAGAATCCAACCGATCGCGATCGAACACTGGCACATTGGAGAAGATGAAGAAGAAGAAGACTGGCTTCGAGATCTACAAGATGACGGATATCGAGACCAAGATGACAGACTTCGAGACGAGCAGCAAAGAGAGCACCACGGAGCTGTTCAAGGACCCGATGCTATCTCCGGTGCCTTCACATTGGAGATGTTCGGCGCGTGGAGCGAGTCAAGATGGTCGCCCTGGAAGTAAGAGTATGGTTTGAACGAAGTCAGGGCGAGATACCTGCCCCTCGGGCCATCGCGACAGCCTGCCGTTTGGCGCTATTCTACGACATATAGCTTTGCTCCGCGGAGAGGCGAGGACATCATGCACGGCTTCCGCAGAAGCTTTCGATGTCAACAGCGGTTTTATATATTTAATAGAGACGACATGCATAGATCGCAACTTCCACTTCTGTCTAAACCTGTTCCTTTCAAGCTGAAGGCCATCTGATGCCCACGACAGTCAAAATCATCCCACTTGAGCCGCTGAGATTATGACCTGCAAGATAAGGCCAACCCCAGCAATAACAGTCACGACGGTGTCCCGAAACGAGTCATGGACATGTGTTAACGTACGCTAAGGATCAACTCCCTGAGCAACCCCACATCTGCCAAGCTCTCATTGCCGTCCGCGGTAGGCGACGTCCCGTGGGATGACGGGGGTTTCTGGGAAGTGGACCTGAAGAGTCGTGAATTCGCGAATGTGTAGTAAACAACAATGAAGCATGAATCATGTCGACGTTCCTTAAGTACTGTCCACGGCCCGATCTCCCAAAGATGTATCGACTCATACACGAACTTAGTCACCCCCAAAAGTATATATCATGACATCTCTCCAAGACACCATCAGCACACTGGACGCGATCAGCCCCTCCCAATTCTCTACAGACGCCGAGCGTTTCGAAGCCAAAGAAGCAGCGCGTCGTTTACTGACCCGCCTCGAAACGCCATTCGAGCAAGGCTGGAGACTGTCTTTCGAGACACCCGTGCTCGTAGCTGGCGTCCAGACGATCCTTGATCTCGGTATCTGGAAGAAATGGATGGAAGCAGACAAGGAGAACCCTGGTGCACCAGTGCACTTGGATCAACTGCTGGAATGGGCGAACACGAAGGCTGAGCCGAACTTATTGCGTAAGTGTGTGTCGTCGCGGAAAAGAAGTTTGATGCTGATTTGTGACTATAGGAAGGTTTTTGAGACATATTGCTGCTCTTTACGTATTGGAGGAAACGGATGTGGACACCTGGAAGCCTACACCCTACTCGCTTTCTCTCGGCGACAAGGTATCGCATACCGATCAGATTACAAAGTGCGGGTACGTACAACTCAAGCGCTCATTACACACTCAAAGACATCCGGCTAAGCCAAGTCCAGCATCGACCACACCATCCCGACCGGATGTAACCTCCCCGGCTTTCTCAAAAAGTACAACTACCGCGAACCGATCGACCTGACCCAGCTCGACAACTACCGCGACATGACCAACGGAACAGACTTCTTCGCTACTTGCGCAGCTGACCCGCAAGGCAAAGGAAGTAGTTTCATGGGTCTGATGACCGCGTTGCGAAACCACAAGATGGACTGGACGGACGTATACGACACCAAGCGAATCGTCGAAGGCGCAGAAATCGACGCCGGGAAGCCATTGTTCGTGGACATTGGTGGCGCACACGGCCTCGACACCTCGCGCCTGCTGGATAAACATCCCGATCTGCCCGCCGATGTCTTGATCCTGCAAGATACCCCAGAAGTAGTAGCGATGCCGATCGAAGACTTGGATAAGAGGATCGTGAAGCAGGCTTACGACTTCTTCACCCCGCAACCCCAGCTGCATGCGCGCGCCTACTTCTTCCACGCCGTACCGCACGACTGGCCCGACGCGGACTGCGTACGCATGTTCTCGCAAGTCGCCGCTGTGTTCAAGCGCGGATACTCCAAGCTCTTGATCTACGAGGTCGTTCTGCCGAAGAAGGGTGCGACAAACTTGATGACGACGCTTGATCTGCAGCTCATGAACTGTACGAGTGGAATGGAGAGGACGGAGGAGCACTGGGCCCGGTTGTTGAAGGAAGCTGGGTTTAGGATTGCGGAGATTAGTCGGCATCCGAGGGCGGTGGAGAGCGTTATCGAAGCGGATTTGCTGTGATTGTGCGCTTGTCGTTCCAGATAAATTCGGACTTCAAAATTCCATGCCAGTTGAACGCATACCCCAATCGCATGATCTTTCCCATGCAGCCCAGCATCTTTATTTCTGCTTCTCCACTTCCTGTTGAAGTAGGAAACGCAATAGTGTTTAATGTCAATGGCATGTACATGGTTTCGCACGCAACCATTTGGCAGGTTTGTTGCAATCCGGCACCAATTCTGGAGACGTCGAATCGACCATGCTGTTTGTCGTAGGGTAGGCGGTTTGTCTCTGAAGTGAGAGCGTAGATATAGATCATGTTGCGGATTTCGCCTGGGAGGGAAAGGAACGGTGATGCTGAGACAGCAGCTTGGTGTGCGGCCGGAGTGGTGTGAGAGGAAACCGGACCCAGGATCTTTAGGTGAGTTTTTGGTGGTCGTCTTCTAGGCTTGGAGACCTTGGACGGATTCTTGAATGGAGATCGTGTGGTTGTGGAGGGGTTGTGGCCGTCTAGCTCGAAATTTTCGATCGTAACTGGTGACTCCTGGGAGATCTTTGAGGCATACGAGCCCTCCCTCGTCGGACTGTTGCAGGATGTATGCATAGTACTGAGGAATTCGATGTGTGGTGCGATAATGTTGGTGTTGGAAAGAGGACGATGTAGGCTCAAGGGCTTAACATAAGAAGTCAAGAGGTGAGTAAGACGTTGCTTGTAGTCTGCAACAATGCAATATCATTCTGCCATTGTTGGATTTGGACAATAGCATTACGGGTCACTGCTCGCTACCATACCGCGACGACCAGTTCACCTTCACTTCTGCCACTGTCATTGCCTACAATAGTCAGCACGGACCCTATTACAGCACTCGAAACGCAATACTCACAATATGACTGGTCCGAACAGATTTCGTACTTGGCTTGCGCCCGCCCTCAAAGATATTCCAGACATGGCGCCATACGTCCACAGGCCGCAACTCGCAATGAGCGCGCGCGTCTTGAGGTACACATCCACAGTCGGCACCAGCAGCTCCTTCAAAGCGTCACCGCGCTCTTCTGGCCCGCAAACGTACTCTCCTCAAATTCAATCTTCGTGATATGCTGCCCAGGCACAACGATGAGTCCGACGTAGCGACTGTTCCAAGCGACAGATGCAGATGGATTTCCCGACTCTTCTACAGCCTTGCGAATCGTCTCGGCTGATGGCGCACGGTACTCGTGTGCGAGTGCAAGAATGACATTACGGTCCTATGTCAAGTTAATACAGCAGGACACCCTATACGTCATAACCTCGTACTTTGTCTGTGCATTTCATCTGGCCTCCGAATACTCGCCCATCACTGGCGTGTATGCGCAAGTTCTTCCCGATGAACTGGCTCAGCCAGAAGGTGGCTTGCTCGTTGTCCATCTTGGTGGTCTTCTTGGCTCGAGGGAAGAGCCAGCTGTAGCGGTTGGTCCTCCTAGGGGCTAACATTTCGCTTACCGGGAAAGAGGGACCGCAATGTGGCTGTGTAACACCTGAGGCTGGAGTCGTGGCTGCCCTGTCGGAGAAAGCGAAAGTGCCGCCGACATGGCTTGGCGCGTTTGACGCGTTTGCGCCAAATTTCTGGACTTTGCCCACGCCATGCGACCAGGGCATTCAGCACACACCATACCATGTATTCAATACGGCGGGGCTGCCAATCGGCATTGTTGCGACCAGAAAACATCTGTCTCTACGCCAATGGCTCAAGACGCGCATTTTCGCGCACTGCGGTGAGCCAAAGAGGTCCGCATCACTCCCGAACCGCCTTCGTATATACACTTTACTAATGCGAACATCAGGCGCTCTCCCCAACTTCCTCCCACCGTCTTCTCCCGAACTATCCAAGCTCCTATCGACCTTCAACTCGCAAATCCTCCTCCCCGAACACTTGACCAAAGAGCAACAGAAGCTCGTATACTCGCAAGAGAGCCGCGCAAAACTCGAAGCCGAGCCTATAGAGATTACCTTGGGAGAGGTCACCCTGCCTCTTGAACACCTCGACCGCAATAGGCTACCGAATCGTTACAAGCGGCTCAAAGCGATTTGTGACCAAAGCGAAACCAAGGAGGACTGGGAGAATGTTGTCAAATGCTTGGAGGGATGCCAAGAGGCCGGGATTCAGGTCCACTGGCAGTGGCAGGAGCTCGTTATCAGGAAGTTGAACCTTGCAGGCATGCAGCATCTTGTTCTGAAGGCGTTGCAAAGAGCAAAGGAAACCGGCGTCAAGCTGAACAATTACGGTGTTTTGCGTACGGTATTGAGGACTGTGCACGACAAAGCGGCTCTGGCCGATTGGGCACAGGACGATACAATCAAGGCGCACAAACTGGCGAAGCAAGTGGTGGAGCTCATGGAGGATGAGGAACACCATGTAGGCAAGAGATCGCCCGTGAAACCGCGCGGAAAACCGGAGAAGTTTGCCGAAGGCGACTACAGAGGGAGGCCATCTGTGGTTGCGCTGCCGACAGAAATGGCTGCTGTACTCGCCGACAGATACGCTGGAGACAAAGAGGAGGTCAAGAAACTTTCTAGTCGCCTGGTCCACGCGCTACAGCAGAGCGGATACACGGTACATCTTCCCCCATCATCTTCCTGCATATGCGGACCAATACTGACAAAACGTTCCAGACATCACTAGATGCTATATCTAGAAACTCCGACAAGAGAGCTACTGATTTCGTAAACGTCACCAAACTTTTGGAACACATCACCGACCACTGCTACGAACTTCTTGAGGTACTTATCATATGGAACGCTCTTAAGACGTCTCGCAAAGTGCTCGGCGCTGAAATGCCTATGTCAGAAGAGGCACAGATGTTCGAGACTAGAACAAAGCTAGTATTGATCGAGGGTGTACGGTCGCTGGACGACATGTCCAAAAACAAGGAGGGCAAGCCGCTGATGCCGGCGTATGTGCGCTACATTAAGGATACTGTTGAGAAGACCCAAGGAGAAACTTACGCATAAGAGGACTGGGCGTCAGAGCCAGCGCTGTAGTTGAGTAGCTGTTGTGTAAGCTATAGCATGTATCATAGCACTGGGCGAATAAGGGCCGCATCTTTGCCAATCCAGAAATGTAAATGTATATCAACTCGAAGACTACCCAGAACACACCCCTCTCCGATAGAGATCGTATATCGCCAGTAGATCGAGGTCATCGAAGATAGAGATGTCGTAATATATTGTTGAACAAACGTCATGCAGGACGGCAAACAGCGTGCCCATTCATTCCATCCTCATTGCCCCAGCTATCTGACTTCCCCATAGAAGATAGCAAAGAGCCGCACCTATCCGCCGTTCACCGACGCCCCCTGCCCAAGTCACATGCATCGTGTGGCACCAGCAAACAGCCTCGTCGCTCCTACCTCGCTCTTACCCCGCCCCCGCTTTTGTGCCTTATAGCCTGCGTGCCCCGCCACCTTTTCTTCCCTTAGCCTCAATCACGCCATATCCGCCAAATCAGCATCCACAACCATGATCCAGGTACGCCCCCAGAATTTTATATGGGTTTCCTAATGCGGTAGACTATGTCGATATGTTTATTCGTGGGGACATGGTAGGGCTGACGCTGCGGTAGAAGCTTGAGTACTCGGTTGAGGAGCCGCTCAATCGCGAGCCAGAGCTTGAGAAGCTGGTTGAAAAGTACGTCTAGTGTTTATTGCATGTGAGGGTGAAGGAGACTGTGCTGGGAAGAGATGATGGGAGACGCTAGTAGGGGACCAGCCGTTCACACACGGCGTCCTGAAAGTGGGCTCAGTCGATCATAACCCTTGGATCCAGGATACCCACAGCCCAGTTTCAAGATCCGTACGCAGCCATAATATTAACATAGTGAACAGCTTCATCACCAAAGACGGCTATGACCGCAACCACGGCCCCATTCCCCACATCGATGCGAGCACACACAAAGTCTCCGTCACAGGACTCGTCAACAATGAACTTTCGCTTTCCATCGCAGACCTCGAAGCACTTCCTCAGCATACCGTGATATGCGCACTACAATGTGCCGGAAACCGTCGTCATACCATGCGTACAAAGTTGAAGGAGGTGTCCGGAATTGACTGGTTTGATGGCGCAGTCATGAACTGCAAATGGACGGGACCTCTTCTTAAGGATATTTTGGAGAAATCTGGTCTCAAGGTCGAGGAGAACAAGCTCAGCGAAGCGCATGTGGCTTTCTCATGCTACCAGACGCCTACCCAAGAAGACGAGTTCTACGGTGCCAGTATCCCACTATCACGTGCCATGGATCGGGAGAGTTCGATTTTGCTCGCCCTTCAAATGAATGACAAGCCTCTTCCACCAAACCACGGTGCTCCCGTCCGCGTCGTCACTCCTGGCATTGCTGGAGCGAGAAGCGTCAAGTGGCTTGACTCCATTTCCGTCCAACTGACCGAGAGTCAAAGTCACTATCAGCAGCATGACTACAAAGTTTTACCTCCAGAGGCCGATTCGAAAGAAAAGGCGGAGGAATACTGGGGCAAGGTCGATGCTCTACAAGACATGCCGGTCAACAGCGTCATTGGAATTCCCAAATCGGGTAGTACTGTGCAACGAGACGCAGATGGGACGATTGAAGTCAAGGGTTATGCACTGCCTAGTGGAGCGGATGGACCCATTGTCAAAGTCGAAGTCAGCACCGATGGAGGAGCGTCATGGACGGAAGCTGAGTTGATCAAAGCCTATGAGGGCGAGGATGCCAAGGACGTTGAACTCAAGTGGGCGTGGGCATTGTGGAAGGCAAGAGTCAAGGTTGAGAAGGGCAAGGATGTTGCGATATACAGTCGGGCGACGGACAAGAGCGGTAATGTGCAGGAGAAGTGTCCGAAGTGGAACTTTCGCGGTGTGGCATACAATGGGTATGGAGAGGCTTCAGGATTGGAGATTGTCTGAAGGTAATAGTAGGATGGCTGAACAGACGGTGTGGTAGATTGGACTGTTTGTGTGCTTTTGGTATTCATATGGCTAGATTAGCGTGGCCTGACTTTCGCCAGCGATACAAGCTCAACCTTGTAGCATCATATAAATCTCATCGCTTGTAGTGCCATGTATGCTGAAAGATTCGTAATATCTTTCTATGAACATGTCCTACAAATACCCAGCACCGCAAAGACTCCTGTTACGCTATGCATCCATTATTCGTAATTTCCATCCTCATCTTAAATCCATCACAGCCCCAGACTCTTCCGCACATTCGTCCTTACAATCTTCTCATACTCGTCGCGCTTCTCCCGCCACATACGCGCCGCATCAACATTTGCTGGACTCTCGTCGTTCGGCTCCGCCAACATGCTCATGACGCTTATCAGAATCTTCTCCACGCTTTGTATGGGTGACCATCGTTCCGAGGCTTGTTCGTAGTGCATGGGGTCTTCGCCGGGGGCGTGCAGGATGGATATACAGACTTCGCCGTTGGGGTATACTAGATGTGTTGTCAGCTTCAATCTTAATAGCTCATACTTCCCGATCAAGCACGAAAGCGTCTAGGGCTAGGGAAGATCGCAAGCATATCCACATTGTCAAACGTACCATTCGGATGCCACATCTCCGTCATAAACTTCATTTTCGGCGGCGCAAGCGGGTAGTCTTTCGGGAACCGTAATTCAGCGGGGAAAACGCCGCCTTCAAAGGGTGTGCCTTCCGGGCCTTGGATCAGCGCTTCCCACACGAACATGTCGTCTTCGCTGACTGGGCCGGCGGTAATGCCTTCTGGTGGGTCGTTCGAGAGCATACGGTATTCTTTGAAGAGGCGCTTTGAAGCTGAGGACGCCATGTTGTGTATCGGTTGGAAGTGGGAGTGTGCGGACGGGGGTGAGGGGGTTGCTCGTGTGCGCGGGGTGGGTTTGTGGTTGCGGAAAGTCGGAGTCTTGGTCGCGAAATAGGCGTATCTGTTCGGAACTGAGTAGTGTAGCGCGCTGTGTTTCCAACTATGGGGTTGAACAAGGTGTAGTGTCTCTGGTGGTTGAGTGAAAGCGTTCCGGTCGGTGAATGACGACGGTTCCGACACGTCGGCTTTAGTGACGCGGTTTAGCGCCTGGGCACGTGCCCAATCCCTTGCTATCCACGTGGGCAGCTACTCACATGGCAAGCACGAAGAACTATACCTGACACAGTCATTGTAGGCTCCAGGGTTTGTCATCGCTCGGAATTTGGACACAGCCACCTGATGAAGTTTGGGCTCCAGCATTCATATCGGGAATGGAAGATTTATTACAAACAGCCCTGAGGTATCATCATCTATCGCTAGCCAAACACTTCAATCATGAACCTATACTCCAGCTTCCTACCCTCGTTCCTCGCCCTCGCACTCAGCATGCTGCACTGATCGGCAATCTGTTGGCCGATGACAGGTGGGCCGCAGAAGAAAACACCAATCTTGATCTCATCATCCTTATTACCATCTTTCTCGTTCAAACGATCTGCCAATACCTTGCTCATATCGTCGTAGTGTGCTTCCATGATGCCTCGAATATCCGGACGTCCGAAATGTGTCGGATTGACAAGACCAGTGATAGGCGATTGCGGATGTTCATCTGTTCGATGCTTTTCGAGCAACCAGCGGAATACGTGTTGGGAGATCTGCTTGCGCTTCTGCGTTACGTAGGTGTTGATACGGATGTCGAGATCTTCGCTGTTTGGCTTTTGACGGAACACTTCGTTGAGAAGATCGGAAAACCAGAGGAGGTTGTTCTTATCGCGGACCATCCAGTGTAGGTCGACTCGACGATGGTTTGTATACGGCGAAGGCTCTTTGGGGGTTTCGTCGGGTGATGCTGGCGAGTCGTTTGCAGATTTGACACGCTCGAGCTCGTGGTGTTGGAGATCGGTCAGTACACCCGAGAAAGGCGTTATGCCAATACCAGCACTATGAAATGTTAGCAGAGTTCCCGAAAAAACAAAAGCGATGACTTACCCAAAGACCATGCTGTACTCGAAATCATAGAAACGCTGAGCCGGTGCACCAAATGGCCCGTCAAGACCGATCTTGATGGTCTTTCGTCCTCCTTCTTTGGCCAGATCGCGGAGCGAGTTTGTCCAGTCACCGTCTGCTTTGATGTGAACTTGCATGGTGTTGTTGATGCAAGTTGATACGGTGAACGGATGCCATTGGAATCGGGATAGCTGCGGAACCTGCACAAAAACGTATTGGCCAGCTTTGTAGTCCCACGGGCGAGTCTTGGGTACTTGCGCAGTAATAGCAACAGTCTCGTCATCCAGTAACTCAAGATCCGCCAGGATAGGGCGGAAGCTTAGGATCAAGCGCCACACACGTTCGCAGAGAACCATGAGAGTAGGGAAAGCGAGCCAGTAGCCAAACATGGGCCACTGCAGCAGATGAGCAGTACCGTGCGCCATCATGAAGCCAATAATGGGAAACATGAGTAGATGAGCTAATTGGAAGACCTCGTAGCTCCACTTTCGTATCTGGGGCATGCTCATCAATGCGAGGAGGTAGAACAGACCGAGAGATGTGAGACCAGTCCACCCTGGCAATGATCGAAGGTAGTCAGTGTATGAACGTGGTACAGCGTCCTGTCCGATGACATTGGCAACTGCGTCCTGTCGATTGGGCTTACTTCCAAAGACGAAAGAGCCACTAAGATGACCGATAGCATGTAGCGTCGCAAAGACCAACGCGACGATGGACATCTTGATGTGGAAACTCTGTGACAAGTCCCAGTTGATGAACCGGGAGATGAAGTAGAAGCGCCGAAGGAATGTCGAGAGCCATCGCGACATGGACAGGATCAGGAAGAAGAATGTCGGGTACAGTACGCCAGCGCATGTCTTGGACAAGACTGCTCCCCATCCGAACGCTGGCGTATACTGATCGAAGGTAAGATACTTGACGAATTGCCAGACACCAAACCCTATCATCAAGGCCAGTACCAGGCCAAGGAACATTATCTCAGGGCCTTTGACTGCCCAGTAAGCACGCGCACGCCGGTGAAGGGGCACCTGCTTCAGGTAATCGTCCTCATCTTTTGCTTCTTTCCGGTCTTGTTCCAAGGACGGTATCTCCCATGCCTTGACAGTCTTTGCGAAGGTTTCTCGGTTGATGTGGTCGTCTCGTGTTCCGATGACATTCCTGAGAAACTCATGCCGAGCCTCGTCGCCCCGAGATCCATGGTGGAGATTATGTGGTTGCGCTTTGGGTGCTATCTCCTTGTGTACTTGATCGAGCTTGCGTTCCAGCTCCCAGTAGTCGACATTGCCATCTTTGTCGTGATCGAGATCGTCAATGAACTTCTTGATTTCGTCATCCGTAAGGGACTGTTGCGGAGCCATCGACGTCCGAGGAGCGCTGGAATAGGGTATGATCTGCTTGGGAGTAGGTGGTGGATCAGCTGTCACATGTGGCTCAACGGCAACGATAGCCTTTAAGGCTTTCCTTAGCCAATTCCCTGATCAGCTCATTTGTTTGTTGATGGTCGAGGCACGTAGGCCAAGGCCTTGCGATGAAGTGTCGCCAATAAGAAGAACCCATCAATGTGATACCAAGACGACAAGAGGACCCAAGACGGAGTTGGCGCCGGCGGACGCAACTTGTAACCCTGGCGGAGCGGAACTTGCTTCCTATCGCACTCTCCGCCTGCTGCACAGCCACTCAGCGGCACGACCAAGACTTCCGCCCAGGTGTTTTGGATGCTCACCATGCAAGCTTGCGCGTCAGGTCTGTACATGTCGGAGGAGGCGTTCAGCCACGAGTTGCATTGGCAACGCCGCATTCATCGTCTCCAAAACAAGATCTAGAACCAAAGGTCTTTTTTCGTGCGCTATGCGGATGATAGCATTGGTCGCATGGCATCTTCCGTGGTTTGTGCAGTCCGTCGAAACGATTCCTCATCTGACGATCTAGCTGCGATTGCGACATTCATGGAATGCATCGTTGTCCCATATTCAAGGACATCATCGTAAAGGGTGCACAGCGGTTGATAAGGCCCAGAAGACTGAAGACGCGTTGAGTGTTGAGTGGCACGGTTCTGGTGTTGCCCAAGAAATTCAGGCTTGGCATGGAACAGTCGGCACGCGCGACCCATGGCTTCGTCATTGTGCTTTTTGCGCAACGCGTACCGCAATCCTTCACCGTTGTGTGATGGCCGAGACATTTTGCAGGCACCTCCAGATCGACCCACCCTCGGAAGCGTTCATATCTTCCCGCTTTTAGTCAGGGTCTTCTCTATCTGGCCTAAACGCTGGGTCACGACGTCATTGAAGCCCTGGCATCCCGTCTTTTTACTAGAGAACGAGTCGCCCTGCGCGCGTGGGCTTGCTAAGGCCCCGTAATCGACGATGCGTGCTCCTCTTTCTTTGCGCCACGAGATGCATCCACCCAAGCGTCCTTGTTCCCACGCGTCCAGCCTTCCTCCATTCCTTGCCACGGAGCTGCCTCCGTCTTTGTGTTTACAGCTGTGTTTACAGCAACGGTCTTCAACATCACCACCATGACAGATGCCAGCACTCCCAGCACAACTGCCAAGACTGGCTCTTCGATACAGCTTACCCATCGCAATGATCGTACCTTCCTCATGGCTGTGGTCCAGTCTCTGGTACGATTGATGCGCGTTCGCATCAGCAACCGTCAAGCCGATCACGAAAACGGCTCAATCCGACTCAAGCCCAACAAATCGAACCTCAACCAGTGCACCCTCCACGAACGAACCGTATGCGACATACACATCTACGATGTTATACCACCCAACAGAGCGGAGAAGAGCTCGAAGAAGCGGATATACTATTTCGCCGGTGGTAGCTGGCAGGAACCGCCCTCTCCTCAACATTACAAGATATGTGCGAAGCTCGCCAAAGAGATGTCTGATACTTCCATATCGATTGTATCGACACCTCTTGCCCCCAACGACCCTGCGCACAAGTCCTTCCCTGTCTGCCAAAAGACATACCGAGCGTTGATGGCCGAAGCGGAAGAGGCTGGAGAAAAGGTCATACTGGCAGGCGACTCGTCGGGAGCGAACATTGCCTTGTGTCTCGTGCTGGAGGCTCTACGGGAGGATGGCGAGAATGAAGGCGTAGAGATCAAGCAGCTTCCACACCCCGTCGCTATCATGAACGTATGCCCTTCGACCGACCTCACTCGCAAAAACTCCGATATCGACAAAGTGGCACCTCGAGACCCTCTCCTCACACCCAAAATCATCAGAGCCACAGCGAAGGCATGGCAAGGGGATTGGGACGCCGCCGATCGCCGAATTTCCCCCATCAATGCCGACATCTCCCTACTCGCGAAGAAGGGCATAAAGGTGCATGGAATAACAGCTGGATGCGATGTGCTGAGCCCGGACGGCGTCATTTTTCGCAAGAAGTGCGAGGAACACGGTGTCATTGGCGAGTGGGTCCATTGGGAGAAGCAAATGCACTGCTTCGTGCTGACCATGCCGTACGGGCTGGTCGAGGCCAAGGACGCCTGCCAGTGGATCGTCGATGTCCTGAAGAAGGAGTGAGTTGGGTGACGAAGTCTTGTGTCCGAGTAAGAGATACCCTTGCTTTCTGTGCGTGCGCGACCGATTTAGGTATAATAATATTACAGCTTTTTAGCATATCCTCAAACTTGCAGATCACGTCTCGCGCTTTCATGCTCAATCCTACAATCACAGATAACTCCCTCCTCCGGCCGCTCGGCGCCACGCGTCTCGCGACAATACCAAAGGTTTACCGTCCGGCTCGATCGATACCAGACTCGGCTTCCGCGTTGGGCAGGATGTGCTTGGAGAGGCTTGTTGGGGTTCAATGCCATGCATTCGCCAACATCCTGCAAGATATGACCGAACATAGGCGAGGATGGTGTCGCCAGTTCGCCACCAGGCGACGCCTTCACAGTGGTTGGATCAGCAACTGCAGTGTGGATACCCTGGCCTGCGATGATGCGCCTCGGTGCTTGAATGAATAAGTTCCTTTATCTTCAGCGCATCTTCAGGGCCCGAACGCCCGCAAGTCCCGGGTTGTCGCGTGGCCCTCACTCTCCACCAGAGTAAGCTCATCGATCGAGAACCTATACTCGTCTTTCGCTTTTCGCGGCTTCGAACCACTCCCGAACGTCACAACCTCATCAGTCATATCTGGTTTCGACCTTTTCCGCCCCATCTCCACAAACTCGTCGGTGTTCGGACCCAGGAATCCTAAGTCCACAAGCCGGTTTCGCACCTGGGTCTCGGTCTTCTCATCGTAGAAGTAGTGACCGGTTCTTACGAGGCTCCGCTGCATAACTAGAGTACGTGTCAGAATCCGTCTAGCATAATGTTCGCATGAGTGTTACTTACTACCCTTGAGCGTTGGTATTGTAGCAGCGATCAATGCAAGCTCGAGTTCTAGCATCGACCATAACGTAGGCGCGACTGTCATGAAAAAGGTGTCACCACCTGGTGGTATCATACTGGCCTTGACAGTACGCAGGATGGCGAAGGATGAAGCGAACAGTCCAAGGCCCATCAGCACACCAAGGAAGATCTTTTCGCCCCGTGGTCGTTGTAGTTTCCGGATAAAGGTTATCGGTATCAGCGAGAATATGAGGTCGGTTGAGATATGTACAGCGCTTGCCGCGACGATGTTCCCAACGATGGCTTTTTGTGGCAAGCACTCCACTTTCTGCGTCAAAAATATGCTGGGATCCCAGTATATGCTGAACGGCCGGCATTGCAGAAACTGAAATAGAGTCGAGCTTATGGTTGTGAGGATGAGTAGTACGATCATACAGGAGAGGAAGATGCGCCAGGGACGTGTCTGCTTGATGCGGAGCAAGAGGAGGGCGACCGAGATTTTGACGAGTCCGATGGAGAAATTCCAGAGAGCTTGGCAATAGAAGACGAGTCGCATGGCTGCGAGACGCGAGTCTGCCGAGACATATTTTGTTCGCTGACCGAAGCCGTAGGAGCATGCTAAGCAGACGATGACATATTTGGCTATAGCAAGGACCTGTGGACATACAATATCAGCTTTGCGCTCGTTGAGATCAGGATTCGTCTTACCGTTGCTGCGACCGCCGTCCAGTCATCCATGTGCAGATTCCAGAAAGGTCGTACTCTCGACCACAGTCGTGCAGAGAGCAGCAGGACAGCAAAGAGTGTCAAACTCCCACATACACCAAGAAGAAGAGGCGCCTGAGTATCGTTGCGCTCAGGCCCGGGCATCAGCTGTCTAGATCGCAGCTCCATATCGCAAGAATAAGATACGGAATAACGACTCCGCGACAAATTAGAAGAAAAGAACTACCCTCAGACGCAGCGTTCACACCTCTCCTTCCTATACCACTGCACCGACTGTTTATCAGCACTCTACCCGCCATATCCCGTCATCGCCATCGCATAAACAAGCCTCGTCCCCAATCACACGACCCTTACTTCTCAGGCTTCCAAGCCACACGATCATCGTCGCAATTGATCGCTTGGTTGGCTCGCATTCTGACGTTCGCAAATACTGCCCTGTTGGCATAAAGTCGCCGCGTGTCAGATGTGTTTCGCGTAGTCGCTTTCATCCTTGTACCCCACAAACTTATGGTCTCGGATGTGATTCCGAGTTCTGAGGGTTATGCAACTGTTGGTTCGTGTTTGAGGGTGGGGGGAGAGGTCAAATCAGTTGGTGGCGGTGAAGGTCGGTGTGATGAAGATAGGGTTATGAAGGCACGGGAAGGGCGCGAATCCGAACTTGACAAATACTTGCGTTTTGCCAACACTACATCACAGTTCTGACAGAGTTCGTTATGTTGTAGCATTGAGGAAACGGTCTGTACAAGGCTGGGGACATGGTGTTGATCCTGCCAAGCCCATACTCAAGCCTCGTTGACGTCGACTTCATAAACTATCCACTCAACTGTTCTTCCACATACGACCATAGGACAATGAGAATTAGGCTTCCCGTCCGCTCAGCCATATACAAGCATTGTACCGGCGGATTAGTAGTTAGGTGGGTGACCACTAGCGAATCCCCGCTGTTGTATGTTTTTGCCTTCTTTTTTGCCATTTTTTTGGTGGAGACGAAAGGTGGGCGATGTGGGGCAGCTTTTTTGCCTATCTTTTGCTCGCGCCTTTCGTGGCGCATCGGAGGAGGAGCAGCAATACTCGCTTTACATGTCTGGGGATTCGGCGCCTTTTCCTGGAGTGCATGGCCGGACAGCACGAGCTCAAGAATTGGTCTTCTCGCTGTCCGGCTGATCATTCTCACAGTCATTGCGGCTAGCCGATGGACTAATTCGGAAGCGAGCGCAGCAATACTCGTCTTACACTTCCTGGCAGGTCACACATGCTATTCACGAGTTGAGGCTCGAGTGGTTGGCTTTGGAAACGAGGACTCTCCCATCACGCCTGATATCTGAACCCCAGATACGCACGGCGAAAGGAGAAGGAAGCGGCCTGGCCGATGAACTTATTGGGCCCTGGTTTCTTGATCTTGCTCGCTGGGGCCCATCACTACCAGAAGTCGAGTGAATCGGTCGTCGGTCTTTAGTAGATTCGAGTTTCGGTAGTTGATAATGAGAGGGTGCTAGATCAGGTTTGTTGACTAAACAAATGAATAATAAAACTTCACGAACTATTGACCTTGTCCTTGCCCCTTCTCTTCGTACTTGCACTGTTGGGCTTGTTCAGTAGAGTGCATGTCTATCATGATGAATGCACTCGCGTAGTCGAGCTGATGATTCAGCAATCGGGTGGGCGCGTTCCGGTCGCGCTGAAACAACATCGAAACGTCGTACGCCACAACAATAATAGCCACCCTATCCATGCATCCCACCCATCTTAGAACCACCTAGCGCAGATCCAAAAGGCTTAGCCTGACTTCATGCCTAATCCCTCAGGCATCAAAGTCAAGTGTTAGTTCATACTAGACAATCATTGCATGCGGAGAAAACTTAAAGGTATATCGTATATTCCAAACTAATCATTAAGGAGCGTAATAGACCAGGGTTCCCAAGCCCGAGTAAACCACGCAATCCACCACTTCCACCTCCATTCTATCATACAATACCCAGTATTGACAAGCCCATCACCTGCGCGTCACAGACGCCGCCAGAATGATAGACAACTAGCTCCACCCCACACTAACTATTCCAAACTATTCGAGGTATATACAACCCATTCCATTACCGTATCCATTGATCCTTCTCCTCCGTATTTATGTTGTTTTGTAACCAATCGTGATATTATCGTCGTAAGATGCTGAGCGATGCGTCTAGAAGTCCTCGCCCTCAAGGAGGTCGAGCTCCTCCTCCTGGTCGTCATTGGTGAGTGCGGGCTGGTTGCGGGCAGCGTCACGCTTGCGCTGGGAGGCGCCACCGGTAAGAGGAGCAGTGCCGGTAGTAGAGCCAGTGGTTGAGCCAGTGGCACCAGTTGCGCCAGTAGCACCAGTAGCACCGGTAGCGCCAGTGGCACCGGTAGCAACACCAGCACCGGTAGTAGCACCTGTGGCGCCAGTAGCACCAGATTGAACACCTGCGCCGGATTGAACGCCAGCGGCGGCACCAGCGTTGGCAGCGGGCTGAGCACCAGTAGCTCCGGTAGTAGCACCAGTGGCTCCGGTAGCTCCAGTTGCGCCAGTTGCTCCGGTTGCACCAGTCGCGCCAGTAGCACCAGTAGTAGCACCAGTCGCGCCAGTGGCTCCAGTAGCAGCACCGGCGTTGGCAGCAGGGGAAGCAGCAGCGGGAGCGGCGGCGGCAGGGGCGGCGGCACCAGCAGCGGCACCGGTAGCAGGAGCGGCGGCAGTTCCAGAGGTGGCGGCACCAGCGGCGGGAGAAGCAGCTATGTCAAGTTAGATATTGAATGAGAGATAGTTAAGTGTGAGAGACTTACCAGCAGGGGCGGCACCGGCGGCGGGGGCAGCAGCAGCAGCTCCAGCCATCTGGACGGGAACACAGCCACCGAAAGGTCCAGCACGAGCGGGGTTCTGGCAACGGACCATGCAGACGTTGCTCTGGCCTGCGACAGTTCCTGTGCAAGTCATGCCAGCGGGCATGGAGACGGTCAGGGGAAGATCCTGCATCTGAGTGTCCCGGTTGCGACCACGGTCGTTACCAGGAAGGTTGGTGGTGACAGTGGCGGCTTGCCAGTTGGTACCAGTACCAGTAGCGTCGACCATGCAAGTGTAAGGACCGGCACCGTCAGAGTTGACCTGGTGAACAGTCATCATGACTGAGCCACCAGCAGAGACCTGAGGAAGAGTGGCGCCGTTGAGCTGCATGACCTGAGCAGTACCAGCCGCGATGTCGTTGTCACCTCCACCAAGTGTCTCACCGCAAGTGTCTGCGGCGTCACCACGGAAGCGAGTGGCATCCTGTTGGAAGGGGTTGCGGTTGGTACCGTCACGAGGAGTGTTGGGGTCGACACCGATGGCGGAACCGGCACCGCCTGCATCACCAGTAGCCTTGATGATGGCAGCGTGGCCAGCCACGAGGGAAGAGGAAGCCAAAAGGCTAATGGAGATGGTGGCAATCTTGGAGAACATGTTGATTTTGTTGATTATTGTCTGAACCGGTCAGAGAAAAGATTAGGTAGTGAAGTGAAGAGGTATTAGATAGAAGAGAAGAGGAGTGGTGATTACTGTAGTTGCTGGGTTGGGAACCTGTTGCTTGATGCTCTTCTAAGGTTGCGAGGCCGGCCGTCTTTATACAACGTCTGGCAGCACAGGCAGACACCGAGAAGGGTATTCGGCATCGTGACCAGCATCGACTTTGGTTAGTTCCAAGGTGGTGAGGCGCTCCGGTTTGGCCAAGACGTGAGAGCCTGGGTACGATGGAGTTTCAAACCGGTCGTGGTCACGTAGAAACGTTGCATGAGGTGCGGAGTCGCTAGACGAAAACGTACGAAACGTGTTTGCGGCAGCATCAAATCCAGAAACATACTGCAAACATGACTCTGGGTGTTGGATCTTCGACGTTGAAGGTGGTCTGGCAAGTGTACCGAGCCAATCCGGTGTGAAGTCGACATAATTACTAGAGACTGACACGTATGAGTTGGTGATAATTCCGGTGATGAGGTTGTGTCTACCAACTTGTCGTAGTGAGCAACAGCACACAGTGTTGCATGAATCGTCCAAAGTTTACCGGTGGATAAACGGACATGTGGCTAGGGCGAGTTAGGGCTAAGCATTCGGAAGTCTGAGGTTTCAAAGCTTGGCAATGAACACAAATGAACCCTTGAATCCATGAAACTGAGAGTGGCTGAGGCGGTAGACGTTTATGCGTGCTATTCGGGTAGTTGACGATGTTCGGGCGACTGCCTTCAAGAATGTATCGTTGACTTTGTTTGGATGTTGGCATTGTAGAGATGCGTACAATTACGCTGTAGTCTAATCTACGTCGAGTCGTGACTGCGCAAGTCCGTCGATCAGCCGTACTGCAATAGCCACGATGAAGATGTGCGGCAGGGTGCTAGGCGAATGCAGACCATACCTGCAGATGGTGATCAGGATGATCAGGGTCTCGGACAGACCAAATCAAACCGGTGTTTCCATATCTTGAAGCACGAGAGCGGTCAGTTGAAAGTTTCGTCGTTCCCTTCTGGGAACAAGGTTTTCTAGTGGCACATCGTCGGTTTCAGGGATGATGATACTGCATCTGGGGTAGATCCTGCCTCCGGCGCGACCATGATCCGGCCTGAGTGTTCCGTTTGTGGCTGTTGGTGCGCAACTGGGGTGGAACTGGTGGCCGCGGTGGAGGTGTTGTGAGGTTGGAGTGTGGTTCTGAGGCGCAGAGGACGGCCACCAGCGGCTAGGCCCGCGCATTAGTCAGGGTCTTGGCAAACCTCCGTGGTGCCGACCAACCGAGGCGCGTCTCACAACACCGGTCGACATCCGAATGAACGTATTTGGGCTTTCACGTGCGGCGGTCGTCGGCAGCGACGGAGTATCTTCTGCTATACACCTGCAGCTATTAGGTGCATAGCCACGATGCAGCATTGGTACGTCGACTTCATCGCAAATCCTGATACACATACCAACTGAGGTACTGACGATTGCGGCAGTCTGAACGAAGCCATGTCCTAAGCATAGAGTTGAGGTCACATGCGGTACGCATCGGCTGCGATGCCTTTCCATTGCGACATCGAACTAAAGGCCGCTCGGGCCCCGGTCTCTGTCGCGACGTGCCTCATACTTTTCGAAACGCCTCAGCAGTCTTCACCGTCCCCGGTTTCTACAATGGCGAGCAGAAAGAAGGGAGCTTGCAGCCGGTGTCGCGACAGTAGGGTCGACGATAGAGCTGGAAAAGCCTCCCCGACCGACGCAGAGCCGACGAGAAGGTAGGCTACGAGGTCTTGCATGGTTGCTTCAGAAAAGCCGCAAGGGTCGGACAAAGCAGCTGCTATGATGCATCGCCGTGGTATTCTCATGACTCAAGCTGATAGCAGCATCGTGCGTTGACATTTTGCTGAATGCACTCATACAATGATGATAGTCGACATACCCAACGCCCTTGTCATCTTCAATTCTATTCCAGCGTTCCCAACGGATACACATCGGGAATATTCCCCGTGTCCGGCTTTACAACCGGTACACTCTCGTACTTCTTCCCCTCTACCATCTCTCTCGCCCAAGTCGGACTTCTCCTCACCTTCAACAACTGCTCCACCGCGTACCCAATTCCCAACAGCTTCTCTTCTTCCCATGGCCTCCCCAAAATCTCCATGCCAATCGGTACGCCAATTGGCGCCTCTTCACTCGGATCGGAGAAGCCCGCTGGGACGGTGACAACCGGCGTACCTGTTAATGCGGCCAAGATACCGTTACGTCCAGATTGTGACGGCGAACCAATCTTGACAACGAGGTTCTTCTGCTCGGGGTAGATGATAGCGTCGAGATTGTTTGAAGTAAATGTGTTGAGAAGAGCGAGCCTGAGATTGCGGATTCCGGCTTGGCGATCGTTGTATGTAGCGTTGCCGGTGGAGGATATGAGAGCGGTGTTGACGTACTCGTACTGCGATGGGATGACGAGGAACTCCCCACCAGATCCATTGACGGCTTTGCGGGAATATAGTTCGTTTAGTGTGCTGGGATGCTC
Source organism: Alternaria triticina (assembly GCA_022609215.1). Classification (NCBI taxonomy): domain Eukaryota; kingdom Fungi; phylum Ascomycota; class Dothideomycetes; order Pleosporales; family Pleosporaceae; genus Alternaria; species Alternaria triticina. The sequence goes on from JAGKPX010000050.1 coordinate 54,380, forward strand.
GCCTTGAAGGGAAGGACGTTCCAGGTACTGGTCCATGAGCTCACGGTATTCGAAGCGTTGAACGTCGTAGGCAGTTTGAATGGCGGTTGCGTTGTAGATGGTCTCGTTGATGGGAATCAGTGTCACGCCTTCTGCGGTGAGACGCGACATGACAGAGTCCATGGCATTGTTGACTGGTGTGACTTCAGGCGAGTCGGTGCGGTTGAAGAAGCCGCTCAATACACCGATCCGTAGACCTTTGAGTGAAGTGCTTGAGAGCGAGGAAGCGTAGTTGATGTTGCGAATGGGACCAGGGACGAGTGCAGTGTCGTTGTCGGCTGCATCATAGCCTGTTGTAGCCATGACAGTCAGAGCTGTGGCGACGTCTTTGATCGTTCTCGCAATGGGCCCAATGACATCGTGTGTGGTCGATATTGGGATGATGCCGGTCCGAGTGATGAGCCCACGCGTAGGCCGGATGCTGCATAGCGAGTTTGCTGATGCTGGACTGCGGAGCGAGTTCACTGTGTCTGTCCCGGTGCCGAATACGCAGAATGACGAGGCGACCGCAGCACCAGTCCCGCCCGAACTTCCGCCCGGTGTCCGCGTAGAGTCGTATGGGTTGATGGTCTGGCCGCCCAGAGATGACACGCTGATGCCTTCCAAAGCAAGCTCGTGCAGGTTGGCCTTGCCCAGAATGATAGCTTCTGCCTTCTTGAAAGCAGCCACGCTTGGAGCGTCTTCAGATGGTTGCGAGTGCGCCAGGGCCAGGTTTCCCCCAGTAGTTGGCATATCCGCTGTATCGTAATTGTCTTTGAGCAATATCGGAACGCAAAAGAGTGGTCCAGTAGCATTCCCAGCCGAAAGTTGCTCATCGAGTTCATCAGCGATAGCCAAAGCATTTGCATTTAACGTGATGATGGCATTCGTTCGGTTGTTGTTGGCTTCAATATTAGACAGGAAAGAAGATACTACTTCGCGACATGTGGAATGTCCGGAGTAGAGCGCATGGTGTACCGAGTCGATGGTCGCTTCTCGCGCATCGAAAGGCATGTTTTGCCCAGCCACAGTGTGGCAGAGCGCTGCAAATGCTAGGCTTGTAAAGTGCACCATTCTGGATACTGTTCAGTCTGCGTAGGGAAGGCGCGGCTTGCGGAGATTTACCAGCTCATCGAGATTGCCATTTATACATCCTCTCAAGTCAATGGCTTGTCATACATCACCGCGGGTAGTTATCGCGACTGTAATTGACGCGGAAAACCCATGTTCGCATGTAGTCACGATGCTTGATAATGCAGGTGCCGATGTGTTGTTCCGATCTTATCGCGGGTACCCTTACCCCATCCCGAGCATCGGAATGACGTCGTTGCCAAGACTGCTTGCACCTGCCTCATCGGTTCAAGCTGGTACATCGATTACAACGTTTTCATGAGACAAAGCCAGAGGTCTACAACGCATCAGAACATCCGTTAGTTTTTGAATTAATGTTAACAGAGACTCCAGCATACATATAGCGTAGAAGCGTTTTGAGAAGTCTTCTCACACATATAACCACCAGCCGTGCCTTTCTGAAAGAAAGCAGCACAGCTCATCGACTCTTACCTTCTTGATTTTGACAACCGAAAAGACAGGCAGACCACATCGATTTGTTATGTCGCTGTTTAAATAAAACAGCAAGTGTGTGTAGTAGCAGTGAGGAGTTAAAGATTGAGGCAGAACCCAGCTTTTTTATGTCGCACAACAGCGCCAGGACAAGCAATGCCACATTCCCATCATCGATTAGCATCTATGCTGTTATCGCGTGTATCGCGTTTCCCTGCGCAAAATGACATCCTTCTGCTTTGTCGTGATTTTGGAGTTTCGCTACGCTTTAAACATGAATCTAGCCGTGTCAATATTTGAATGTCTTCTCAAGGTTCCTAGACATGAAAATGTATGCTCATCATTTAAAATGAAGGAGAACAGACTTCGGCAGCCACATCATGGTGCCATCAGTAAAGTTTGATACGACCATGGGGTTGATTCAGCGAAGTCGTAAGGTGTGTATCACACGCACTTTTCGATTTCATGACTGGATGTGCTCCGCGTTTTGAGTGACCGACTGGACGAGGACGAGAACAAATAGGTGGACGACGTTCCTGTTTTGGAGTGAAGATCTCGGCATTTGGTGCAAGAATGAGGAAGAAAGACAGACGATGGAAATCTTGTTTAATTATGCCAAAGGCGACGCGAGCAGCCGCATTGAAGAAAAGAGTCTTGATTTAAACTCCGACTCCACGGACATGGCCAGAAGTAAATGCGATTTTTGAGACACGTTCTTGGACTGCTGCTTCATCAAAAAACCTATCGCACAACCCCATGGATAGCATTCAAGTTCAGTTTGACAGCCAAAAACCGAACATGAGCATTGAGCCTGTGTCTTTTTGGTAAAAGCAGGAGTGGTGTGTGGTAATGAAGACAGACAGTAGGGTCGCTGGAAGGATTTATATAGAGATTAGCGCAAAGAAGGCGAGTATATCGGGTAAGGATCGAGCCTTTCAGGAGCAGTGGGGGAGGCCAAAGGGAGCGCCACTTGGGGTGGCTAAGATCTGTGCCGTGCGACACGAAACATTATTTCGGGTAGAGGTATACATCGTCCCACGAACAGTCTGGTTGTTAATATTTGATAGTATGTATGGCACACGGGATCTAGCCACCCTTGAGGGTGCACGGCATAGAAGTGATATCACGCGATGCCGCCTGCACGGGTTCGTCAACGATTTCGAAAGGAACAACAAGCTGTCATCGAATGGTATTTGTATGTATTGCGTTGATGATGAGCTGTAACCTCTGTATACTTCTCATCCGTCGCGCCGCCACCTCCTTTCGCTACCGTCTTTTGTAGCGCTTCCTCCCATTTGCTGCCTCCCTCTCTTCACAATTGGCAGTATGCCGGTCCGGCATAAGAACCCAACGCGACTCGGAACGGGGAAGAGGGAGCGCGTTCGCGTGGTGGCGGACTTTGGTGTTTCGCATCGCGAATTGTGGGCACAGGGGTGCTGTAGACGGGCCGCGATAGCCGAACCTCGACGCAATTTGCCACGACCGAAGGCAGAGCGAACAAACTCAATGGGCCTGATTGACAGACGCAATGGCTAATGCAACGGGGTTTGCAGCGAGGTGATGTCGTGGTCTTGGGGATGAAGGCCGGGAATGCACTTCGTGGGAAGCTTCCGACAGCAACGTCGTTCGTGACGTCATAGGCCCGCCGCGGTCGCGCTCTGAGAAGAGATCATATCCTGATGTCGATGTTGAAGAGCAATGTTTCTTGTCGGGAACCTCAAGGCGTGTTTTGTTGCCCGGACCGTAATATCTTTCCCAACATCCAGTGCGCGAATTGCAGGGCTGGCATGATCATCGCAGCGACGAGGCGCGATACGCTATCGTGCAACTTCCACAACACCGTCTCTTGCCATGCGTCCACGTCAATGTTCCTAGCTTGGTCCATTTGGTCTTCAATCTGCCGTCGCAATCTCACAGCTTTGCTTGGCAGTTCGAGACCCAAGGCAAGATACAGCCCAACAATGATCCATTCCATGATAACTTGCCTACAAACATTAGCAAATGGGGCAGACTTAGCAAGAAATCTTTTTACTCACATGCACAATTGAAGAGTTACATTACCACTGATAACGTTGAAGCGCATGCTCTTCCAGCCATCGCTACCTTCGTTGGCACGCCACCGCTCAAAGGCGAAGCACATCATGTAGACGACATCGACGACGAAGAACGGCAGACTCATAACGACAGTCGTCAGGATCCGCACTTCGTCCCTGTCCGCAAGGTAGAGACGCGCTGAGATGACCGTGGTAGACCAGATGAGGACGAGGAAACACGCCAAGTAGAGCGAAACACCGGCTTTAGTGGCTTCCGTCGCTGCAAAAGTGGGTCCGTCTCGAGAATCCGGATCGATGCCGCCCGCCACGATAAGAATGAAGGAGATGATGAGCGGAATGTGGACCATGAGCAGGATCCATTGCATGCGTCGGCCCTTGGGGCGCGTGGTCGTGTTGAGCAAGCTACTGGTGGCCATAAACAACGGCGTGAGCCCCATGGTGGTGAGGATGGCAACACCGCTTTCCAGGGTCGTGTTCGGCGCTGAGAATTTCGGAAACTTGGTCGTGGCTGCCAAATCGAGCGACACCTGCGTGAGGCGACATATGGACAGCAGGGTGAGCCAGATCCATGGCGAGCTGTGGCCCAGGCCCTGGCGGATGATGAGCCAGATGGAGACGAGGAGGTAGAGGAAGAAGACGACAAGTGTCGCTATGTTGACAGTAGCCGGGTAGGTGACGATACCCACCTCATTTTGCGAGGACACCATTGAATGCGAGACATTGGGGTTCTGGACGATGGAGGTTTAGAGGCAAAGGGGACGCGGGTCTGGAGAGGTTGGCAGCAGCTCCAAGAGGCTTCATCGCTAATTCCGCTGTCCGAGCGCTCCGCCTCAACGCCAAGCGCGCTATCACGTGTTGGCGTGGAAGCGGCTTCCAGACCTCGAGCCTGTCATGACGTTGTGACGTGCATTGTCGCACACGATCGTAATTTCATTTTTGATTATCACGATCCTCCACTTTCTGCGTCTTCGTCGCCCTCTATCGCATCTTCAACGACGACACACGATATACACGCCCGCACATCCGGACATTGGCATCGTCCGATCGCATCGGCATCGCGCGGAATTGCACTCGGTGATCACGCTGCAGGTTGCCACCTAGCGGGCAGTGCCCCCGTAAATCGTCATCGCACTAAGAACGGACCAACGCGCTGCGCCTATTCGACGTCAGTAATTTCACGTCACGATCTCCATGTTTCAACGCGTGTGGTGTTGCGATGAGGATGTGCGATGTTGCGCGTCGGGTGGGCACAAAGGATGGGTTGTCAAGGGTGTAATTCTATGAAAAGTATGTTTGCAACTGAAATGCAGGAAATCATCGTAATAGAACATTGCTCTCGCGCGACCTTCCGTACGCGTGGTTCTTCTCTCCAGCTCAGCCAGTCTTATCGACCGCGTCTTTTTGTCCACTTTCTTCGCTCTTTGGGGTCGCAGTAGTCGAAGCCAAATACCAGATCACTACTCAACTGCAATGGCTCTCGGTGTGATTTGGTGTTCCAAGATCACTCAGCAAACACAGTCCACTACCGTCCGTATCCCAGATCGAGCAAAGCTGGATCGATATTTGCGTCGGACCCCAAAGTCCCTTCAAGCCCGGACACATTGTTCCGGCCCAACGCATCGAAACCGCTGTCTACCCTCTCCATCGCCATGTCATCCTGGCGCCGTTTCTCCGCTGCTCGATGCGCAGCAGCAAGTCTCTCCTCCGCGTTCCTGGCCTCCCAGTATTGCGCGTGCGTCTGCGCGCTCTGACTACCAGGACCACCCATCTCATCCTGCTGTGGATGAGCGTATGGCACCTGTTGCCAACCCGCCGCCAGCTGCTGCTCATGCCCCATCTGCGCCTGCTGGTGGGTCCAGTCCTGACGCTGCCACTTCTGGCTCAACTCCTCGAAGATAGGGTGCCACGAAACAGGCGGGAAGCGCGAGAGGAGATACACAAGATCGGTCCTCGAATCGTATCCTGCCTGCAATTCTCTTGCTCTCGTGACAGGTCGCCATAGAAGGGCATATGGCCGTGGTACCTCAATGCCCTCGATCTTGTCAAGGAGCAGCCCCTGTTTGTTCAGACGCTCGCTGAACTCGTTCTGCTGCTCCACCGTAAAGCCGGTGTAGTCGTCTGAGAAGACCGGCGGCCCCATAGGCGGCGTTGGGGTGGCCATTACTCCCATGTTGGCGCTGGGAGTGAACATTACTGACGTGTTGTCGCCGAAGTTTGACATCTTGAACCGGGGAGACGATAAGACTGGGATTCAGTCTAGATGGTTGAGGTGTCGGTGGGGTGCGGAGGCTACAAGACTGGGTCTTAGTCAAGATGCCTGAGGTGTTGACGGTGTGTGGACGCTACAAGACTGGGTTTCGGTTGGGATGGTTGGGGTGTTGGCGCAGTGTGGAGGCTACAAGGTGGGTCAGAAAGGTGTTGTGTCAGCGTTGTAATAGAGGTAGGCGTCTTACTGTTGCTTCGGTTGTCACTAACGGGGTGTAGAGTGTTACAAAGTCCTCAGAGTCTTGTGAGTAGTGTGAGCAGTGGCGGTCGAAGATGTCGATGAGATCAGAAGAAAGTGCGTTGTGCCTGCTTATATACTCTTACCTTGCACTTTCCTGTTCAGCGCGACGAGCTCAAGACGCGCCCTCAACTATGGTACAGAATTAAAATGCGTCTGACTCCTCGCTCGAAGACACTCCAACACGTACTTTCAGAGCGAATTCCCGCGTAGCCATCACAATAGCTCGCTTGCCATTTGTCTACCAGACCCACTTCAAGAGCAAGACACAGAGTTCAATAAATGCGGAATTAATTCGATTAATCACACCCACGCGAATACACCAAGCCCCCCACATAAGCATAGTCATCGCCGCAAATAGCTCATTTCAGGCATCAACCAGATAAGACGCCCAAGTCCTTCTGATATTGTGCGTCAAAGCGCAGAGTTTACCTTGGTTGGAGTCGCGTGGCTACTTTTTCCCTTACCAATCGCACCTACCCGATATCAATCACTAGCGGACCGGCCCGCCCGTCAGTCAAGCAGCGGACATTTACTCCGGCCTAAAATTGACAACAGCGCTGCCCGTGGACTTGGGTCGGATGAAGATGCATCGGATAGTGCATGGGTTGGCCAAAGCCGTAAGGCGACGGTGAACCGATACCTAGGTGTGCGCTTCGGAAGACTGCGCAGCGAGTCCAGGCTCATAACGCCACCAGTCCATCAACTATCTTTCAACAATTCCCGTCCATCCAACTCGTAACGCTCGACTGCGCCATGCAACTCAGCCCTATTAGCATGCGTCTCCATCTCATGACTCCCAGCTGCGACATGTAACTCTATCCTATTGCCATTCGTTGCCATCTCATGTCTTTCGACTGAGACATGGAGCTCAGCTCTATTGCCATCCGTCTCCATTTCGTGCCTTGATGTATCAAATCCGTCAAGCTCACGTTCGAGGCCCTTCTCTCCGTCCTTATTTGGCCGTGTTTGGCTGCGCGTGATCTCCTTCACTTTCGTGACATTCCTTCGTTTGGAAACCAGGCGCACGCTTGCGCAAAAGATGACCAAAAACAGCGCGCCGCAGGGTATGCCTGCTGCCAAAGCGATTTTGGCGCTGGGAGACAGACGCCGGGCGGATGTATGTGTTTGTGTCGGCAGTGCTGCAGAAGTCGGCGTAACACTTGTCTCACTGGTGCTTGCAAGAGCAGAATTATGCGCTCTACTCTGACTGCCTGCCTCGGTAGTGGCTTCAGAAGCCTCGCCCCCGGTACGCAAAGATACCGCCGCGTTCAACGAATCTGAAGACGCAGGCGTAGGTTGTAGCGACGTAGTTGTAGTCATAGTCTCCTCGGCCGTCCACCCAGCATCGTGCCCGCTCGTACTCGTCGTCTCCAACATCGTGGTTTCCCCAGCTAATGCCGTCGAAGAAACGAAAGTATCCTCACTCGAAATACCACGACCACCGCCATTACGACCCCTCACACTCCCACTCCCACACACCCCCTCCACATAATCCTCCGCGTCCTCAAAGTCTTTAGCCTCACACCCCTCATCCAGCACATCCCTACCCACTTCCTCATCGCCGCATTTGCCTAGGCCAGCAACGGGCCGATTCCGACGGTAGCAGGTACACGCGGGGTTCATGGGTGCATAGAGGTCGCAGAACTCGCTGTTGGACCCGTGGAAGGTGATGGTTTCTACGACGCATTTTTCCTGTGATGGGGGTAAGTGAGTGAGGGCGCGGTCGGGGGTTGCTGGGGAAAGAAAAAAGGCTTACAGCGCATGGAGATAGGTCGGATAACAGGATTGCGGAGGCTTGTCGTTGCCGTGAGGAGATTACGAGGAGGAAAATGAGAGAGACAAGCATTATGGAGTGATGTCGCTGTCGAGTGTCTCGAAGGAATAGAAAGGTAGCTTATTGTGAGTGTAATACATCATGGGTATGCTGTATCTCCGAAAATCACGATGGGGAGGCCGGTAACGCGCAGTGTGGCGCCTCTCAGGTTGTCTTTAGTGTCCGCATCCTGATGAAAGAAAGGCCATAACACCTTCATTGACAACACGCGAATGTCGAGATGAACAGCAAGGCTCACCCTTCCTCTTGGCTTCCTCACCGAACAGTCATGATCATATACATTTTATTCATTCCTCGTTATCAACTACTACTCAAGCAATCCCATCCATCGATCCTGTTCGTCCCCTGGTAAGACATGCTTCGTATACCATGTGCAATCTCAATGACGTATCCAGTACGATACCAATAGCCTTCTCTGTCCAAGCCATGTTATCCTCCCATATCCACTTCCTCAATCAATCTCTTCTTATCCAATTTACCTGCGAAAGACCACCAATCGCTCAATGGTCGGGAGCACATGCATTACATGGCTCGCCACCAGCACGCTCTGTCGCAACAGTGATGTTGACTAGACCGCAAGACTCCTTTCCAATAGTGTATTCTGAGTAAGCGACAGCTGCGGGCTCGTAAGTCTGGCGTTGCTCGGGTCGGCCCTGTGGTGCGGTGGGGTTGGGGAACGGGGCGGTAGCATCGATGGGGACACCGGCAGCGTTGCCGCGACCGCCGTACAGGCCATTGCCACGGTTGTTGCGGTGACCATGGCGGGGTACTGTGTAGTAAGTGGGAGGGTGCGCGTTGCGAGGGCCAGTTGGAAAACCAACCCACGGCTGTGGATTGACGCCAAAGTGGCGGGGAGCGTTGCTGTTGGCGCGGTTGCTGTTGGCGGTCTGTTCGATCAAACTGAGCTGGTGTGCGAAAGGCTGGTTTGGAACAGGCTCGAGCATCTGCGGGGGTGACATCATGCGACTAAAATTGGGATGGTAGTTTTCTTGATGAGCCTCCTCCTGACGTGGTCTGGTGGGAAGCGGCGGAGGCGGCATTAGCTCTGCGGATGTCATGCGCTGCTTAGCTGCTGCCGAAAGAGGAGTTGCTGGTCCGGGGTTGTTGATGGGGACGGCCTTTGAGGAATAAGGCGCAGCATCGGCTGGTGAAGAGATGGACTTGCGCGGGTTCTTGTTCGGCTTGTACTTCTTGGGCGACTTTGGACGACCGTTGCGGTAACCCTGTTCGTAAGCAAACTGTACACCATACATGTACCAAAGGAAAGGTACGCCGTTTCTATCGAGCACCGTCGCATCCGGCAGGTCAGCTATGTCGAGAGATTGACTCAGAGGTGTGTTCTCCGTGGTAGTGTCGATCGGACTGGCGGTGGTAGGAGGCTGAGGTACGAATTCCGTAGCAGTTGCGCGAAGGTCCGAGCCCATACTAGATTGCGATGAACGCCCGCTGTCTGCTTGATTACGATCGCTGGGTACATACCGTTCACTCCGCCCTCTGGATGAAGACGCGTTTCCGACGTCATCGACTCGGCTCGTGGAGTCAGAAACAGCCTCGTGTTGTTGGGTGTTGAGGTTCAGGTTCCCTATGTCCAAATTGTGAGCCATCATGACGACGATCGTGGGGACGCTGATAGGACGTGTGAGCGTCGTACCATGAGCAAGACTTGTCGGAACACCCCATGGCACGTTCTTGGGTTGTACGGCGTTGTGCGCTGCCTCTTCATCGATCTTGAACGTTTGAGCGTGCTCGTAGCTAGCATCACAGTCCGGTGCGTCGTCTGGCTGGTCTGGGCTGGCGTTATCCGCATGAATTGCAGGACATTTGCCGCGTGTAGACTGTTTTCGGTCATCTTCAGAAGCAACATCAGCCATTCCATCACGTTTGTGTGATCCAGAAGTTCGCGAGATGATCGGAGTTGAACCGGTGCTGTCGACGGTGCGGACATGACGCAGAGGGGCCGGCGCAGGTGTCGCGGGTAGAGGGATCTGGATAGCATCTAATTGGGCTGCATCCATCTGCATAGCTAGCTGTAGCTCCTTGATCTTCTTCTGCAATGACTTGACAGATTCGACACGCTTAATAGTCCGCACAGGGGGTGTGGTCTTGCTGGCGGCGCCGGCTCGGGGAATACGCGACACCTGCGTGGGTGAATCCGGACTCAGCGGACCGCCGGCAAGGCGGGAGTCCAAGGAATCTTCACGGTTGTCACGGCGAGGCGAAGGAATGACAAGCGAAAGCCTCGGTGTCAATGACTTTCGCCTTCCTTCAGCGTTCGTTCTCGCGGTGTCAGATCGCGGACTACCGGACTCGTGGTGCATCTGCTCATCATCGCTGTCAGCATACAAGTCAACACTGGGGACGTCAAGGTCTTCAGGGTTCTCTGCAGCAGATTGGAAGCTATGCTCCGTGCTTGCAGGACTCCTTACTGGCGACCCCTGTGCAGTGTGAAACGAAGCCATGCCGGTGGATGTCGCAACGCTGCTAGATGCTCGCGAGTGTCCTGCAGAGATCGAGTCGGTGTTGAGGTGTGTTGACTTGGTCGGCGACATGCGAAGGGAGAAACTGGACTGATGACGTGCGCTGCTGCGGAGAGGTGATCCGGTGGGACTGTTCCATGGCCGCTTCGTTGGAGAGCCATGCAGTCTGCTGGGGCTGAGCGGGGACGTGGGCGATGCTATGGTGCTATCGACAGTAGCTAGAGCTTCCTTTGTAAGAAAAGTTGCGCTGTCCTTGCCATGAGCTCTACCAAGATCGACGGAACTGCGTGTTCCACGGAGTGTCTTGACTTCATCCGGAGAGTCACTGTCCCATGCCGCCTTGGACGTTCGCGCCTTTGCACGCTGCGCTGTAGCGAGGTTGGGGGCAGTACTCTTCGTAAGCCATTGGGTGGGTATGGATTTGCGGGGACTGCGTCCTGAAGTACCGATGGTATACGTATCGTACTGGTGCTCTACCTGGTCCTGATGTGCGGCGACGTTGTTGATACCGGAAGGCGAATCGCTAGGCTCGTCGGGGGATACTTCGCAGACGTCAGAGTAAGCGCCATAAGACTCAAATCGAGCAACTAGCTCAGTAACCATACCATCGTGAGTGACTTCCATATGCAATGAAGACTGAGGATCCAATGGAATATCAATGTTGACGTTGCTGTAACCTGGTGTATCCAATACAGGTCTAGCGTTGTTGAGAGTATTTGCTCGCCTTGTACGGGACCCTTCGACGAGGGCAGAGCGTGGGATGAAGGCAGTCTGATTATGAGCCTGTGCGTCTCGCTCCTGGACGATGGCGTCCCAGGTCGGCGCGCGGCCAGCTTCAGACGGCGTGAGAGTGGACATGTTGTTGTTATGCTGTGACTGGTACTGCTGCTGAGTATGCAAATGCGACTGCGGATGCGATGAGCTACTGTTGTTGGCGGATGATGCTGGTCGAGGAGTAGATGAGCCAGATGGAGTGCCGGGGTTGTCGTCTGCACTGGGGTTGTCGTCTGCACTGGGGTCGTCTGGCGAATGACTGACGCTGCGACTATCAGCAAAGATATCATAGTAGTTGGCAGTAGTACTTACCTTCTAGGCAGACCAAGTGTCGTCGCGTTGCTGCAGTAGGATATTCTGGTGAACTCGGCGTGGTCACAGACCGCGACGTAAGAGTAATGATATAAACACATGATGCCAGGTAGCGGTTGTCAACCGCAACCAGCAGGAAGGGTCGACGTCGATTATCCAAGAGATGTGTAGAGAGAAGGGGGAGGTGACGTGGGAGAAAGAGCGGTGTTGGGCGTGGTGCGCGACTGGCAGGCACGAGGTAAACAATCGGAGGTGACGGACGCGGAAGGAGCGCGCGATCGCAGGTGAAGGTGGACTTCAACCAGGAATACGAAAATACCTTACCTCGAGCAGATTGCAGTAGACCACGCACGTTGTTTGCTGGCATAACGCCATAGACACGGTATCAGATCAAGTGGATAGATTACGGTTTCCTCTGTCCATGTGAGATCAGGCAGTGAAAACAATGACGACTTGACAAGCATACGAGTTGGCGGTCATGGAATATCAACGCTGCGAAGAGATATCCAAATCGGAGAAATTTCCTTGACAGTCGCCGTTTACGAGACTACTGTACCCCAATCAGAACCTCTTCTTCTTCTTTGCTTGTGCCTGCTTCTTCGCTGCCTCTTCATTCTTCCGCTTCAGCTCAGCGCGCTTCCTCTCCGCCTTCTCCTCGGGGGTTTCTTCGTGAACCTCCTCGACGGGCGTCATCTCCTTTACTCTCGGTGGAGACGATGGAGGCTCGGCAGTCGGCGATTGCGTTGCTCTGAATCGCTGGGTACTCGGTGAAGCTGTCGCGTCGCGTTGTGAAGCACCATCCTCGGCTTTCTTGCCCTTACCACCAATCCTGAAAGGTTTTCGCGTCTTTTTTGGTGTCGTTGCTTGGCTGGGCTGGGAAGGTGGCACAGACTCCCTAGTTGGTCGGATTTCTGGTTCTGGCTCTACATTTGCGGGCTTCGGCGACGGTGGAGGAGACTGTGTCGCTCTTTTTGACTTCCCGCCTATTCGGAAGCTGCTTGCTTTGGGCCTTTGTACCGGGGGTGTAGGAGCCTTTGGCGAAGAATGATCTTCAGGCGTGGGCGTCATTTTATGGGCCGGCTTCTGCGGCGTTCGACTTAGGGCTTGGCTCTGACTTTTGGGAGGCGCATCCAGATCTTCTTCATCTTCAGTACTGTCGTCTGCCGTCTCACTGGCCTTGTCGAGGGGCGAAGACGGTAATGGCGCCGGAGTCCGTGTTGGCCTTTTGCCGAGTTCGCGTGTCTGGAAGTTTTAGTTATTGCGCACTACAGTACTTCTCCACGCCCTTACCTTGAAGTTCACATGAGTCTCAAACTCTTCTTCTGTCTCATCACCAGAATCCATAGCTGACTTTGCTGGCGTTGGTGCCGCAGGAGGCGTTTTGGCCTTGGTCTTGACTGGGGCTTCCGGCATGCTCAACTGAGTAGGTACAGCAGTCCACCATGTAGTGTTAACATCACCCGACTTCAACTCCAAAGGTATGATCGGAGTGCTCTGTGCCAGTGCTTCCTGGAACAAGCCTAGCGTAGTCAAGTTTGCATCTTTCAATTGCTCGGTATCATGTCGCCATGCTTCCTCGTGGAAAGGCCGTAAAGCGGGAACGTGCTTTTCCGCTTGTTCACGTTTGACCTTCCTTCGCCCCGCCTTCATTCCACCAGCGCTAGGGAAGGCGGCAGCCAAGTCCAAGCCATGGGAATCGAACTGGTCCACAATTCGAGTGATTGCCTTGTCTTTGGCGGCAATTGTCGAGATGAGCCCGTTGATGCGTTCATTCTGGATGTGGGAAGAGACGAGTAGGGGCAGGATGAGCTCGTCCTTGAGATCGGCAGACGTTCGTTTCTTCAGGTGAAACTTCCATGTCAGGCGACCAAGAGGCTCTGGAAGGCCTATGTTGGTGTGTAAAGTGATGCCATCTGTGTCATTACGAGTGACACGACACATAGAACCCTCCGCACTCAGCAGGGGTTTCTTGACATTTTCGAGAAGGATGGCAACCTGCGCCGCGTCGTGTTTGCTGACTTCGATTGGCGATTGCTCTAATGCAGCCCGCTTGACGATGTTATCCACGTTCAGCTCTTCGCTCCAAATGTTGCTGAGATCGGTAATAAGGACTGTGTACGAGTCCAGGTCGAAGGCTGGTTTGATGAGTAGCTGGGGAATCTGCTTGCCGTCGGGCTGCTCGGAGAGCTCCAGCACGCGCCAACACGACATGTCAACCTGGAGAGAATGAGGTGACGGGTTGCATGTTTGCAGACGAGCGCAGACGCGTGATACACGCGACCTTTGTGGGGTTTGAGCTGACACGTGAAGCGTAGGTGAGGCGCAGGTGAAAGGCAACCGCGCCAAGGCTGTTCCTAATCGGGAGTAGATCCCTGCACGCGCGGAAGGCAGCCGTACGTCACCAGCCTCGGCCAAAGATTTCGCGATCTGCGCCGGCCAGACCAAACCTCAACAACACATCTCCGTACTACAAATTTGGCCTGCCGTGAAAGATGTCGTCACGTGAACCTCCCTGGCGCAACGAGCGCAATCACCTTCCCCAGCGCAATGCGCCATCATCGTCAATTCCAGCGAAGCGGTCAGCCGACTCACGAGCACACGACAACCCTGCGAAGCGGTCGACAAACGCGGCAGAGGAGGCGTGGGTGGCAGACGAGGATCGCTTCGTGCTACAGCAGGCCAAGAAGAAGGCAGCACTGCGCGTCAAGGGCGGGCGCGCGAGACCCATCGACTGGCTGGCCGTCACGCTGCGCTTCATCGATCCCACGGAGAAGTCGATGCTGGACGAGGAGGTGGAAGATCACGAGCTAGACATAGTCGATCCGGAAGGTGTGCTGGAGGGACTCAACAATGAAGATCTCGCAGAGCTGGAAAAGGAGATTGAGAATTACCTCACACTCGAGACGAGCAGAAGTAATCGCGACTATTGGAATGTAGGTAACTACCCCTAAAAGACAATGCGCCGCTAACCCATCAGTCTCTCAAAGCTATCTGCAAAGACATCCGCCGCAAATCCAAATCCTCCAAGTCCGAAGCCCGCGGCACCAGCTCCGTGGCCGCCGACATCGATCAGCTGCTCTCCCCAAAGACTTTCGAACAGCTGGAGACACTAGAGGTGCAGGTCAAGAAGAAGCTCGATTCGGACGAGCCAATCGACTACGACTACTGGGAACAGCTGCTGCGGAGTCTGCGCGTGTGGAAGGCCAAGGCGAAGCTGCGGCGCGTCTCGCAGGAGATTGTCCGGGAGCGACTGCAGACACTGCGCAAGCAACAAGCTGACGCAGCTGCATCTGTCCAGAACAGAATATATGCCATGCTCAACGGCACCGATGAGGCGAGCGAGGCGCAGCCAACGACTGTCGAATACGATGCAGCCTTCGATCCCCAACCCCTACTGAAGCTGCGCGCCGAAGACAAGGCGCTACCACAGACGGATGAGAAAGCGTTCCTGGGGAGCCTGGCCACCGAAAGGGGAAAGATCAAGAAGATTGGCTATGTGCCGTCACAGGCCAAGTCCAGCGACCCAACCACCACCAGCAGTCGGCCTACGACGAGCCAGACGGTAACGACGAGCGCCTCACGATTTGCGCCGGTCGAGAAAGAAGACTACTCCAAGGCAACCATGGCGCTATACGAGAGGGAAGTCGCGCGAGGCGTGGAGGAAGGCGAGGAAATCTTTACCGCGGAGGAGGAAGTCACGACCGCCCGGCCCCAGTGGGCTGGCAGCTACAAGCCCAGGAAACCCCGCTACTTCAACCGTGTCCAGATGGGCTATGAATGGAACAAGTACAACCAAACGCACTACGATCACGACAACCCCCCACCAAAGGTCGTACAGGGCTACAAGTTCAACATCTTCTACCCCGACCTCATCGACAAATCAAAGGCGCCCACCTACAAGATCGAGCGGGAGAACGGCCGCAAAAAGGGCCAGTCCTTCGCCCCTGCCGGTGAGGACGACACGTGCCTCATCCGGTTCATTGCCGGCCCGCCCTATGAGGATATTGCCTTCCGCATCATCGACAAGGAATGGGACTACAGCGCCAAGAGAGAACGTGGGTTCAAGAGCAGCTTTGACAAGGTACGTCCAGTCATACTCACTGTACTAGCTACGTGGCTAACGCAATGCAGGGCATCTTGCAACTCCACTTCCAATTCAAGAAGGTATGTCAAGATCGCATGACCGGAACGGCAGCACACTGGCATCACACTAACATCGTGGCAGATATACTATCGAAAGTAGCTAAGCCCCCTTTGGGTGACATGGACGCTTCACAGCCTACCCCGCTGTACCTGGCCCCTCTTACACCAAACGGCGCGATAGGATAAGAAATAGGGCGGACGTTGTACAAGACCCTCCCCATCGTTAGGTGCTTCTTGAGTATCAATTCCAGGCTTCTCTCGTTGCGCCATCACCCGTGACCACCACATTGGCGGTGACGTTTCTACCGGCTCTCATATCCTCGCAGCGTGCAGCCTCTCCGTCTCCGGGTCCGTTGGCGGTGTACACTCCTCATCGAGCGGTGACAGGGCCGCGACGAGGGCCTATCACGGATGACTATTGCTTGGACAAGGACTACGAATCAGCTTCACCGGAAAGAAAATGGTAGAAGTCGTGTTACAGGCCTCTGTGGGGTCTGCTCCCAAACGGTTGCTCGCCTACTGCATCTTTGCAGGCGCAGCACATCATGTCACATCCTTGCGCCTGCAGAACATATGCCGTTAATGGCCTATTTGGGAAAGAGTTTGCAGGCGAGGAGTGTAGGCCCTTGAAGGAAGTCACGTGTGTCAGGACGATTGTTATAGCGTGGAATAGCTCGCACGTGTATACTGACAGCTACAATGAACAACATCTTGCTTCTTGCTCTCGGACAACTTCCAGGACATGCACCGAAGCCGGGCAGGAACATCGAAGGGCGGGACACTGCCGCGCAGGCCGATGGACGTTTCGATGTTACAAGTGGGCCACCCTGTATGCGTATTTCGATGTTATAAGTGGACGCATGCGCCTTCCCGCATGCCGGTGTCAAGCAGGCAATCGTTGGCTGCAGTGGTGGTACAGAGGGCATCCACACTGGTTGATGGAGTAGTGCAATGAGGGTCTCTAGGCTGCGTCTCGGGCCGTGGGGCGGTGATGCTGTATCGGTACTTGTCGCTCCGTGACATCAGACCTGCAGCGGCGCCTGCGGCCAGGGTCCTCAGATCCTCCGTCCTTGCGATGAGATCTCATCCTTTGTTTGTCCATACAAGCGACGCTGCAGCGTCAAGCCTGCAGGTGTGCTGGCAGTAGGAACCCGCGCAAGAATCGTCTAGGTGACAATGACCAGGTTTCCAGACAATCCCATTCGCCGGGGCATGGCGGAGCATGTTAACGTCTTGACTGCCGCTTCATTTGTGAGCATCGCCTTTTACTACTCTCATTTTCTGCCAGTCTCTTGGTTTCACACAACACGTTGGCGTATTCGTATCGATACGTTCCTTATCTCTACCGTCCAGACCCGTGGGAGGCCGACAACACAACAGCTATGCCACATGCGCAATCACCTCATCGGCCTTCCTCCGCAGACGTGGGTGCTGAATTCGACAACGTCCAGTCATCTCAAGACGCCTTTTGTGAACCCTTCCAGCCCTCCAAAGACGCTTTTTGTACCCCGCTTCCCTTTCACACCCATAACCCGGTGTTGTCTCTTTCACCCAGACTGTCTATTGAGGTCCCGCTCACCGCACCTTCCGATCAGGGACCTGCACCTTCCAACAACGACACTACCCCGCACTCTGCCATGAGCCTCGACGAACAAGAGCCAATGCAGTGGACTGCCCCGACCAACTTCCTCCTCAGCTCCATGACCCAGAATGGCGCGGGCTACAATGCGTCTAACCCGTTTCCACCTGGTACCGGAGACTTCTACAACTACGCCGAGAACGGAATGTCCTACAACGACAACTTCACTATGGCGTACCCGACTCAGTATTCCAGCGCAAGCTGCCCCCGATCCTACACCGGCGTTGACTTCTCTGGCCTTCCTGCCGATATTAGTATGACCGACTCGCATCCACCCACCGCATACCACATCGAACCGCCGAACCACCTTGACGCGATGGATCTGTCAGATCATGAGATTAACGGTCAGCTCATGCAACTGAGCAACGATTTCGACCATCATCCGTATGGCGCGCATATGAAGGTTGAGGAGTCCAATGGCTACCAGAGCCCATACTCTGACCTGACCCGCGCGTCCACTCCTCACGACGATCCACCTCGACATCCCCACGATCTCTCTGGAGATGGCGTCATCGATAAAGAGCAGCCCTACGCGCAGCTGATCTACCAAGCCCTCCTCAACGCACCCAACAATACAATGATCCTCCGCGATATCTACGAGTGGTTCAAGGCCAACACCGACAAGGCCAGCGCCTCGGAGACAAAAGGCTGGCAAAACAGCATCCGACACAATCTGTCAATGAATGGGGTAAGTCATGTCTCCTCTTCCTTTACTGTTCTCCTTCTCCTCTGATCTACATACTAACCAACTCAGGCTTTCGAGAAAGTCGACCAACCAGGCGAAGAGTCTCGCAAAGGCTTCATGTGGCGCCTAACTGACGAAGCGATCCGTGAAGGCGTCAAATCCACAACCCGCTACCGCAGCAAGCAGCCCAACAAACGCGGCCACCGGACCCAGCAACCGCAGCCCCAGCGTCAAGCCTCCGGCGCCAAGGGCGGCCAAGCTGCACGTCGCTCAGCAAGAATGAAACGAAGTGGAAGAATGCACGACGCGTATCGCAATGGCAACGACCAGTACATGTCCCGGTCTGTGCCCGCAGCTTTCGATCCGAATTATCGCAGCGTACCAGCCGATGCCTACCCTCCGAGCCCGTACTACGGAAGCGACGTGGACTTTGGCTACCCGTCGTCGTCATCTTCTCGAACCGATGACTTCACCCTCAACAATCCCAACGCCAACGTCCTTGGTCCACACCACCACGCCCATCTCGATCTCTTCTCTCCACCTACGCGATCCTACACGGGTAGTCCTATGTCGCAACACCAACATGATCTTTCGCACGCCATATCTACACACTCGCTATCGCAAGGTCTGGCACATGGGCTGCCTATTGGAGATACGGCGTATGTGTTTGAGCAGAGTCCAGAGGGGGGTTTGTTTTCTAATAGTCCCAGTCCAAGTGCGGATGAGCCGAGGACGCCGGTGGATCAGGGGGGTTGGCGCGAGGATGTTGGGATGGGAATGGGCATGGCTGGGTGCGTGTTTGAGGATGCGGCGGGGATGGGGTACAGGGCTTATACTGGTTGAGTGGATTGCATGGATGGAAGGTGAGATAGGGGTGATGCTTTGGTGTGGAATGAATGTTGGTCAATGTTCTTTTCCACTGTATTGTATGGTTGTATTCTGCTTTCGGCTGGGGTTGGGAGTTGCAGGTTGCATAGCATGGTTTTGGGTAGCGTTACGATGTATATTCAGTGCATCACCTCAATCGTTGCATAGCGATGGCGGTCTACCGCCACTGGGAGCTTATCTCTCTTCGTAGCATAGCAGTGCGTGTTTCTAGCGGCGTTCCATCCCTTCTCACCAACGTGATTTCACACTGAATCCTTCCTCTTTCCGCGGTGTTCTTTACATGTAGTCGATGGTTCGAGAAACGAGCTGTCGTCTCGTCAATTCTATAGACGTCTTGACAGGCTCAAGCGAATGACGCAGACCCTGGTTCAGCGGATGCAGATTTTACTTCCGCAGTACTGGTATGCAAGCCATAACTTCTCCTGTATCGGCCCTATTGTTAGACTTCACGTGGTATTTCCGGCTAGCTTACGCTTCGGAGTGAGACGAATAATCGCGATATCTCGACATGACATGTCTGAAACGTCTACTGGGGCGATTGTAGATAGAGAGTAGTGACTAGACCCTTTAAATGGTTGTCTGCCTCAACATTGCTCTCCTTGGTGGCTTGTCGCATGTCGTTGAATTGGCAGAGAAATCCTGCTGCTAAGCTTTCGGGACGGAACGAAGACAGCGCGCTTGGCTCGGGGTACCTCATAAGGAGGCTCTTGCGTACATCCAATTCTTTTACGGGATAAACAGATAAACGTTGAACACCTCAAGAGAAGATGGGGTTGGTATACAGCAGGTACGAAATTACCGGAGCCCGCCCGGATAAGTAATCGCGGTAAGCCCATCTCCTGTCCATGATGAAAGTATCACAACTCAGCCCAGCCCTTCCAAGCAGCCACCACTTGCTTAACCACGCCGGCCGTTCCGCGGCAAAATCTTCGCCCGCCACGTTCACTCAACAGCTCACCCCAGAAACACAGCCGTTGACGCGTAGAAGCCATAGACCGTCTTTTTGCGATTTGTCGTGGGGCGAGCACGCACCGGAAATCTGGGGTCGCAGAAACTCCACCAATGGCGCTGGCCAAGCGCCCAGAAGTGTGGGGAAAGCTTCGCTGATCTTGGCTTAGCGCCACAGTTATGACCCGTTTAGCCACGCGTGGCCGTGAGGGGACCCCAGGATCAAGGGGATGATCGAAGAGTTCCTCCGCGCCATCCAATTTTACGGGAGCGGGTATCTTGAGCTGGTTCCAGGGCCAAGGCCGCGGCTCGGACGGCTGGGGATGATGCGATGGGGGTATATTAGGTGGTCGGGGTCGCGATGGTTTGCGAGCTACAGACGTTAATCTCCAGCTTTTCAATCAAGAAAATCGGCATATACGTCTGCCAATATGCGCGTCACCGAGCTTTTCACGTGCGCTTTGCTGCAAGCATCAGCGGTACTATCTACACCTCTCGATGAGCGAAGCGTCAAGGTCGTTGCGTCGAAGAGGCCTCACCACCCGGCGTATCCTTACCACCCAAAGAAGGCATGCCCAGTGTCGCCGCCACGAACCAAGACCTGCAGCGTCAAGGCTCTCGGAAACGGCAAGGATGACTCCGCAAACATCCTGAAGGCGATCAAGCAATGTAACAATGGTGGTCATGTCGTCTTCCCGAAGGACCAGAAGTTCACCATCGGAACCGCGCTGGATCTTACATTCCTCAACAGCATTGACCTGGGTATGTCACCTCCGAGAATCTATTATCTTCCATTACTGACTATCGCAAAGACATCCAAGGCTCCATCCAATTCACAAACGACACAGACTACTGGCAAGCCAACTCGTTCAAGCAAATCTACCAAAACGCCACCACCTTTTTCCAGCTCGGCGGTAAAGACGTCAACGTCTACGGCGGCGGCACCCTCGACGGAAACGGCCAGGCCTGGTATGACCTCTACGCCAAGGATATCTACATCCTGCGGCCCATTCTCTTCGGTGTCATCGGCGCGGAAGGTGCCACGATCTCTGATTTGAAGTTCCGATACAGTCCGCAGTGGTACACGTTCGTTGCCAACTCGACCGACGTGGTGTTCGACAACATCGACATCTTCGGCGGTAGCAAGAGCAAGAACCCTGCTAAGAACACGGATGGCTGGGACACGTACCGTTCCGACAACATTGTGATCCAAAACTCGCATATCGACAACGGCGACGATTGCGTTTCCTTCAAGCCCAACAGCACCAACATCGTTGTTCAGAACCTCATCTGCAACGGTAGCCACGGTATTAGTGTTGGTTCTCTGGGCCAGTACCCAGGAGAGGTTGATATCGTCGAGAACATCTACGTGTACAATATCAGCATGTCGAATGCTTCCGATGGTGCGCGTATCAAGGTCTGGCCTGGTGCTTCTTCTGCTCTCTCCGGTGATCTTCAGGGAGGAGGTGGCGGTGGTGCCGTTAAGAACATTACGTACGACGGCATGAGCATTTCTAACGTCGACTACGCGATTGAGATTACTCAATGCTACGGTCAGAAGAATTTGACTCTTTGCAACCAGGTATGCCCTTGCTTCCCACCAATCAATTATTTGTCGAAGACTAACGCGATCGCAGTTCCCCTCCAACCTCACCATCTCCGACATCACGGTCAAGAACTTCCACGGCACGACCAGCAAGAAGTACGACCCGCTTGTGGGTTACCTGGTCTGCTCCAGCCCAGCGGTTTGCTCCAACATCAACATTGAGAATGTTAATGTTACGAGCCCGAGTGGAACGAACCAGTACACTTGCTTGAACATTGACGGGATTGAGAGCCAGGTTAACTGCACTACCAATGGCGGTCAGGGCGGAGAGTCAGGAGGGAACTGAGGGTGCTTGAGTAGTTATTGAAAAACACCGTTCATTGTTTAGACTTCTCCGTTTCTTTTGCTGTTCCGTCGTGATGACATGGTGCACGCTGCAGATGTTCGGATCGTAGCGGAAGCGCTTTTGGTAAGCGACAATAGTCTGGTACAGGCCCAAGGTACCACCGAAAGGACATCCGGAAATATCTTTTCCCAGCAAAACTACTGGTCTGGGCTTGCTGAATATACATGGGCGTCATTGCAGTACCCAGACATTTAGGCATCGATGGGCTTGGTCCTAGCAATCAACATGCTTGGTATGGGGGCGAACCTACCATTACTTTGGGCTCTGAGTGAAATAGCCGAGAGTTCTCTGGCCTCCAGTGGCGACCGTACTTCGACCACTATAGTCAAAGGTTGCGAGTAGGAGCCTGATGCGTGATGCACAGACTTGGCGTAATTGTACTGCACCCCTATATATGACCGCTCGCTTCCGGGCCCTGCTCAAGATCTCAACGAACCAGTCAACCAACCCGAAGATTTCTACACGTTAGCAAAGCACCCAAGACATGTCTGCTTCCCCAAGTAACGTGTTACCCGAGGGTATCGAGCGCAAGAAGAAGAAGAGTGGATGGGCTAGATCGCGAGCGCGAAAAGCTCGGAAGGTTGCCCAAGCAGGTTCGGGTGAGCCGCAACAGAAAGCCGAGACCATGCCCAAGGCTCATGAGCAGCCGGAAGCGGTGCGGGAGAAGAAGATCAAGAAAGAAGAAGCTCGAGTGAAACGCGAGCAGGAGGCGCAAGCAGCGCACGCTGAGAAGATGAGAAAGAAGGAAGAGGCGAAACTGAAGCGGGAACAGGAGGCGCAAGCAGCGCACGCCGAGAAGATGAAGAAGCTGACCGCTAAGCGTGCGTTCCTTGTCCACTCCTATGACGATCTCCGTCCATACCGTCGATACACTCACATCTACGGTGAACGTAAGTTCCAGAAGCCTGTGGTAAGTATCCTATGGATCTGGACACATAATGGTATACTCACAAGTCTGTAGAACAAGCCTCAGATTGTCGGCTTCCTCGATATGCCTCTCGAGATCCGTCTGATAGTCTACGGGCATGCCCTTGAATTCGACGAGCCGATCGAGCTGTGGCCAGAGACCGGAGACATGGATACCGAGTATTACCGAAGAATACGCAACGGGTCTAGACTTCGAAAAATGTTCGGCAGACGCGGCGCACGCAACCTCGGCTTGCTACGTACATGCAAGCAAGTATGCGCTGAAGCCACTGAGGTCTTCTATGGCAACAATGAATTCCGCTTCTCGGGTCTCAACGGCCACATGGTAGCGTATGCGTTCGCGACGAAGATTGGGTCGAGGAACCTGGGATTCATAAAATCCATGACCATGGCTATACCTTGCCGCTCGGAGGACCGCGGTTGCATGGCCTCACACTGGAACCCACACACCTGGCTTCGCACACACGACGTATACGACCTCATGCCTTTCCCATATCCGTGGACAAAAGGAAAACTCCGT
The DNA here is from genome assembly GCA_022609215.1 of Alternaria triticina. Lineage (NCBI taxonomy): Eukaryota > Fungi > Ascomycota > Dothideomycetes > Pleosporales > Pleosporaceae > Alternaria > Alternaria triticina. The sequence continues at coordinate 77,620 of JAGKPX010000050.1, forward strand.
AAGCGCTTCCCGCGACTAGACTTCGAAGACTCGTGGAGTAGTCTGGCTTGGATGCTGGCGGGCGCCCATAGACTCAACCAGATCACATTCGTCCTGCCCCACTATATCCGGTACCGCCGCGTGGCGTGGGGTCTGCATCGCTATGTGAGGTGTTGCGGACGACGACTTGTCAGTGCAATGGACGATATCGTAGCGGCAAAGCCATTTCTCCAGGTTGCAATCGTACGCATGTTCAAGGATCCGAGTGAGGACGCCTCCTGTGACAGCAGTCAGCGCTGCCTCATCCAAGAACTGAAGTCGACTGTGTTCTGCAACGTTCGTCTGGCTAGATTCTGTAAGAACCAGAATTGGGAACTTGACCCCCAGCCATACGTTGACAGGGATGGCGAATTTGTCGAGGACCAGGCATTGGATGCGAGCGAGAACCCATTGGACATGCTTCCCGATATCGAGCGTTTGTTCGTGAGGGCGGCAGCTGAGTAGACGAGATATGGCTTAAGGGTTCGTTTCCGTGTGCGCGGCAATAGCCAGCGAAATGCTTTCCGGAGGCGCGACTTCAGTTTGCGGCTAGAAGTTTAGAGAGCTGTATCGACGTTATTAGCGTGAGGAAACGGTGATAGGAGCGCAATAAAGACAACACAGTTGCGCTTTCGCCTTTGAAGTGTGAGGTATAATGTCATCGCGCTGTGCTACGAGCTGGCGCTGAGTTGTCGTGTTGTTGGTGCCGTCGCGAAAGGCAGAAGGCGCGACTTCGACCGGTGACACGATGACGTAACGCATCATCACCTGTCTGCTGTGCTGTGATTGGTTGTCGCGTACACTCTTCTCCGCGCGCAGCCCACGAGCATCCTACATCGTAATGCGAGTCCACAACGACATTGCTGCTTGCCTAATTGCCTAGTCTCTAGGAGCAGCGGAACCACGATCATTTTTCATACGTGTCACCCGCGTATGCAACGCGCCTCCACAACCTATGTCAGTGCCTGCAATTGCGTCTTCGTCGTGTAGACCAATAACAGTATATAGTGCGACCATGCATAAGCTCGCCATAGCATTCATAGACAGCACCTTACACCTGCAAACGTATCCGATAACTCCCCTACCTCGACTCGGTCATATTCACTCATTTCAAGAACCAAGAATCTTACTTTGGTATGAATTGGTTGCTATATAGCTTGCGCTATCGAGCTAGACACATCCATGCATCCTACGATGCTTGCAGTTTCGCTGATGAAGAGACAACGAACTCAAACGCTTTCGTATGCGGCAAGTTCCTTCCCATGATCAGAGGACCAGTTGCTGGGGAAAACAGAAATGAAGAACAAGCACGATAAAACCATGTGATAGACCGAGGAGCGGGAAAGTGGGTTTCAGAGGGACGGAAGTCATCACTGAACCTCCACCGTATCCCAATTCGTCCTTGGTGCGATGGAAAGAAACCCCTTGACACGAGAGCTTCCAAAACGCAGTGGAGAGCTCGAATCCGCATTCGAAATGCTAGAACGCATTAGCGAATTATCCCGATAATATCGTCAGATCATACCTCTATTCCCACCTATGTGACTTCCTCAGGAACTCCAACAACGAGCCCTTAACGCAAGGACCGACATGACTGTTGACCAGCCAATTCCAGTCATTCGTGAGTTTGTAATCAACCCACCCAGTCACCGTATAACTGTTGTCCAGGTATGAATTAACCAGAGTGTCCAACCCGAGCTCAGTTTGCCATGACGCTTCTTTCGCTTGACCAAATCCATTTGTCCAGATAGTAGGGCACGGAAGATCGGCACAGTTGGGATAGGTCTTCAGAAAATCGTATATGAAGAGAAGAACGCCAACTTTCAGTTGGTCTAGGGACAACGTGAAGCAGTGGTTTGGTGTCTCAGAATCGAGCGGATGGCGTACCTCGATCTCTAAATGGACTTTGCGGTTGACCGAATCCATCGCAGATAAAAGTAGCAGTGCATCGAACCGAACATCTTCAAGAGTAGAGTGCTTCGGTAGGTCGAAATACAGATGAAAGTAGTGCGGGCGACCCCGTAGTCGGATGGCTGTGAATCTCTCCAGCTCGGTCGCAAAGTTGTATTTCGGCGTCGAAGTTGCTGATTTTAAGGTTGAATTGACATCGCAAACTTCTGAGATGGTTTCGTGACGTAACCAACGATTCAGCCCAGCTAGGCTTCTAAGGTTGCTGTTCGTAGTCTGGTGCGCCAAGTCGAAGGTTAGTTCAACTCCTGGGGGCTGGAACAAATCGAAAAGCCTCTTCCTAACGGAGTATATACTCATGAGGTCGCAGAAATCTGTGTTCCTATTCGGCGGGATCACACGCAGCTCGCCTTCATCGCTGATTGACATGCGGCCTTTCGTCATCCAGTTACCACCACCAGAGTCATTATGGCGGTATGAAACATATACTTTCGATTCATCTGTATCGAGTCCGACCCTCAACAGCATTTTAGAAATCCAATACTTCCTAAGAAGGTTCGAGGGATCAGCGGTGAGCGTACTCAAGCTTTTGTTAATCTCAGCCGTGTGGCTGGCGGACCATTCCCGATTGCTTTGGAAGTACGATATACTACTGTGCACCTCGGGTGGTGCCACAAATAGAACGTTCATTTTCTTGTGTTCCAGCTTCCAGGTATACTCCAGTATTGGTAGGACTTCTAAGGTTTCGTCGGCGTCAAGCAAGTTATTGACATCAAGCTGGATGACGCAAAGAGAAAACGACTGTTTGCCAATTATGCGAAGCCAGCCCATAGCCCAGATAATGCCACTACGCTCGTCCGCATCTTCGGGGAGCCCTAAACGGAACACGTTTCGTGCGTACAAGACACCAGTGGCCTCATACTGGATTTGACAACATGACTGGAGGAGCGCAGTTCCGGAGATAATACTGTCGGAGCGGTAGCCGGAGTGGTAGCGGAGTCGATTGATGTTCTTCGCATGGATCTGAATAGGATATTCGTGAATGAAGAGTGCCTCGTAGATGGCGTTGCGAACTTCTCCGGGCAGAGTCAACAATGAAGGCGCATTGCGGTCGATTGGGTGCGATACTGGCGGCGGAACGTTGTCTGTTGGACTCGCTGGTTTCGTGTCTGCTTGCGCATTCGCGACCTTGGTGACAGCCATGTCGGTTGACTCCGCGTCACTGGGGGTAGCGGCAGTCGCGCCGCCGGCTGTGGTACTGGGTATCGCGCTCATGTCGCTCACTGTCACGCTGCGAGGATGGTCTCAGTCGCCGTAGCGCTGGCGATCAGTATCTTGAAATGGTTGTGTGAGAGGACAAAGAAGGGTAATCGCCGCTAGTGGGAAAAGCTTGCAGAGTCGAAGATTATGAGGTGAGAGAGCGCGACTGCCAAGACTGTGGCCGTTTGCTGCACCAGATGGAAAGAGCTACGTCATGGATAGCGATAACCGCAGAACATCTTACGATACGCCCTGTACTTACGCGAAGAAAGGTTTGCGAAGCTGGATCAGATTGCACTGTACCAATGCTCGATGCACGCATTGGTGTATGTGACGCATAATAAGGTTAGCCAGTTCGGGGGAGAGACCAAACACGTACTGAATCTAGCAAAGGTTACCCTAGAGTATACATTGCCATTCGATGTTCCAGTAGTAATTAGTTTTATGAGGTGCGATGACGCTATTATCTCATACCACAGCACCTGGCATTAAGGGACGACCGAATGCATGTCGCATTAGGTATTCCACAAGACAATTCTAGTTTGAAGCATACATTGTCCTAGCCACCCTGGACTTGTCCATATTTGATAGGCTGCATGCAGCAAAATCCATCGCCTACCTAAAACCACAACCGTGTTGCGAAATCCCCCATAGAGTCAGGCGGAAAATTACCTGGAATGAGCATGCTTTTCAACATCTCTGCAATCTCCAAGAAGCGCGATTGCATGATTGTCGAGCTGATGCCCACGTTCTCATTTACGATCGGCTCGATAGAACCTTTGCTCAAGTCGCACTCGGCTTCCCGCGCCTCGCCCCTGCCACTCATCCAGATCCTTGATAGTTGCGCTAACATGTGCTCTGGACTTTTCTTGAAGATCTGGTACATGAAGAGAAGAATGCTCTGTCGTATATCCTCAAGAGAGATAGTGTAGCTGTTGAGTGGGGCAGTGCCAGATTCGCTATAGACCTCGATGCACACAGGCTTTTGTAGGCAGTGGCAGTGAAAACCCGTCGCATGCAGTAGTGCGAGAGCATCAAGCCGTACATCGTCCAAGGAGGCGCTATTGTCCAGATAGTAGCGCATGGTTATATTCGTAGGAGTTCCGAGAGGCAGTCCGCGGAGTATGTTTAGTTCCGCGGTGAAAGCTGCCGAGGTACTCATACTTGTCAATGTGACACCGAATGCTCCTTCCCGGAAAACCCTCTCGTGTGTACCAGTCAAGCAAGTAGTTACCGATGCGATGTAGGCCACATCTACGTTTGCTGTCCGGTTTGTGAGGTCAAAGATAATGTCCTCGTCTGGACACAATGCCATGGTCAAGATAGAGTTTCGAATCTCGCGGGACGACATAATGCGTTTGATGTCCGTAATCGGTATTCTTTTCGAAAATGTACTCTCCGCACCGTTGCCGACAATATCAATAATGTCCATAGCTAGCGGGCGGTCGCCGCTGTTAGTTGTTTCATAGTAATGAAGGTGAGCATAGTGGTCCAGGAAGTTCAGGCAGACTGTTCGCAGTAATGAAGGCACGGAACAAAACCTTTTGATCATTCCTGACGGATCATCAATGATTGTAGCCATCTGCCTGTTACATGAGACCGCGTTTATCTCGGCTGTTCTGTCAAGGTCGTCGCCTGGGGGGTCCCATTCTGGAGACCATCTTGGGAGAAATTCAACCTTTAAAGCCGCACGATCAGGCTTCCATGCTTGATATAGTATAGGCGATATATTGATGACATCATCTGTACCGTGGAACACGTTGTCGATGTAAATTTGAAGATGTCGAACAGAGGAAGACTGTCTACCAATATCGTCGAGCCAGGCCATTGCCCATGGAATTGGTTCAGCAGTGTAGGGGTCTTCCACCAAACTCACACAGAAGATGTTCCGGCTGTAGAGAATACCCGTTGCTTCCTCGTGAATCTGACGGCATGTTCGAAGTATCGCGATCCCACGTACATCTCGCGACTGGTAACAGGAGGAGGCGCCGTACGCATACCGATCGCGGGAGATTGTAATGGGGTGTCGTAACTCGAATAAAGCTTCGAAGATAGCATTGCGGACTTCGCCTGGTATTGTTGTCAAGAGAGACGGTGCCTCTGGGCTGATGGAGTGTGACTGCATCGACATGGTTTGGCCAGATATCGCGAAAGCGGAGTCGTCGTTTGCCGCGCTCATGTCTTCGACTACGTACAATTCTGGTAGTTGTTGGTGATATGGAGGAGTAGTAGCTCTGACAGAAAAAGCGCGAGATCTAGTGGAGTAGAGTCGAAGTCTAGGACACGCCCCAATATATACGGCAGCGGATACGACAACATCCGTGCGCGCAGTGAAGTCAGAAGAGTCTACGTGATGAGAGTTGAATGTGACGTTCATATTACAAACATTCTCTTTGTATGTGAAGAGGATGCGTTGGTAAACCAAGCGAATGCGAGGACCGAACACCCGTGTCGGTTTCCTTGTCAAGTCGCGCCGTGTTATTGGTGTCAGGAAGGAGGCGGCTTCTGCGAAGACTGATCGAAATCGCTCTGGTCGAAAAGTGCGTATATGTAAGTGTCGTCGTCCGTTACGGCGTGGGCGGGCGAAGACATGGTGGTGTGAGGGGTGTGCGCGGCATGTGACGCTGGTTCGTAGTCTGCAACTTGATCTTTGCCAGATCCTTCCTGTATCGTGCTCCGACAGAGGCAAGGCTGTTATGTGTGATCAGCATAGTGATTTTGTGGGGAACGAGGAGGTTACGGGGCCAGAACAGGTGTTGTAGGCAGGCTGAGAGCGGGGCCGAGTTCTCACACCCATTTGGGCAGGCGCGGCTGAACGCCACACCCCATTCCCGAACATTGTTAGAGCGACTAGGAGGGGAAAGAGCAAACTGGACAAGTAACCTTGGGTATGAGTATCAAGAACCAAAGAATGATACATGAATATACATAAGTGACGCGAAGTGTGCAGCGCATAGCATGACAGCACGAGCGGCGGATGCTACGGGACAGACTCATTTCATTGAGCTCCAAGCCCCATCTTCTGCAACACGCTGGCCAAGTCAACCTCCACAATCTTGTCCCAGCCCCTCTCAGGGCCCCAGGCAACGCGCTTCTGATTGAGCTTGGTCTCTTCTACCAGGCCCTTCAGCAGCGGGCTGTCTTTGGACACGCTTGGGTATGCGTCAAACTCCACGTCGTCAATCGACGGCACCTGCGCGAGCAAGCCTCTGAGCAGCCCGACGCAGTACTCAGTATAGAAGTTGTTCCCCACGCGCCAGCCCTCAAAGACCTCGTTCGATGCCGGGTCTATCTCTACAAAGATTTTCAATTTGTACACCTTCTTCACCGCCGCCAGACCCAGCCGGCTATCCACGACCCAGCATTTCGGCGGTTTCGTGAAGCCCGGCCCCAGCCGCAGCTCTAAGCGCGTAAGGAGCGCGCGATATTTGCGAGGGAACCATGCAAGTAGCGGGTGCTTGCGGTTTATGTAGCGGCCGTGGATGGGGAACACGCGGAAGGTATTGCGACCGTAGAAGACGCGCGACGCTTCATCGTGCATGCGGTGGTCGACGAGGAAGAGGCGGAGGGCGGGGGCGACGGTGCGGTAGTTCGTAGGGTCGAGGTCGATGGTCTTGGTAAAGACTAAGAGCTCTTCGTATATGCGCAGCCGCAGCTCGGATGGCAGATCAAAGAAGCGTAAGGGCTGGCGCTTCACAGATTTCTTATCATCTTCCTGCGCATCGTCTTGAGCATCGGGCGGCGGGGCAGCGCGCTCATCCACCAGCCGCACTTTGCTCATGCGATTGACCATGTGGTCAATCGCCTTGGTCTTACGGGCCATCTTATTGTACAGCGCTTCCAAAGCGATCACGTCTACCGCCTTGGTCGCGCTTATGCATCCATCGTGTCACTCGTGCGTATACGTGTCGGTATCGTTCGAGGCGGAGGGAGACGTCGCAATGATGAAAATTTCTTAATGGAATGTCTCGGAGCCACGGGACCGACAGCCCATTCGGTAGGGGCAGGCAGTTCTTGGGGGCAAAGATGTATGTTCTCCCCAGCTTATGTCAACTTCAATCTTGTAGAGGAACAAAGAGTGAGGTCAAATTTCGTGGGTGCAACTTTCTATATGGAAAAGAAGAGAGGGTGGCGGCGGCGCGGAGAGTTTTGTTCGAGATCCGGCTGGTGGATTAGTCAGCGTGTGACCGAGGTAGCGCCGCGCGACCCACCGACGCCCTGACATCACCCTCTAGCTCACTCCTAGAATGGCAGACACCACCCTCCCCCCGCAGGCAAGCGATGCTGCTACGGAAAGCAGTCTTTTGCTCAAGTGGTTCGGCATCGAGGATCCGGAACCACGAACCCCATTTAATCCATTGGCCATTTCCTCCCTAATTACTCCATCGCCCATTCCTCTGGAACTACGAGCCCGATTGCTTGACGCGGCAGCCTATTTCGAGAGCCCCGAGTACTGCGCGACCTCTGGCCCTAGTTTGAGCGAAAGGCGTAGCCTCTTTTTGGACGCGGCAGCTAGAAACATCAATCTCACGTCTTTGCGTAGGTGGCACGCTTGGAAGCATTCCCTTGTTGCTCTACTTGATGCACAGCTTGCCAGATATCCAGTAGACTCAGGACCGTCGCCTTCAACTTCAGATCCAAGTAATGAACATGGCCGGAATCCATCGTCGACTGCATCCGCTGCTCACCGCGTTTTGAACATAGCGGAACTGGTCGAGCAGATCTTATACAGCGCGGACCTTCAGACCCAACTGCACGCCGGCCAAGTCTGTACGCTATGGCGAGCGACTGTGAAGCGCATTCTCCAGGACCCCTTCGAAAATACACCGCATCAGAACCCGGTCGAATACTCCGATGTGTGTTCGACCAACAATGACAACCTTCATGTAACCCCCGAAGAGCTACTTGCTTTCGAAGAAAAGGTCCACGCAATGTGTTTGATTCTCCTGGATACAAATGGATGGAACATTTGGACGTACGCACCCGCTCGGCTTACTCAATCGCATAGGCTCAAGCCATCCGTCGCAGAACTCGTGCGCTACGCATATCGCGTGGCTTGGGACATTAGCCCCGCCCCGGACGACGACTTCAAACCGCAGCCGCAGTGGCTGGAATATACGCAGTTCACGTTGCATCCGTGTCTGGAGCGCCTATTTACCGGTGGATTCGAGACACACCGCGGTCGCTGTCACATTTACTTGAACACCAATGCTCCCATTGGAGGCCTCCTTCACCCGCCCAACTTCCCACTTGGACCCTTGTACTCCCATATAGGATCGCACTTTGTCACCGACCCACCGTGTAGTTGCATCGGCATATACACTCCGAGTGATCAGTGGCTGGAGGGGACTGCACACAAGCTAGTGGCCCGCATCTACAATAAGGACGGAATACGTCTATCCCATCTAACAAGTATACTGAACGCACATGCGGCGACCGTACTATTGGATTGGAGAGAACAAGTCGAACGTATGCGAGAGAACTTGGCCACCCTGCCTCCTAGCGTACTGCAGCTATCATATCCAAGACGGCGTGCATTCACAGCCGGTGCCCGTCCGCACTTTATACTCACGCTCGATCATCACGACATGGATGAAAATCCTAATCTCTCTATGCATGTGAGCCAACGGCCGTTGCTGATGGGTATGAGGATGTTGGGAAACGAGTGGAAATCTTTGGATATCGCAGAACAATATGTCGACACCAGCAGCGATTGTTGGGCGGAGTGGATTTCCGATACTTCTGCTGATGATTCTTTGTGGAGCATATAGCACGACATGCCACTCATTCGTTTTTTTCTTGCTATAGACTGTAGAAACTGCTACTACTGCTGCGTCACCTTAACCAGAAGGAGAAGTGGACACAGTAAAGCCTATGTGCTTAGTGAGAAATGTTTGGAGAATCGATGCACTTCAATGCAAAGCATCATACCACTCGCTGTAGTCTCGGCTGCTGCGAGACGAGCAAAACCCGTGCAAATCTAGATTAGATCCAGTGCGGGTTACGCGAGATTATGTTATCGCATCGTCCAAGCGCCTTCTGCACTTCTCTTCCACCCGCCGACGCCGAGACCGCGCTCCAATTTAAATCCACATACAGCCAACTAAGACTATTCGGAACGTCGTAGCCATGGAACAATTGTCCCTGTATCGCCATTTACCAAATGCGGTCCGATATGTTAGTGGTACCCAGGCGTGTGTCCTGCAAACGATGATCTGGCTTTGTTACCCCACTCCAGGCTGCAGCTTTATACGTCAGCACCGCTGAAGAGATAACTGCAACGCCCGTACAATAATCCATAGCCAACATCATCATCACCACCACACCAAAACAATGAGCGACGCAGCTCTCCAACTTCCATCGGGCACACGATCGGATGAAGAGCTCATCTTCGAATGGATGACCGAAGACGACATCTCGAATATTACGCCTGAGAAGCGGGCCCACTTTGTTCGATGGAGTCGTGCATACGAAAATGCACGCCTGGAAGGCAACAAAAGATGGCAACCCGCCAAGATGCGCAAGATACAATCGTGGAAGGAAAGCATAATCGCCCTCACTAATCGACGAAAGGCGGAATTTTGTTACGTTCCAAATAATTCGACTGCGGCCCAGGCAGAATCATCCTCGCCTACCGCGCTAATCAGTGCAGCAGTCGCGCAACCTGCAGCGAGACGCGCCTTTGGGATCGCTGAACTGCGTGAGAACATTCTCTGTCGGTTGGACGTCTACAGTCGACTGAGTGCTTGGAGAGTGTCAAGCTCATGCATGGCACGGCACTATCGAACACATTTTCCAATCTGACAACCACAACCGCCGCCTGTACGATCCTGTAGAATATGGCGATGCTCAGATTTCTGGAAAGACCCCAGCGTGGTTACAGCCCAGCTTCGAAGAACTCGAGAACTTTGAAGAAAAGGCCTGCCGGCTTGAGCGTCCAGGTTGCGAGATATTATATGCACCTGCTCGCCTCTCCCAGGCTGTAGCGTTGACCGAGAAGACTATAGACGTTCTTCGTACCACATATGCGTATTTCTGGACAAGGGTCACTGGCACACAGTACGATGACACCAGCTTACCGGTACCGCAATGGCTGGACTTCACCCAATTTCAATTCGCACCCTGCGTCGCCGAGATCTTCGGAGAGCGGTTTCAGATGCAGCGAGGTAGGTGTGAGGTCTCCCTTAGAACGAACGCACTTGCAGCAAACCTGCTACTAGGCCCGGATGTAGACGGATTAGGCCTTCGCCGATGCCTAGACTCAACATTTGCCACGCAACCACCTTGTCAGACAATCGGCGTTTACGCGATACAGGCATACGAGAACCCCAAGCTGAGACTTCTCGAGCGCATCCACGATATTGGAGGCATTCGTCTTGTTCAGCTTCTCGATACACTTCACAAACAAACTGGGCCTCTTCTGCAACACTGGAATGCGGAAGTCGTCAAAGTGCAGACAGATGTCGAATTTCATCAACCGGGTGAGTTGTACGATTTTGGCATGATGAGAACGCATTGGGCCAGATCGACTGCAACCCCAAAGTTTGTCATACTGCTAGACAAACATACCATGGTACAAGCGGCAGACGTACACGGGCACTATAGTCGCGCGGCGTTGCTTTTGAACCGGTCAGATAGTGACGTCTTGACAGATGAGTGGAACAAAATGGAGTATCGCGATGAATACATAGACAACTTCATGGTTGCACCTATAGAGCCATCGAGAGAGGCTTCGCTTTGGTCTTCGGAAACGGAAGAAGAAATAGTTCGGAAGATCCGGGAGAGCCAAATACGACTCTCCGAAGCATTCAGTACACTAATGTTCGGAGGTTATGGGCTTTAGCAAGTACATGGTTCTTCGTTCGAAGATCAGAGAGAAGTGCAGGATGCGGTTCTATGCTAGCTCGCCTTCGATCATGAAGGGGTCAACTTCGGAGTGGGCGACGTCTGATGGACTTGCGACTCTCCGCATTGGAACATTCTAATCTATAGTCATCGAGACAGTGCGAATATAATTTCTACGCCTCGTATCGTTCAGGATCCGATGCCTAGACACTTCCAATAACACTACCTGGTATTTAACCAATGTTTCCGACATTCAAAATGCAGCGGGGCAGGTGTGAGATCTCTCTTAGAGCAAACGCACCTCCCGCCAAAGATCAGTCAATACGTCGGGAATGAGGTTCTAGACTTTCAGAGTCTTGGAACGACGGAGTTGCGGCAACGCTACGCATTCCCGCCCAACGGTTTCCAGAAGCCTAATCGTGCGCCAAGCAAACTACATCCCCAAATTTGGTCTAATGGTAGTCTACCAGTCGAACATTGAGCTAAGCAAACCTAAGACTACCGAGCAGCCGGCTACTTCGCCTTCAGATGCGACTACAGGCCGTGCTACCATTACTCCGGAGTACACTCCAAGAAGTTGTCAACGTTTAGCCAAGGCGACGCCAATTATTGTACCTGTATTAGCACAATTGTGGCAGACGTCATCTGCGAGAAGATGTGGGTTGTATCAGTTATAATAGCTACGACTGCTCGAAGTTGCCGTAGTACATCGCCCAGATTACTATCACCAAGAACAACATGTGCAACCAAAACGAGAAGATGTCATCAGGACCACAAGATACCACTGTAGGGCAAAAGCACGATCCTTCCATTGGGAATCCGCTCGTCAACTACGGACAATTACCAGAATGGCGCCAAGAAAACCAATACATCGTCAGCAAATACCGTTCCGCCCGCAATTCATACCGCCAATCCATCAAAAGCCTCACATACCTCCATAACGAGACCGGAAACATCTACACCCACCTACTCTTCTTAGTCATTGTTTTGCTTCTCACCACCTACAACCTACCACAACTAGGCGGCCCAAAACAGTGGTTCCCCTCCCCACGCAACGGTGATTTACTGGCATTGTCTGCATTCCTCGGCGGTGTGGTACTGTGCATGTCGTTCTCCGTCACGTACCACATCTTTCTCGACCATTCAGAATCTGTGGCGACGGCTGGCAAGCAGTTGGATTTTGCGGGCATCACGTGTCTTATCTGGGGCAGTTTGATTGCGACGCTATACTACACGTTCACCTGCGAGGTAGAGCTCATGCGCACCTATATGCTTATTGTAAGTTGATTTGGTGCTACGAAGTGGGTTAGAAGCTGCTGACATGAAACATAGTTCACGGCTGTTGGCGCTATCATGCTGCTCTTCTTTGCTTCGCCTCTGGCTTCCAAGTCTTGGGGACAGGCCCTTGTAGTTCCGCTTTTCGTCGCTTTTGCCGCCGCTGGTATTTTTCCGCTGTGGAGGGGCATTCAATTGTATGGTTGGGAACGAATGGACGAAATGGCAGGCTTACGATGGGGGTTGGCTTGCGGCTTCGTCTGCCTGGGTAGCCTGGTTCCCTTCATGGTATGTAATCGTGCCTTACAACGCTCAACGATAGCTGGACTAACAGAAGACAGACGCGATTCCCAGAGTGTTGGAAACAAGGCAAATTTGACATGTGGCTCTCATCCCACCAGATCTTCCACATCGCTGTGGTGATTGCTGCGTGTTTACATTTTGTCGGGCTGATGAAGGCCTACTCGTTCCAACATATGCACATGCAGATAGCTATTTGCCCGATGCTGAGTACTTGGAAAGATGAGCTCATGCATTTGACATGAAAGGATGATACTCCGCAATCGTATCGGCCTCCAAAGTGCGGTTTAGTGTAGAACCCTCATAACTAAATGCTGATACCAAGAACTCTCCTCTTTGACTCAGCCTTACCGCCATCAGGCATGCGACACCAAACTTCCCCAAAGCAAAATACTGACTAATAAGAAAAACATGATCAACACAACACAAAACCCAATCACACCTTCTAGCCTCCGCCACCTAACCTCTTCATCCCGCCATATCAGTACCCCAACAATATCTTCAACACATTCATACCACAGCTCCAGCACCGCCGCCGGAGCACCAAAGGTGGCGTTAAATATACACTCCGGGCCGTTATCCTTCAGCACCAACCGCTGCGTCTTCCGGTCGCAATACTTCATCACCCACTCATCCAGCAGCGTCCAGACATATACGTCCAACTCGCAACGGAGCTGCTCGATACTAACAACGCGGTGGCCCGGCGAATGAAGAGTACGATCGAAGTATACCCTCATCAAATAGAAGAACCGATGAACCGCATCCCTTGTCGTAACTTCTTCATCCTGACCAAAATCAGCCAGCATAGCGCGCCTTAGAAACCCGTCGTCCATCGCTCGAGCCAAAGCGCGCGGTTCCAGATACGAGACTACCCTCATCGCGTCCTCGATATGGATATCTATTTCCTGCGCCGAGCTAAATTTCTCGGTGTTTTGAGCAACAGACATCAAATCCAGTTCTTCAAGCTCCATAGCAGGCCGGTACCACTCCACACTCCACCCCTCCTCCTCCTCCTCTAAAACGCATTGACATAGCGGGCTACCAAACTCTTCTATCATCTGTTTCACACAGACTCCATGGTTGCAATGGAGTGTACAATGCGGTTCTGGTGGCGGCACGCTCTTGCGGATGTTGAGGACGTCTTGGAAGGCGGGGAAGCGCTGGGTGTTTGTGTCTTCGTTTATACCGGCGAAGAGGGGCGATGGAGGTGCGACGGGGAGGCGCAGGCTGCAGGACGGGATTTTGATGCGGAGGTGTGAGCGTGGAGGTACAGGTGGGGGTGGGGATGCGGACAGGAAGTCGGTTTCTGTGAACTTCATGACTGTGGGTGAAAGGGTGCTTCGTAGATGTTTGCTCGGGAGAGGGAGTGAAATACAATGGGTTTGGCTGAGATGGTTATGTGGGTAGGTCAAGAGGCGTTGTGCGCATATGAAGTGTGTACTGAGCGCTGTGTTCTGGTTTGCTAGATCCTGGATTGATGGCAGTGGATGCACACGGAAGCTTTCAACCATTGATTGCTTGTGATGGTACTGATCAGGCGTACGAGACATCAAGCACGCTAATCCCAGGTAAAATCGCAGCTCTCGTCGCTGTCGCTGCTCTCTCCACTCTCGCTGCTTTCTTCGCTTCCAGAGCTCTCAGACCCCTCCCATAGATTCTCCATCCTCTCCGTCTTCATCTCTCCGTCCCACCACAACAACACCGCGACGACCATCTCCACAATCCCCTCCATCCTCTCGAACAACACCTCAACTCCCCTACTCATCCTCCCCTTGATCCAGTCCCTCCTTGCCATGCCAAAGCACCCTTTCAGCTTCCATGATCTCTCCATTGCGTTATCCCTTCGTTCCACCTGGCTGCGGAAGCACCATTCGGATACCCACCAGAAGATGTCCAGTCGCATGACTTCCGTGATTTCTTTCATTAGATCCGCGATGGTAAGAATGCGGGTTTGGTTCTCGAGGGGCGATAGCGTGATGGATACATAGTTGAGGAGTTTGGAGATGAGGATGTTGGCTGAGCGGGTGGCGGCTAGGTATTGCGCGGGGTAAAGGGTGGTGTTTCTTGTGAAGTGCTTGGATCCGCGGAGATAACTTGTAACATCAAGATATCCCATACTTCGCATCTTTTTGACTAGGGAGGTGGCGGAGTTTAGTTCCAGAGTGATTGTCTCGCCAGGACCGGTCATCTCGTATGCTCTTCGGGCGGCCAGAATGTCCTGGAGTCGAAGACGCGATGTCCTTTCTTGTTTAAAACTGGTGTATTCGAGGATGGGAAGTTGCCTGCAACATCTGCATTGCTTGGGCTCGATGTTGCGCTTCCTGTCTTTGTCGGTAATGGTGCGGCATACGCGATGCTTGCAGTGTCGAATGCAGTGGTCGATGTCATGGTCATTAACTGTGACCTGATCATTATTCCGCTTCCACTCTTCCCAATCACCATCATGTTCTTCATATGCCGGAAACTGCTCCAATTCTCGCGCTAGTGACTGGTGGGTGAACGGGCATGGCGATGGGCTTCTCGCTCGGCAGTGAATTCCTGGGACACTCGACCGGAGGGGACGGCCGATTTGAACAGGCTTCTTGGATGCTTTACGATGGTTTAGGGCCAGATAAGAAGACGGTATGTATTGCGTAGTGGGATCTTCGCCCAGGTGGTCTGGATGCATGCACATTGCGTCGGCGGCGGTTGCTAGGAGGAGACGAAACATCTTGTTGGAGAAGATGTTGATGAGATGAGATGACAAGATGGAGTTTGAATGAGAGCAGAAGAGTATATTATATATGAGTAGCAAACCTACCGGAATCTACAGTTTACTCCATGGTACAGGTACCTCTGACTCTACGCGACTATCCATCCTGAACTCTGGTCGGCTGGATGAGAGTGGGCCAAGCCGACCAACCAGACTCGCTGCATTTACTGTCGCAGCCAATGAATTCAACGCAATAGCAAGAACGTACCATAGTTCACATCATGAATCTCCCTTTGTCAACAAGCAACTAGCATGTGTGGTCCTCTCTGCATTCTGAGTCAACCGCAAGCTGTGGTTAGCCATGGCTATCTCGTCGAGCGCGGGTACACTCAGCAGACACCAAAAATACGGTGTAATCTTGAAATGAAAGGTACGTTTTTGCGCTGACCGTGGAGGTCACATGAAGCCGAGAAGGTGTCGTTCCGTGAGTTTGGATGCACTGTGGCAGCGACGTGATGTGAGGCTAGGCCCATTTGGGGAAGGTTCCTGTCGATCATGACGCAGCGCGATTTCGCATCCCACCTCGCGTCGACTGAAGGACGCCAGACAGCAGCCTTCCAATCTCCCACGATGCCACCGCCCTGAACTCATAACGCACCCCTCGATCGAATACTCTGAAATGGCACTCCCTCTGAGCATCTTCCTCGGCGGCTGTGTCGTCGCCATCCCCGTCGTCACGGGCGTCGCGCAAGGTGTCGAGCACCAAAAGAAGCAGAACGAAGAAGCCGCCAACGAGTCGCGCATGTGGAAATTCAACTGCCTCGTAGCCTGCGACGACTCCGATCCAATCGCGAAGGAAGAAATCGACAATGGCATCCTCGTCGTGCGCCACGACAAAGTCTGGGTCGTGCCGAGGGACGCGGACAACAAGCCCATGTGGCCGGAGGGTGTGGATGGGGAAGGAAAGGAGCCTCTGCATCCATTTGCGGGCTTTTACATTGCATACCCAGATGAAGAGAGGAGTCCGCCAGAGAGAGGGCTGGTCACCACGATCAGCGACGACCCTCCCATGCTGAACTGGGTTTACTGCGACAAGAAGACGTACGAGCTCCGCTACTCGAACCGTACCGGCAGCATCATGCATCATGTCGGTGTCTGGGACTGGACCGAAGACGAGACGCACCTCACATTCGAAGGCTGGGAGGGCTTCATGGCCATCGACGAATGGGATGGCGCCGACGAAGACCCGGACACACCGTGGGGCAAGGAAGGGCTGCGCTGGGCCGTCTATTTCGACAAAGACGACAACGGGCTCAAGGGGAGGCACAAAGGAAGAGACATGTTTGAAATTAGCCTCAAGCGCAGGATACAAAGCGCGGAGGAGCAATTGAAGCAGAACGAGGCTGCGGAGAAGAAAATGCAAGTCAAGAGTCGAGGTGGTCTGAGTACGCAGTTCGCCGCGCCCCAGAAAGAGAGAGATAAAGAATGGGAGAAGAAGTTTGGCGAGAAAGCGAGGCTGGAGCTCGAGAAGAAGCTGGCGAAGGACAAGGAAGAAGGGCAGGGACCTGAGTGGGCTAGAGGCGATGTCGGGAAAGAAGAGTGAGGATGCGAATGAGATGTATGGGCGATGCACAGCGTCGAGGACGCCATTCCTGATCCACTTCGTACGCTTTCTTCTGGAAGCGCCCACCCCAGTGCGCCAGGCCATGCGAAGACTATCGCGACGCCGAACTCCTCCTGATGGACACAAGTCACTCACCTCGTAGGCATTTACCGGAAAATACGACTCACGGCAAACAGAGGCAATCCACTCATGTTATGTGATTGTTCATACTCTTTGGAGTATAAACGTGGCTCGGCGATCCTTAGATCTCTTTCTTCTCGATAGCGCTGCAAGAAAGGTGACCCTGTTGAAATGTCGACCTCCTATGACCTGTCGACACGAGAGGGACAACAAAAGTACGCCTTCTCTAAGCTGATAGTTGCCAACTCGGACGTGTTGGCTCAGAATCAAGCCAGATATCATCCCGAGGTCGGCCTTGAGCGATATCTATGGAAGGTGACCTATGTCATTATGGAAGGAGAGCAGCTCATCGGTTATACCAGCAACGAGCAGACGGCAAACCTTTTCCGCGACACTCTTGGCTGGCATGTAAAGAAACAAGACGGAGAGGAAGAATGGACATACCAATACAGCAAGTGCGTTCATGGAGACCCTTCGACGGATTGGATCGATCCGGTAGCGAAGACGACCGCTATATATGGGTGGAGTGAGTATTTCCGTACAAACTTCATGTGAGGGAGTTTGTGACAGATCACCCCGGCATCTAGGCCATCCTGCAATTGGTAAACCTCGCGAGGAGTCCTTCCCAGCACTTGAGACAAGGTGGAAGAACTCGTATGTTCAAAGAAGGCGTACGATGATTCACCTCCCCATCTAAATCCGCTAGGCTGATGTATTGCGTAGTGTGGTGGGCGTTCATCGCGCAACGACCACCCGTCGAGACTGAGAAACCAAGAGTCCTGACTGCCGAATTCCTGAAGAGCGGCAAGAGACTTCTTCCTCAGCATAACGCAAAGGCATTACTGAAGCAAGGATCCCCCGGAATTCCGAAGCTTTTGGTAGAATGGGTCGAGAGAAGCGCTCGGGAAGGTCCAACAGCTCCCCCAGAACCTGGAGCGTCTGAAGCTTCTTCTGCTCCAGCTTCAGTGTAATTCATCAACTTGACGGAACAAGGGGCACTTCTATTCAATAATGTCACAGAATGGGGGCTATGTACTATAACTTGGTCGTGTTTCCATCTATTACCAATTCTACGGTAATACGACACTGGGTACGAATGAGCTACGAATACAGCGGCTACTACCATGTCTACAAATTGAAGCGTCTCTCAAAAGCTCCCAACCTCTTCACCCCCTTCCAGACAACGTCTTATTCCTAGTAACGTGGGTTCTCACGGTCTTCAAAGCATGGACGCTGATTCGGCCAATGAGGATATGCCTCGAGCTGCGCATCTTCGGCACCACGTTTCAACACTCGGTTGGGTCTAGGAATGGCAAATGGGTGTTGGTATGGAGTGTGCGGGTAGCCTTGGGTCATGTGCGGCATATAAGACGGCGAAGGCGTCCAAGGTGTCACTGGTGATGGCTGCGTGCTTGGGGAATAGATCCCGTGCATCGATGGCGTTGGAGGCGGGGCGTAGGAGGCGGATGGCGAGAGCATGGTCGGTGAAACCATGTTCGACGAAAGCATGCTCGGTGATAGCAGACCAGGCGCGACCGGGGCGCGATGGAAGACATGTTGAGGGTCATGATGATAAGAGTTCCCAGTGACGTGCTGATTGTTCTCGTACTGCCCGCCATTGTCGCCCCCGTACTGAGACACGGTCTGGGTATTGTTCGATTGGGAGTCGCCGATGATACTTGTCCCAACATCGGCAGGTGGCAGAGGCTCCGATGATTGCAGGCTCGTCGCGACATTTAGATCCAAATCTTCCTCAAGGTCGTTTAAAGGCAGGCTCATTGCGACACCTGAATCGAGTTCCTTATCACCGTCCGTGACTGAGGCTTGATCTTCCGGTGACGTCGTAGCCTTTTTCTCTTTCACCCTCGTTCGACCTTCTGCGATATACTTCTGGCGATTTCCATTCTGTTTATCGTTCAAGATTGTGCCCGTAATTTTATCGGGAGCCGCACCCACAGTAGTTTCAAGATTCTCACCCTTGAGCAGCGAGAAGCAGCGACCCTTGGAAAGCCGTAAGAGCTCACAGAGACTATCTATACGCTCACCAAAAGTAAGGTTGCGGGATTTGTACATCGTCTGCAGTGGCGTCGTGTCGTAGATGGAGAACGATTTCGGGCCGAAGACATGTAGTTTCTCAGCGGTGTCAACTAGCTGCCAGCACACCTTCTCCATCTGGTCTTCATAAATCGCCTTTTTAGCACCTGGAGTCAATCGTTTCGCAAATCGGTCCTTGTCTTGGTTGTCCGGGCAGGCAGAAGTGTCTTTCATTGCTGCTAGTAGCTCAGCGACGTGTTCAGCTCGATCTTCGTCAGTAGTCGGAATAGTGCTGTCATTGGCAGGCGGCACCCAGTCGTTTTCGATATAGCGGTTAAGCATGCTATCCTTTGCTTCTGCCAGATTCCGAAACGAAAGTCCAAAAAACTTGGGTTGAACTAGAGCTATTGCAGTAGCTTGAGAGGGTGCCAATGGGCTGGGTGTCATGTAACGGTAACAGGGGTCGAATGGCGAGTCTACGTCCACCAAGTTTGTTGGCGTATTCGTAGCGCTGGCAGGCTCTATGGATAGATAACGAGGAGGTGGGGTGCCTGCATAATGTTGGAACGAAGGCTGCTCGAGGGTTGGTTGGTTATATCCGTCAAAGCCATGTTGATATTGACCATCGTCCGGTGTATATGGAGAAACATCATTTGGCTGATAATACCCTATGCCATAGTTCTGGATGCCAGGTTGAGCGAAGTATACAGGGTCGTCATTGGCAGACATCAATGCGGTCTCGTTGTCCATGGTTTGAGATTGAGCTTCATGGATGAGTTCCATGTCTTGCGGGCTCATGTTGAGGATGTAGTCGATGTAGTTGGAATAACTATCGTTGTCTTGGTAATGGTCTTGAGACATAATGCCTTGGTGAACTGGGTCGAGTGTCGAGGGGAAGTAGCGAGTATCGCCCGAATTCTGATCGGTTGAGTTGCAAAGAGTGACTGATTAAGAGCTTGGGAGGTTGTAAGCTGGTTATGGATGGAAAGGAAAATCTCACACATGTTTTTGACCTGTCGAGGCGCTTCCGCTGAGTGAATCTCATCATTTTCGCAAGTTTGCTACTTGAAGCATCGCGATAGCACAGTTACTTCGAGGGCTATGTTGGCCCATGTTTGCTTGCTGCCGAGAGACTCCATGGGGAAGGTCTTGTACGCTGTGAGACTATGATGGCTGCAAGTACAAGACTGATACCGACGTCGGCTGGAGAATGTTCAAGCGATCGATGTGAACCTTCCAAAGGCAGGATTGAATACTGTCGTAAAGTATATAATAGAATGGCTCAACCGCTCTGCAAGAGCTTCTGTCACTGATTGGGACCGCGATAACGCTGATGCGCAAGTTTCATTAAGGGCGGCATTGTGAAATGGGTCCTTCCTTGGTTGCTGTCGATTAGTAGTTCGTTGACAGTGAATTGGGAACTCCCAAAACAGCAGTCGTGAAGCGCAATAAGCATCCTGAGGTACCAAGGGCGCCTTGGCAATGAGATCCATCACGGCGGAGGGCGGAGCGCGAATGCATTGGTGGTAGAGAGCGGCGCGTGTTGCTGATGAAGTTCCGACGCGTCGACGGCGCGACAGAACGCGTCACAACCGCATTCGGACATTAGCGGCTTGGCTGACAACATTCTCCTCTTTACGGAAGCGACTCCTCACTGTAGGCACCTCACATCGCGTCACCGCGTCGCCATCCAATTCATCCCATCTACATCCCGTATGGTTGCGCATAGTTGGGATGATCATACGACAACCTCCGATCTCAGGTTCGTCCACGCGCTTCGTCACAAAGAACCCCGCATCGGCCAGTACGCACGATCATCAGCATAGCAGCTTATCACTAAGTCAAATTATGCCACCTCCAGGCAATTTTGATCGATCAAGCGAACATATATGGAAGGTTTGGGCTCAGAACGCTGATTATTCTTCAGCATAATGCTGGCCACCGCTATCTAGGACACTAATTCACTCGGATGGCTGACATTATGTCACAAGCCGCCTACGAGTTCTTCAACTCAGATTCACGCCGCTTTATCGCAAATATCCCTCATCCACACGCACGACCATCTGCTCTTCATAGAGCCGCTACATCTCGCTCTCGGCCGACGGACCGCCAACCTGCTCCGGCTTAGCCTCCTGTCGCTTTTATTTCTGGCTAGTTCGGTCATCGCCCTTCTCCGCCTCGTCGCGTTCGTGCTCGCTCCACAGCTTCTTCAGCTGCTTCATGAAGTCGTCGTCGTAGTATGACCACGTCTCTGGTACTTTGGTGCTTTTCCACTCAAACGCCTCGCGAGTCCTCGGATCCATAATGTTGTTGTATTCGATCGGGCGGTCGCTCTCTGGCAACTTGGAAAGCTCTAATATCGTCAAGCCACGGATTTGGCATGCAAGGTGGATCGTCTTTTGATGGAGCCTCGATGGTGCCGGGTGGTTGGGATCATATTCATCTTTTTGGTCTTCCCGCAAGACGACATAGGACCGTTTGAGGACAGCACTGTCCACCCTACTTACACTCATGGTATAACGTGATACCGGCCCTTCGTGATCATCTCTGCCGTTCCAACGCCAGAGCTTGATTTTGAAGGTAGAACACTCCACGACAGTCTGCGGTATCGCTACTATGCTGCAATCGATACCTGCGGCGTCGAGCTCGATTATATACGTATACTTGTCACCGACACGGCGGGGGCGAGTAAGAAGGTTCGTATGCTTATCATCCCAATGCAGAAGTCGAGTCTGGATACCGTCGCATGTCAAACCCCTAAGGTAATCACCATGTTGCTTTACCATACCCGCGGCCTTATTCGCCGCCAGGTTCTGTAATACGTAGCACTCCTTGTCGATGAAGGTCGCTCGCGGAAACAAAGAGTATGCCCTGTTCCAAGTGATGAAGTTCAATGTCGCGGTAGATGAAGCCGCGTTGAGCAACTTCAAGAGAGGAGAATGCATCGAATCCAAGACACAGATGGTCAATCCATCATACTCAGCCTGCGGCTTTCGGAATATGGTCAAGCCCGTTTTGTTGTACTCATCAGCGATCCAGCGTTCTTGCTCCAGGAAGTCGAATATCGGGGCACGGAGGTCCAAGGGCTTAACCTCTGAGTACTGCGTATAGATGTATAGTTCTTGCACGGGAGTTTGCAGCTCGTTAGCAATGAACTTGCGGGCAAAGTCACCGCCGATGATCGCGCCGGTGTTGGCTTGAACTTGTCTGAACGCCTTGGGATCCTCGAAGAAGGTTTGAGTTTTGTCTCAATGTTCTGGTAGCATGAAGGAAGCCCGCTGATGAGCGCAGTACGAACGCCTGTCGATACTTCAATCAATGTCGAGAACTCCTTCGGGCCGAGGTACGAAATGAGTGTCTCCTGCACTGGCGCTAGCGAGGACGAGAGGAGATGAGAAAGATCCATGGTGAGTGCGCGGGTTGAGGGTGGGGATTATCGTTGCGCTGCACTGTAAATTAATCCGAAAGGCGCAGCGAAGAAGTACTCGCATAGAGGAACGCGCAGGCAGAAACGGCAAGGGAATCACGTGTCGAATGTAAGCCTTCCCAGGTTGGCTTCAGTGTATCGCAACCATGGATCTCAGTGAAATCTCATCTCATCAACCAAAGTACGCCACAATCATATGCTGCTGTTGGTGCCAGGAAGGAGCGATGGAAGATCAAAACTTCGCACTTGGAAGGCGAGGGAAGGCTGCATTGCTGATGGATTCAGTTAAAGCCTGCCGACACGGAATTCACCCACTCTTCCAACAAGCCAACTTCCATCGAATATCTGAAGGTTTCCCCTGTCGCCTTGCATGTGGCAAAGTCTTCTGGTGAGCGGCCTCGCGGCATTGATACGTCCGGAACTTACCTCGCAGCTTACGTGTGCTGCTCCTGCGAAACGATCCATTGGCTGGTTAATTCGCGATCGGGCAGTGCTCGTTGTACCGAACCCAGTGGTACGGTTTGCGCAACGTCAACGCAATGCCAGGAATGCAGCAATAATGGTTTTCGTTGAAAGTATTGGGCTCCGTTAAGGACTCCCAAGTCGTTAGGTCTGATGTCATGAGCCCGTGCTGCGATAAGACAATGCCCTGCGCCACCTATTACGAACTCTATGCGCACCAAGTACATATTGATTCGATGAGCAGCTCTATGCTTGGCCCCCACGAAGGATTCGTCCGCAATAATCTGCTTCCTCAATGCAGCATATGCTTACTTCCAAATGTACGATCTTCGTTCGACTTGTTCCATATTTGGTCCATAAGGGCTGCGTTGGCGGCGATGCACGCATGCGCGAGTCAGGCAATAGATACATAATGGCCCACGGCCATCCAGCAATCGCCTAACATGAGGTAGTGTCAAAATTTAAGATGTACTACTCTCCGAATACTCTCTTATCTTCCCTTACTTTCAGACTTTCATTGTCCTACAAGCGGCGTGCCAGATTCAGCGGCTGGCGTGGTGGGTTCGTTCTTGCCATCACCGGCTCATCACTAGTCCTTCTTTTCAATACCATATGCGCTATAGTAGCTGCTGCTACTGGAAGACCACACGATGGCATCGCGACGATCTATACAGGAAATTGCCTTGTTGCGTCGCGATTAACGACAGGTCTACAACTACACATCAACATCTTGAGCAGCTCCTTGTTAGGCGCGTCAAGTTATTGTTTACAACAACTTGGGGCTCCCACGAGAAAGGAAATCGACAGAGCTCACGGAAAGGGCAAATGGCTGGACGTGGGAGTCTTGAGCCTGAGAAATCTACCGAACATCAGTAAGAGAAGGCAGGTTGCGTGGTTATTGCTTGCTATGAGTAGTATACCTCTGCATTTCTTGTGAGTATAGTCCGCCACTGGGGATA
This sequence comes from Alternaria triticina, assembly GCA_022609215.1. Taxonomy (NCBI): domain Eukaryota; kingdom Fungi; phylum Ascomycota; class Dothideomycetes; order Pleosporales; family Pleosporaceae; genus Alternaria; species Alternaria triticina. The sequence continues at coordinate 101,544 of JAGKPX010000050.1, forward strand.
GCTGAAATTTGTCTCGCATTCTACAAGGGATAATCTAACCCAGGAGTATACATGATCTTACAGACTCTACAACTCCTGACGTTTGAGGGCATGTATACTGCAATCTATATCACCAACCCCAGCCACCCCTAGTGCCACTTCAGATCTTGCAAAACAGATGTGCTAAATGATGGCAGGTACAATTCGGTTATATTTCAAACAATAGCAACGAACGAAATCGACTTGGTGTTCGTACACGAAGCTTTTCTCACCACGAAGGGGGGGTGGAAGCTCGAAGACGGAAATGAGGACTATATGTCTCATTTTCAGGCTCTACAGAACACAGTTCTGGGCGAGCAGTATGCCAACGCGTCTCGCTTTGAGAACATATCTACTGCTGAGTGCTTTCATCGCTATCAGACGCCGTTCATGAGCGCCGGTAATGGCTTCGCTGTTATGCCAATGAATCAAAGCGATGCAAATGACAACAGCTCACTCGTAGACTTTGCTATCACCGATGCAGGGATTAGTATTGGTAAACGCTTTCTCACTTATGTTTCATGTAAGTTCCTGTTCGATTGCGCATTGACTGTAGCTTACATCCTGCAGATTGCCTGAGCGAGATTTTACCCGAGCGATGCCAAGTACAACTCAGCTAGACCATCTTGTTCATTGTCATTGCGTGTAACACGCTAAAGGTGACTCTTATGTTCACGGTACTCAGATGGATGGACGGTGAAACCATCGTCACAACAGGCGACGCAATTCAGTCGTTCATCCTGAACCCGGATACCACAACCACAGGCTGCTGTTTGATGGATAGAAACAATCTTCGGCAGACTTCGGAGAGAACAGAAGCCAGAAAAACTCAGCGATATCAGCCCAGCAATAGAAATCGTTGGTACAATGTGATCAGCCGGAAGCGCTGGCTCTCTTCGCTTATTTCGTAAGGCTACGCTCGTTTGTTCTATTTGTACAAGACAGAGTCTAACACAACGCAGATACTCGTTAGTCTTAGCCACAGCGGTATATCTTTACAGTCGCGTAGGCAATCGCAAGAGAACGTGCGTAGATGCAGATGCCCTCAAAGTGAATACTTGCCGGTGGAACAACTTTGGAAACGTTGATCCAAGTAAGTCAACTACAGATGGGTTCATTCCAATTCTTTACATCAGTCCTCCACCTCACCGCCTGTCCCGTACGAATGTCGTTACATACGCACTCTCATGTCACAAAGGGCTAATCATAACGATGTCAGGCTGGATACTCAGTGTGTATCTCGGGTCCACCTCTATAATACCCTACGTTCTTCTGGCCAACACGCCTCAAGTCGTCGCATCATTCTTATATCTCAGCTACAACAGCTTATTCACGGCGATGCTCGCGAACCGTGAATGGTCGAGCTACGCGTACAAACGAACCACGCTTCGTGTCACCGTCCCAACGTCATCTCAGCGCTCCTCATACTTTCTCTCTTTGCCCTACAGATATAGCCTTCCGCTCATTGCCGCCAGCATCTTACTGCATTGGTTCATCTCGCAGACGTTGTTTCTCGCACCGATTGCGGTTTACAAGAACGGTATACTTGTGCCGACATCTCAAGACTGGTCCATCCAGGGCAGATCGGGGACTTATCTAGGGTTTTCAGACTCAGCGCTTGTCGCAGCAATTGTTATGGGATGTCTCTTGGTCGTGGTTTGTTTGGCTTTCGCGGGATTTTGCAGATATCCGACGGGCATACCACTCGGAGGAACGAATAGTGCGGTTATCAGTGCGGCGTGTCGTGTAAAGCACAGGGATGGTGGGAAGGCTGAAGGCCTAGACAACATCGTCGAGCGCCCATTGCAGTGGGGAGTTACTGTCGAGGGTACCGCGGATCAAGTTGGGCATTGTTCTTTTAGTGACAAAGCAGTTCAGAAGCCGGTCGAAGGCTGCTTGTACGCTTAACAAGTCTATTAGATTACACCTACACAAACGCTGAATATAACATCATGTACTTAACATCCAAAAAAATATACAGAACGCTGAAGAACCGCGCATATCCATTACAACCACAAAATCTTCATTCCGCTCAATGTACCCCACAGGCTGATGCTTCCCCCAGTGTGCCTTCTAAGCAGCCGCAGCAGGTTTCCTCGACTCCAACTTCCTCGGCGCCTTCTTTGCCGCACCCCCGTTCCCACCACCCCCAGCATTACCACCACCCTGCTGCCCCAACTTTCTCGGTTTCCTCTTCGGTTTCTCCGCCGCAGCGGGTGCATTGTTCTCTTTATTATCACTGAACGACACCCTTTTTGGCTGAGCAGACCCATTCGCCGATTTGTTCGCCGTGGATGGCGATTTCTGTGATGAAGACTTGGTAGATGTTTGTTGTGTGTTCGGTGTTTGCTTTTGTTGCGAGGGCGGGGTGGATTGGTTTGAGGATTGGGGGTTTGCGGGGCCGCGGGTTGTTGGTGGGCGTTGGGATCGGGGTTTGGTTTGTTCTTTGGGGGAGTCGTTGGATTGGGGCTTTTCTTGCTTTGGTGGTTGTGTGCCATTTGTCTTCGGCTGCGGTGGCTTTGATTGAGGAGGTTTTCTGGCCTGAGGCTTAGACTGCTGCTTGGGTTGGCTTGGCGCTTGTTGGGCTTGCTTTTGAGGTTGTTGCTTGGACTGTGATGTGCCCTGCTGTTGCTGCTGACCTCCACCTCCTCCCCAAGGGTTCATCGCAGCTCCCATTCCAGCAATTCCAGCTCCCGCGCTCTTCACTGCCGACGGCATGCTCGGTCTCCAAGCAGTCATATCTTTCGCGGACTGCGACCAAGTCTGCGGCATCATATCCGGTGCGTCATTCTTCATCTGTTCCAGCTCTTCTTTAGACGGTGCTTGCGTGTCCTTGGTTTGCATAACCATCTTTTCCAGGGCCTTCTTTTGCGATGGCGTCGATTTGACATCCGGGAGGAAGTCACCAACGACACCCTGAACACCCTGACTTGCCATCTGTCCTAAGTCCCACATTGGACCGTTCATCGCGCCGTAGACTGATCCAATGCCACCTCCAAGCAGTCCAGTCACTGTGGATACTGTACCACCAACGAGCGCGCCGGTCAGCTTTCCGATGGTAACACCTGGCTGCACTCCTAATCCAGCACCAGCGGCGAGACCTTGGAAAGCACCCGACTGCGTGTACTTCGCTGCCTTTCCGAATGACTCTGCTTCAATCTCTTTATTAATCGCCTTCGCTAGAATCTCTTCTCTTGCTTTCGCGTCGCCCGCTCCATGCGCAGCTTGCCTCAGCTCCCACGCTTTCTGTCCCGCCTGGAGCGCCATTTGCGCCGACACGCCTGCATTCTGCTTGATCTCATGTTCGGGGACGTTGCACTGTCCGCCACCAACGTGAACTTCTCCCATATTTTGATTCGACGGCTTTGTAGGCTTCGATTTCGATTTTGTTATGCTTGTTTTGGTGGTAATTACTCCTGATGCAATCCGTCAATGTTATTGTAAGTCTAGACAGGAGGCTGGTTTGACGGGTCAACGCTAGTATGACAGCTCAAGTGCGAATACGCTACGTCATGCACGATCGACGAGATCGCCGTGGTTACACGTGTGTGGCCAGCCGACAACCTGTTTTGACCACAGGAACGCGAGACGTAGTTTCTACAGCATGTAGGGTTATCCCTTCTGCGTTCGGCGGCACTCTTCAGTAACAAGACCGATGGCTGTTACTGGCGGTTGTAAGTCGCTGCGCCAATGTGTCATGACGTCAGCGGCCCGGCGCCAGGGTCTTTCATCTACCAAATTCCTGTCTGCAGTACGCTATGAACGCGCCGCGTTTTTAACAGCGACTCACACACCCGCGTCGTTGGTTCAGACTTTAGTAGTTTTGACGCGTGCTGCGGTGTCGTACATGTCACCCGGATGTCGAATTACTCGCCCAAATTTCACCCTCACGAGTTTCGCCACCGAGACCGATGTACTTTTTGATTGGCTATGATCGATTCGATCAAGCATACCACTATTTTACTCCTGCGACAGATGCTACGCTTTTTTCATCCCGTCGCCAATAGAACCTGCACTCTTTGCACCTCCCTTCAGCTCCTTGTTCGTCGCCTGTATCAACACTCTCCGGTAGCTTGTCAGAGCCGGGGTACCATCATCCGTGACTTCAAGTATGAGATGAAGCAATTGACCTTGAGCAACCGGCTTCTTGCTCAAAAACTCGATCGCGCATTTTTCCGGGGGTGGAAGCCTTACCTCGACCTTCCTGCCCTCATCGTCCAGCTTCTTGATCACAAGTTGCGCAACCTCGCTATAAACCAACCACTGCGTCGCTGTGGGTTCCCGATAATGCCACCACTTGAATGTAAGCTTTCCGCCATCAGGGTCGTATGTAGCGGACGCGTCGAGGGTAACTTTTGATCCGGCCTCAGCGGTGATTTGGACTGGTGCTAAGCCTTTGAACCCGCTAATGTTGATAACGGGGTGGTGGTTTGCTTTTGCGAAATCGGGCTCCATGCTCCACTTGATGCGCGCGGCAAAGTCGTTCTGGAAAGCGTCGCGCCAGCGCCAGATGGTCGCATGGTTGGATGTATACGTCCTGTCGCCAACTTTGACTCTGTCTACTACATCGCTGTAGTGATTGCTGTTCAGGCCTTCAGTGCTGATATCAGTTCGCCCGTAGCGACCTCCCCAAGACCCGTAGTTGGGGCAGTCAGGTACACCCAGACCGTTTTGGATAAGGTAGAGAAATGTCGGGGTATCTCCTTCTGGGATGTAGAGATAGTCAGGGTACGCCTTTCCGAGTGGCCCGATCTGGATGTTCTCTTTGATCCAACTCTTCTCCATCTTCGTGAAATCTGGTCCACCTTCATCGAAGCCGTAGTACTTATCGCCGGAAATGCCGGTCCATGCTGCCAGACCATACTGATTCCAGCCGTGAATGGAAGCAATGTAGAATACGTCGGGGAAGTTGTTGCGGATCCATGCACCCGTATCGTCTTGGTCAGAGATGGCATAAACGCGTAGACGTGAGAGCAAGCGCTTGGAGTCTTCAGGTTCGAAGTCGTCGTCTACTTTGAGCAGTGCTGAGGCGAGTGTGTTTGTTCCGCCCCAGCAAAGAATCCATAATGGCTGAGTGGAGGGTGCGACAATTCGATCGTATAGCAGCTGGCCTCCTGGAGATAGTGGAGTGTCTGTACCAACGGCTGACATGCCGTAAGACTAGATATTGTCAGTTCTGCCCACGTGACGTGCTACGTCTAGCCAATGGAACATACCTCGGCTCCCTTGCGAATCAACCCACGCATGTGTTGTGCCGTTGGATACTGCCAGTTCGGGTGTACATGCTTGTTCAAATTGTCCACGGCGTCGGCATATGCGTTGATAATCTTCCCCATGTCTTCCGGGTGCACTTTGTTCTTCATCCAAGTGCTTGTGCAAGCTACAAGACCCTCCGTCTCAAACTCATTGGAATACAGAAGGTATCGACATAGCGACTCGGCATCATCCGGTTCATTTGAGATGTCCGACAAGATGAAAACGCGGGGCTTCTGCGAGTATGTCTGTAGTTTTTCGGTAGCCATGTTGGAGCCAGGCTGTTGGCGTGCTGAGAATCAATTAATATGCAAAAAAACCAAGAGGAAGCTTTCCTTTGACGCTGTTGAGCTTTTGAGGTTATCCGATGCTACACCAAGCACCCGAAGTTGTGCCACGGCGTCCGAGGTGGGGCTTTGAGCAACGGTGCGGTGTCCTTAGGCACCTCCTTCCGTCTGGAGGAAAGCCGGCTATTCTTGCCATCCGTCCGTCTCCACCTGAGGATACCCCTCACCATCGCATATACGAGGTTGATGGTCTTTGCAACTGTATCTTTGTTCACCCCGGATTCCAGTATGAGATCCTGAATGCAAGATAGCCGTTGCCACGCCGCCTTAGTGCATTGAGGCTCAGCCGTCGACTGCGCCGCAAACTAGGCCGCATTAGATGGTAGCTCAGCCTTGCTCCTTATGACGTCGGGAATCTGCCCCGCTTCAACACCACCAGCCACGTTAAGGACAGCAGTTTGGTCCATAATCAGGCGCCCAATAGCCTAAGACAAGGCCATATATTGGTGCCGTCAGGCCGACTGCCAAGCAGTACCACCATGATCTCTTGCCTGAAGGAGTCGATTAAGTAGGCTGTGCTTTGCTGCTTCCTAGATACATAGCTACCAGGCTACCGCGCGATCGCATCATACCTTGTTACAACTTACAAATTAGTCTCACGAGACCTATCTCATCATGTCAATCCACAACAAGATCCAGCAGGCAGCCCAGAGGAACGAGGAACTCCTTCGTGGCCTCGAGGATACAGACTCAGCGCCCTCACAGCTCAAGCAGCAGAACGCTTACATCGCTGACCTCGACGCGCAAATCAACAACATCAGGAAGCGCGTCAACGACCTCAAGCAGAAAACAGCCAGCGAGCTCAAAGACCACGAAAAGTACCGCGACTCGCACTTCCGCCGCTTCGCCCACAAGGCCAGCGGAAAGAAGGAGAAGTTCGCCGAAAAAGCCGCCAAAGAAGAAAAAGAGTACTTTGACGCAATCCAAGAGCAAAAGAGCGCCGAAGACGAACTTGCCTATGCAAAACAACTCCGCGCCGAAGCCGAGACGCGCAAGAACGAAATCGCGTCGCAAGCCCAACGCCACACCGCGCTCCAAGCCGACCTCGACGCGCTCTACAACTCCATCTTCGCGGGCCACACGCCCGAATTCCCCGACGAAGACCGCAAAGAAGATGCCTGCAACGCCGCGCACGCCCATGTCCAAGACCTGACCCAACGCCTCGAGCGCGAACGCCACATCCTCTTCCTCCTCGGGCAGACTTCCGTCAAGCTGTCTGCCGCTCGCGAACACCTCGACGGCGCATACGGAATGTCGCAGTACGACATGTTCGGCGGCGGCACGATGGCCAGCATGCAGAAGCGGAACTACCTCGAGCGCGCCGAGAGTTCCATCCAACAAGTGCGCATGCTGCAGCAGCAGGTCAAGCAGGTTGCGCCTGAGATACCGGGGCTGGGTCAACTCAACATCGCTATGGGTAGTATATGGAGCGATGTTGTATTCGATAACATCTTCTCCGATATGCAGATGCACGATCAGGTCAAGCAGTCTATCGCGCAGGTCGACCGCGCGGGGAATAAGTGCGGGGAGATTATCAGACAGCGCGAGGCGCAGGAGAAGGGACTGCAGGGCGAGGTCGATCAGGCAAAGGCGAAGCTACAACATGCGCGGTTGCAACTGCAGCAGGCAAGGGAAGAGGCGTTTAGGAGGGTGCTGGGCGGGCAGCAGCAGAATGTGGGTACTGGAGGTTTTGCACCGCCTGCTGGTGAGGCTCCGCCGCCGGAGTACACAGCGCCGGCGGGTCCTCCTCCTGGGTATTCGGCTTGAGCCGTGGGGTAGTGGTTCATGCGTGTGGCTTGCTGATACGGATGGGGCTTGTGTTCGGCCCGTATACCCTCCATATTCTATGCTGTGGGGCTCGGCGTGACTTTAGTTCCAGTAGCGGTCGATAGAGACTGTGTATACGAATGAGAATAGTTCGTAATGGCATTTGGACTTCGGCAATTATTTTGACTTGGTTGAAGATAAGCTCGCTTGGTTTCTGGAAGGTGAACCGATACGGAGAGGCTGCAACATTAGAGGCAGTGGCAGACGGCTTATGAGGACATGAATGATAGTTGCACATTCAAGCACTAGATTGGTGAACAAGGCATGTAGTGGTTTCAACTGAGCAAATATCATGATGAGGTGCTATGCCATGTACTGCTATCTATATCCATTCCTCAAATGAAAGCTTCGTCGAGGTAGTTTCCAAAGTTGCTGTCACGGAAAGACGGCGTCGCACTACCGAAATCCGTGTTCTCGATCGCACTCCTCGCCGCGGCGGTCATGCTGTCCCACGCAATCAACGGCTGCTCTCTACCCTGCGTGGTAGTCTCAATCAACTGGTGGTTAACCGGGAAGATGGACCTATATCCAATCCTTGGCCTGGTACCCGTGAGACTGGGGTTGGTAACTTTGTCGTAGTCGCCGTGAGCGGAGATGGCGATGCCGCGGATAGTAGCTGTGGTGGACTGGGCGGACAGCCAGACGACGATGTTCTCCCAGTCGTGGCGGTGGCCGAGACCAGGGCCGGGACTGTCTTTGGGCATGTACCAGGAATACATAATCGCGTAGGCACCATTGTGGGCGGTGGCGCGGGCGTAGACTTGGCCGGGCGAGGAGCTGCACATGCCGTTGGAGGCGCCGGTGGGTTGGAGGCCGCCGCTGAACTGTGTTAGAAGAATTTACTTTCTGGATTGGGGTTAACTTACCCGGTGTCACCTGCGGCGTTGACGGCAGGAAAGGGAACACAGCCGTTCTCAACCTTGAGGTAGGGCTTGTATTTCAGCATGAGCTGTCCTACAATGCCTGAAGGAACGGTCTCGGGGAAGCCAACGACGGCATCGTGGCCTATAACAGCACGGCTTTGGAGGTTGACGGGGGAGGAGAGCACAACGCTCGCGGCGGCAAGGAGCTGGATGGCGATGTTGAACATCTTAACTTCTGTTCAAAGTGAATGGAAGTGGGAATGAATGTCGAGATAGATGTCAAGCGAGTGACAAGGTTTCGAGCCGGATAGGACTGGCTTGTTCTTCAGAGAATGGCGGCTGCAGATAATTTATACGAAGTCTTCGGCGTGTTCAGTATCGTACGGCTCTTCCCGATATCGTGCTCACTGAGTCCTCAAGTCTCTCTCAATCCCAATGGGGAAGTTCACGATACAGACTAGCAAAAGCGCGATACGAGCAGAACCGTGGAGAGCACACAAGCAGCGCACATGCCCTGATATACCACCACCAATTGGCCGTTTATCCATCTCCCTAGAACGCATAACAACGTTTCCGACGTTGTCGCTGGGGTACCTGCAGCGCCTCGGCGTCCGGCACGGGACGATTCAGACGTTGCATATTCTACGCCCGGAGTAAACATGCGTGAAAGGCAACGCAGGATGTCGATCAACTAGATTGGGAACCACGACGGTTGCATGCCGGCGAATAAGGAGAAAGCGCGTGGCTGATCGCGTCCGAGCCATTGGTGCTTGGCCGAGACTAGGCCGAGTCCGCATCAGGCAGGTGCAGGGGAGGTGAATGTGACATGCTGCAGTCTGGAGAAACAAGACGAGAAATGCATTAGATTCGTGGATTCATGCTCGTGGGTTGCCGAACGTGAGGAATTGGCGAGGAGTGATTGGAGCAGTTAGACGTACCTGCAGTCACGGGGGACGAAAGGCATGATCTCGGGTATCGAAGATTAGATTGTATCTCGCAATGCAGTCAATCATCCGAACTGCCTCCAGACAGTATTGCGCCGGTCTTTTGGTGGTGTCTCCGGGCCTGGCATTAGCTCGCGCAGCAGGTCGTTGATGTCCAGGCCTCGCTCCTGGCAGTCGTGCCATTGCCGTGGGTAGCCCAGGCTGACCTCTTCAAAGCGCGTGTTGTCTATCCAGTCTGTTCGCCTGATGTGAAGATGGCCAGAGACGACGACCTTTGCGTTGTACTTGTTGTGCCAGTCTCCGGTCTTCTTTGTGCCGCACCAGAGCGAGAAGCGCGGGACCCGGAATAGCTTCACTAGGTCTTCGCGCAGCGGCCAGTGGCCTACTATGATCAAGGGGATATCTGGGTGTGATGCGACAGCGGCGGCGAGCTTCTTCTCCGTCTTCTCGAGAAGCGCATTGCACCATTCGATACGCGACGAGTACGGGTCGGGGTGCAGCAGGTGCTCGTCGGTCGCTTCTATGTCTTCCTCTCGCGCCCACTCCAGCGCATCCTCTAGCTTCACGTGGCTAGGCCGGAAGCTGTAGTCGTAGAGCGTGAAGATGGGCGCAATGAGACATGGACCTCTCTCGCCCTGCCACAGCGTGTATGGATCTTCTGGTGTGATTATGCCGTACTCCCGCGCAATCGCAACGCACTCCAGGTATTTCGCCTCGCCCCTCGCGCCATGCTCTTTCTCCGAGGGCAGCGTGTACAGCTCGTGATTGCCTGGCACCCAGAACACTTGCCGGAAGCATTCCTTGACCTTGGTGAAGGCTAGCCGACAATGCTCCGCCGACTCGCCAACGTCTCCACACAGTATGAGGTCATCGTGCGGGTGCGGCAGGAGCTTCTCGAGAGCGTCGCGATTGCCTTTGAAGGAGAGGTGGATGTCGCTGATACCCCAGAGGCGGCTCTCTGGGGGCGTCTCGGCGGAGGGCGGGGAGCTCGGCGGGGTTGACGTTGTGTCTGCGGCGGCTGCGGCTTCGGCGGCGGCGAGAAGAGGGTCCATGGTGGCGGCGACGGGTAACTGCACAATTGACTACGCGCCGTGACGGAGTTATATAGTGACGATGTCTCAAACGGACGTGTTGCAAAAAAGTAACTACATCATAGTTCTTTCTCCGACGCGTGTCCGCCGTTTCGACGGGCTATTATTATCGATTCGCACAGACCAGTAAGACGTCAAGCTTCGTATCAGGAAAGAGCAGTTCATTCATCAAGTCTCACCTATTCGCTGAAACTGTTCTCATCCAACATACGTATAGCAGCTGTGTATCGTTGCGAAACCGGGTCCCCGCTGCCTACCGGTCGAGGTTGCAGAACGACTACACGATATCTAGGTACGCTGGGTTTAGAGTTTCACTACGGCGAGGCTGACATGGTACACTACATTTGATGGAAGGAACTGCGCAAACGAATTGGGAACATCGCCGATACTTCAAAGAATCGCGTACGATTCGCGATCCAGCATCTCAATATGCTCATCCATCAGTTGTAGCCGCATCGCCTAGATTACCGACGTCGTTGTCGTCGCTCGCGACCACTCCCTCCGCTTCATGTTCGCATTCTGCTGTCTTCTGACCTTCATCCTCGACCCAAACCTCGTCGCGACTCTCCCATGCATCATTTAGATCCGCAAGAATCTCCTCGTCGTAGAATGTCCATGTGGCTGGAAGCGTGAATCCTTCTAGCGTGAGAGCATCTCGCATGTAGGTGGCTCTCAGTTCTTCCCTCTCAAATTCGTTGAATGCTAACGGCCAGTCTACTTCCGGAATCTTATCCATTTCGACTCGTGTCAAGCGATCCAACTTCTTGAGAATAGCATCGCATTTCTTGTTCATCACCGAATGGCCAGTGCCTGGTGGTATCAGGTACCGATGCTTGAGGACTGCATGGCTGAGGTTCTCATATAGCTGATCATATCTCGGATACTCCTCAGGGCCCAGCCACTCATACCCATACATGGATGTGAAAATGAACGGTGAAGAACATTTTCGAAGCTCAAAAGTCGACGATTCGAGGATACTGTCGGGCGTCTCAGGTACCGAGACGCCGGCAGTATCGAGATCGAGTGTCCAGGTCCGCGAATCCCCTATCCGGCGGGTTATACGGCTGGGCCCGTCCATAGCCACGTTCAGTGCTCCGTCAGTCCGCCAATAGTACTCCGGGCGTCCTACTTTTTGTGCATCCACTACGTAATCCCAAAGTCTCTCGTCATTTGATTCGTAAAAATGACACGTCTCTTGGATGAAGGTTTCGTAAGGGAATATCGTGTATGCTTTGTTCCACGTTAGGAATCGCAACTCATGAGTTGCTCCATAGCAGCACATGTTCAATTCCAGTTGATTAGTATCTCAGTGGTGTAGCTCCACGACCCTCCATTCCCCGTTAACGCCAAGCTTCCTCGCACAGTAAAGGCCCTCACTCGGATGTGGGTCCTGTGGAAATGGGTCATAATGCACAAACCCGTCAGAAGCCAGGTAATCAACCAGCAGTGCCCTACGGGTAGCCTCAACATACACATGCAACCGCGTACACTCACGTTTCGAGCGCACAATAAAGCTTAAGCAGCCATGGTCGTTGAACTCTTGAATGCAGTCAGGGATCAGGGCGTCGCATGCCCCTTGGGCTGACCGGAACTCGCGGGGATCGTTAAAGAGATGGCGAAGTTTGAAGTTGATGTTGTAGTCAGAAGCTATAAGCGTCGGCCACAACCAGCCAAAGGCCTTGCAGGTGCAGGTGAGCCTTGCGATAGCGCCCGGATTGAGATGATCGAGGAGAACGCGTTGGATAGGTGCATACCGGGGACTGAGCAGGTCGACGAGAGTAGTCATGGTACGGATATGGCTGCCGATGTAAGAATGTCCTTATGAGTAGATATAAAGCGAGAGAATCAGGAGGTTAGGAGCGCCCATGACAGTTCTTAGGTCTCGGTGTTAGGTCCGGAAGCCGACTTCACATGCGCGATATTGAATGTAGACGTCGGCTTCTACATGTAGTCCATATTCGGTCACGCAGCTGAAGACGCAATGTCATGTCACAAGCAATCCACGCAAACGCCCGTGGTTCTCCTGACGTTGCTACAATCGCTCCTTCCTCGTTTAGCCGAATTCTTCACGATTTTGGTCAATGCGGAAGGTGCGCTAGGCGGGTAGCCTCGTTTGTGTCACGTCAAAATTCGCGGTGAAGGTGAGTGTCAACTCTCGGTTTCTCTAGTGCCTTCGGTAACAAGACTTCACCCTCCAGATTCCTCTCAAACAGCTACCACCTCTTTCTCCAATACCCAGATATCTTCCGTTATTCAAGACTACATACCCCTAGCGTCATCGCCAATACCTAGGTATCCTCCGTTATTCAAGACTACATACCATCAGCGTCATCGCTATCATCGCCGCCACCATCATCGTCGTCACCATCCATCATCGCCATCACCATCATCGTCATCGACCTCAACAATGTCATCCCCAGCCTCCGCGATGCAAATCCGCGCCGAGAACGCCGAAAAAGAAAACGCTGCGTTGAAGCGAGACCTCGAGCTCGCCAACAAGAAGAACGAAGACCTCGCTGCGAAGCTGGAGGCGGCAGAACAAGAGCTTGACGAACACAAGCAAGCGGAAGATGACCGGGAGAAGAAGCGCAAGAAGGTTGAGGATGACAAGAAAGAGGAACTCAGTGCTGGTGTCGGTAGATTGAAGAGCGCGCAGGCATCTGGGGCAAGTTTGGGCGAACAAGCGCAAGCTTTTCTGAGTGATAGGCCTCCCCGACGAAGCACAGAGGAACAATTGGCGGCATGGTTGGCTAAGAACAAGAAGTAGTGTAGTGCATGATGTTTTCTGTTTTCCGCTTATCTGAGGAATATGGTTGACGCTCTCGAATTCAGCTGTGATAAGTCGACGAATACTTTAATAACGACATTCTCATATCATGGTCGATCTGTTCATGGTCCCTCATTGTGTGCCGGCTGTGATCTCACGCTTTGGCCGATGACAGGTCGTACGCTCACTTTTGAGTGTTCCTTCTTTTTCAAGACGTTCGAGTAGCGAAAATAGACTATTGCCTAGTCATGGAAGTCACGACCAACACGGCCTTACTACCGAGCGCGACAGATACACGAAGATTTGTGACCTCTTATGCGCAATGAATAACCGAAGTTAATGCCTACGTAAGTTTAAGGATAAAGTGGTAGAACTGTTAAATATTAATGTATGCAGCAAAGGTAGTAATAACCCAACTCTTAAGCTCGTGACGACATCATGTCTTCGTCAGGCTGTGGTCTCGTACACGTAGTAGACCTCTATCATCAAACTAATATCAAGAGTATCGCACCATGATTCGCTAAACATCTAGATGTTCTCTATAGATAACGAGACATTTCATAAAGTCCTACGCGCAATAACCTACTCTAGTTATTGCGTACATAGATTCACAAAGGTAGTAATAAAGATGCAGAATATTAGTGTATGCAGCAAAGTAGCCTTGCTCTAACTCTCGGACTCTTAATAACTTCTTGTCTTCGTCAAACTGTAGTTTCGTACACGTAGTAGCGCTCTATAATAGAACCGATATGAGACTATCGCACCTTGATTCGCTAAACATCTACATCTTCTCCATGCATATCAAGACGACAACTTCAATGACGTAATCTCGTTCAATCATGGGAATTGTCATCGTTTTCAAACATTATCATTCATGCTACATGGACAACCATGCCACATCGCATGTTACTATCATCCATCCATCGCCATGCCAAAAGCTTCATAAACTATGCCTAAACCCCTCTCTTCTCCCATCTCCATGTCCATCATCCCGGGGGACAGACAAGAGACCGTAAAGCCATGCCATGAGGGGAGAAACACAGACAAAGCTCGCATACATGATATAACCAAAAATCGTAGAGAGAATCGGGGAAAGGGCAGGAAAAGAGTGATTAAGGAAACGCAAAAACGCCATCATGACACAAGACTCATCACCGTCTCACCAATCCTTCGCAAGCGAGGATTGTCATTGGACGGAGATGTTGTTCCTCAGGCCGCTAGGCTCGGGGCCCTTCTTGTTGCGGCGGCCGAGTAATGTCGAGCTGTCCATGTTGAGCTCAAACGCACCCTTGTTCCTGACTTGGCGCTTAGCCGCGGCTGCAACAGCTGGGGAGTGTTGGCCGTAGCCGCGTTCTTGCTGGCGCGGTTGTGCTTGTTGTTGCTGGCGGGCTTGGGCGGCGGCGGATAGTGTGGTGTTGCGCATCTTCTGCTCCATGCCGGATACATCGGCGCCCTGGGACTTGGGCAGCTTCGCAGGTGGATGTTGCGACGCTGGGTCGTATGGTGCAGACTCGGCGGCGTACTCGTCATCATCCTCACCTTCGTCGAGAGCGTTGAGCGAGTTCATGGCGTTGGCGCCGCGGTAGCCTTGCTTGAACTGCTTCTTCCGCTTGCCCTCCTCTTCTTGTCGGTGTACAGCGTAACTGACATCGAACACTTCTCGCAGGTTGACGGCTCCAGGCGAACGGAAGTCCATGCGACGGGCACCGGGCGACTCCAGGTGGGAGAAGTCGGGCTGAAGGCGCTCCTTCTTGGCGGCGGGTGTGGCGAGCGGTGGTGCGTCGTAGGCAGAGTATGTGGGCTCGTCGGCTTCACGTATCCATGGATGGTTGAGGAACTGGTTGATGTCGTAGCGCTTCTCGGGGTCGACGGTCAGCAGGTGGGAGACGAGATCCTGTGCAGACTTGGAGATGTCATCCCACCATGGCGACAGGAATGTGTACTGGCCGCGGGCGACCTTCTCTGTGAGGGTCTGGATAGACTCGTCGTAGAACGGAGGGAAACCGCAGAGCAGCGTGTAGAGCACACAGCCCAGCGCCCACATGTCGACGGACTTGGAGTAGCGCTCATCCTTGACAATCTCAGGGGCGGTGTAACCGACAGTACCACACGGTGTCATGGTCTGCGTATCCCAGATGACCTTGCTGAGACCGAAATCGGCAATCTTGATGAGGCCGATACCACCGGCGCCCTTGCCCTTGACGAACTCGCCCTCGTCGGCCTTGTCTTCATCGTCCGGTCCCCGCGGCTTTGGGTTGCGGGTGGGGATGAATGGTGTGGGGTAGAAGAGAAGGTTCTCAGGCTTGATGTCTCTGTGAATGACGTCAGTAATTATGCTTGGCATCGTGACTGGCATCGATAAGAACGTACCGGTGGACAACACCTGCCTCCTCGTGCAGATATTGCAGTGCCTTGGCCACCTGGATGATGGTGTGGCGGGACAGGTCCTCGGAGAAGTACGTCAGACGGACGATTTGGTGGAACAGCTCACCGCCAGGGCACAGCTCAAGCACGATGTAGTAGTACTGCCGCGACTCGGAGAAGTCGATGAGCTTGACGATGTTGGGGTGGTCGAGCTGGCGCATAATCTGTACTTCCTTGAGGATGTTCGCTCTCTATAGGGCAGTTAGTGTCTGCCCTTTAAGCCCGTCGTGAAGGGGGATGCTGAGTCGAGCATCGGGGGTTATATTATCGCACCTCGGCTGCTTTGGGCGTCTTGAAGTCCGGATGCACATGCTTGTCCTACACCGGCCTCGCGTTGGTAACGTCCAAAAACACCCAACTGTTCAACGTGTAGGATAGGGGTGACTAGGAAATGGGCAAGGAGGAAGGAGGGCAGGAGGGGTGATACTAACCTGCTGTGAGTTCATCTCGAACTTGCGGACGACCTTGATGGCGACCTCATCCCATTGGCCAGTCGTGTCTCGTGCGCGGTAGACGTTGCTGAAGGCGCCGTCGCCCATCTTCTCGAGAAGCGTCCAGCGCTCGAGGCCGGGATACCTAGGCAGCTTGCCCTTGGCCTCGCGCTCCTCGGCGACGATGCGCTCGAGTACTTGGGGGTCGACGCCTGCGCCCTTGGCAGCGGCCTGCTTCTTCTGCTCCTTGCCGGCGGCGTGCGCGGCGGCGTCGCCTGCCTGGGCGGCAATGTTGCGGTTGTCGCCAGCGCCAGCGCCGACGGAGTAGTCGCCGTGGGGGGCAGCGTGGTTCTGGAGCGGCTTGTGGTCCATCACCGGCTCCGAGATGCCATGATGTACGGGGTCCGGGTGCTGGTTGTACCGTTGATGTTGCGACTGGGCGTGGACATTGGAGACATTGGTCGTGGGCTCCGCGTTCTGGCGGGCCTGCTTGCCATGGCGCAGGAAGTTCTTAAAATTCTGTATCGCGGCCATGTTTAGTGTCTGGACGCTGAGATGTATTACAAAGCCCGTCGATAGCGGGGTCGTCGAGGCTGCGAAGAGAGAAGCAAAAACAAGCGGGTGCAGCCGTTTGTTGGGGCAGAGAGCAGACGGGCGGTAGTACGGCGGGAATTCTCGTGTAGTGAGGGGAAGTCAGGGAGAAACGCTGGTTGGAAAGAAGGTCATGCATGGACGAAGGAAGGAGTGAAGCCGGAACAAGAGAGGAGCGACGTTGCGTCATTGGCGCACGGGCTTCATGACGCTGCAGGCTACATCATCGCCAAACAAGCTGCACCACACGCACACGATATGATGCGTGCTGCTGCCCGTGGCGCCTCGAAGCTCTAGCCGTGGTGCATGCAGAAGAGAAACGCATCGAAATGTGTAGAAAAACATCTCACCTCGATGACTGGGAGGCCCATCTTCTTGCGTCCGCCGCGGGGAGACGTGGTTTTGGACTGCATGTAGGGACTCGATCTCGATGATCGCCTTCGTTTCTGCTTATTGACTCGCTCTGCGGTGGAGGTATGACGCTCGTTCTGTTCCGCGTCCCGGTTGGAGATCTCGTGGCTTCCGCTAGTACAACAAGGGTTGAGTTTGAGGGCGTGTGGAATGAAGGATTATTAGATCGCGATGGGTCGTGATATGGCAGGAGAGGCGAGCAACGGCGGTAGTGGTGCAGCAGTGAAGGAAGAGGAAACGAACTCTATGTATCGTCTCTAGATTATTTGTCTTTTGCTTGGACGAGGCCACTGCGCTACTCCGCGCGAATACTCTTCAGCAATAGTGGCAGACGCTGACGCCCGCGGAATCTCCGGCAGCCTCCTCCCAGCTCCCAGTAGACTCGCACAGTCGAGCCTGGCTCCATCTAGAGGCTGAGAGGCTCGCTAGGGACGCTGCCGCCGACGCCACGCTGCATGCAAACCTCACTCCGACCTTGGAAGAGGGTCCCGAGACGGCCTGAACGCAGCCCAATGACCGCATATAAGACCAGGGCATCCGTCAGGGTTGAGATATGGCAATCTCATGGCGCATGCGTCCTCCCAGCGCGCCCGCAGTTCTAATTTCTCACTCTTCGCGTTTCCAACGGCCTAGCAGCCTGCAGGGTCCAGCTAGCGCGGCGGATCCGTTACGTCACCGTCTAGTGGGGAACTTCATTGAAGACGTCAATTTCGCCCTCTCTCGACGTCTGGGCTGAAACACATGTGCCGCTTACGGCGTCCAGACATATTCATGTAGATCGCATTGGGCAGGCCACGAGACCTTTTCAATAATGTAGGTAGCTCTAGTCTCGGTCGCGCCGGCCATGTCGGCCCAAATCCAAGGCCTTGACGCATGAGATTCGGTCCGCCCATCTATCATTGCGCGTTCGCAGGGTTGCGAGCGGAGCTGACATGGGGACTGACATAGACTAGGCAGGTAGAGTTCCTGGACTCCAGTTTGTCATATTTGGATCTGATAACTAATAGACCCTTTCCCACGATACCCTCGTGGCAATCATCTGGACCCTCGTGGCATGACTAATGAACGTGGCCAAGCGCGGATGGCAACCACGTGCTGGCCGCCCCGTCACACCAAGAAAACAGCGTCATGTCAGTCAACGTTGGAATGAGGAATGCGACGAATGCATGTGTGGAAGAAAGTTTACCGTATGCGCTCAACGTCACTAGCGAGCCGGTAGCCGTGAGATGATCAGGGTACGGCCGGCACGCAACATCCCGCACTTGGCAGCGCCTGAAACGCAATCGAGTCCACACGTAGCTGACGGATCCAATCTCTCCACATACCACGAATAAATCATATGCTATAATAATGTATGTAAGATGCCAGGCATATAGAACACGTGTTTGCATGGCTCCAACACCGTACCTAAACTTCAATTCGACCTGCGTTACCCAACCTATCTCTCAACTACAACGCCTCACACCTCTCACACCCACAATCAAACCCCCACGTCTTCTTCAATCTCAACATCCTCTTCCCACGACTCAGCTTCCTCTCCTCCCCACTAAGATACGTGATGCACAGCTCCTGCCCGGCCTCAATATCCTTTCCAGCCGTAAAGAACCACGTCCTGCCTTCCCTCCTCTTCTCGATATTCGGGCCGCACGAGTGGTTGAAGTAGCTCGCGGCAGGCCAGCAACCGTATCCAAAGAACTCTGAGCCGTCATCTTCGAGAGACCGAATGCCGAAGGAATTGTGCGAGTCGCGGGATGAGAGGGTGATGAGCGACTCTGCCGTTACGAGGGGGAGTAGTTGAAGTGGAAGGATGGCGAGGAGGTGCAGGTAGGTTCTTGTAAAGGCGCCGAGGTCGTCGGAGCTGTGGTAGGGGGTCTTGTCGTCTGCGAGGGCCTCCACTCGTTCCCATTGGTCGGGGTGGAGATACCGCCAGACCAGGCCGCTGACGCAGAAGCTCATCACGTCGGGTGTGATGTTCTGCTGTAGTGCCTTTTGCACGGCCTTCTTGTGCTGCTTCGTGACAGTAACACCGGCGGTCTGCTCACTTTCCCGTGCAGCCCGTAACAGCGCCGCCTGTGCAGCGACGTTATCCCACGCCTGCTGTATTTCCTTGACCTTTGGGCGTGGTAAGTCGGTGTCCACCATATCGCTATCCTCCTTGCTGCGCTTCTTGACGAACGTCTCGACCGCAGTCCATGCCTGAATTCCGACCTCGCCGTTCTCCTCCCGCCATTCCTCCTGGCATGCTTCCGAGCAGAAAGCAAAGCCCACCGTCTTATCCCGTATGTCCAAATCCCGCCCGTAATCGTATCCGAAACATTGTCCACACACCTCACGTCGGTATTCGCGCAGTAAAACGGAGAGGGAGAGGTCTTCTGAGCGCCACACTATTGTGCCTTCTGGTATATCCTGCGTAGCGAAGACAGCGCGACCGGCGGTTGGTGTATGGCGGACTTGGAAGAGGGGAGATATCGGTGCGCCCGCTGGCAGATCGCTCGGTTTATCGTTCGGGATATCGGTCGGGTGTATCGAGGAGGCTGAGGAAGGGCGTGAGATGCTGAATACCGAGTCACTGGCTACAGGAACGGACGAGTCGCTTTCGGTGGCGTCCATTGTAGCAGTGTCGATGGGATTAGCAGCACGGCAAGCGGTAGGTGAGTGAATCGTTGGATGAATTGACGCTCCTTTCGGGAGTCAAAAAGCAATACTATCGTCGAGTCCCACAGCGTATACGGTGAAAAGACTACACCCCTCTTTGTCCAATCGAGGGTGGATGGCTAACGGTCGCGCGGGCTGTGGGTCAGTTGCGTATGTCACGTATACTCATGCTAGAATTGAAAGATCTGAGGAAAGCCATTGTGGGTAATTGGGTGTGCGGGTGGATACGTTATCGTGACTGTTGATTGACAGAAGGCGAGAGATTTTGTGTCGGTCGTGCCTGGCCAGACCGATCTTTGGCCGGGCAGGGATAATGGCGCTAGTGCACGATAAGCGAGTCCCTGCTTTTTCAGAGTCCGAAGACCTCGGCAGGTCTGACACCACTAAGCCCTGGTGTTTGTAAAGTTCACAGCAAGTCTTGTGTAAATTCAAATACTTCTTATCCCATCAGCTATGTAGCTCCTTCCTTGATAATGTCTTTTCTCATCGGGAACTGAAATGCGTGCTAACCAAACAATGACCAAAAAATATGTAGTAAAGCTAATACTCCAAAAGAGTACTCTGCAATTATCAGAGACTCCTCCCGCTCGCGACTACGAAGCGGGGCAAACCTCCTTGCACGCTTCGCCGGTCTATCAAGACCTTCTCCTAATTCAGCAGCATCTGCTGATCGTTTGCGCGGCTGTTCCGCAAGAACCCATCGACTGGGTGTATCGTTGATTACTGGTGCTGTCGCTAGCCATGTCTTCTCCCAAGACTTGTCCTGGAAATTGTTCCCAGCAGATGCGACGAACCTGAGTCGCTGCTCGCCGTTCATCAAGCAATCCACCGCGTTCTTCGACTTCAGCAGGACGAAAATCATCGAATGCATGCGGTTGCGAAATGTCATCCATCTGGAAAAGTCCGCCTCTTCCAAAGCATCGGGATCGTACATCAATAGGGAGTTTGGGCCTTCGATGTGTAGTTGTTCAGCAATGCCAACTAGCTCCTCGCATACATCCCACATTTCAGGAAGCGGATATAGTGGTGCGCTGTCTTTGGTTGCTTGTTTCCAGCGCGCGGGGAATGCTTTGAAATTTTGGTGTCCTATGACAGAGATGCCTAGCATTGCTGCCCTTAATTTGAAGGTGTGGTTTCTCCGCTGACCATCGTCTTCAGGGATCGTCGAATCATGGGCGGGCGGATGCCAGTTGACGCCACGATCTCGTAATCGCTGAAGATACTCCTGGAAAGGGGGGGCCCGCATGTTGGAGTCAGAGCATCCGGATGTCCATTCTGTAGACATTTTGTGTCGAGATGTGGTATAGTAAGTCTTGATGCTGGACAGACGCAATTACTGCACCTGCGGCAATCGGAGTGTCGGCAGGAGTGGGCTGGATTGGGTGTAGATGATCCCGCTGGGCAGAGTTCTTGGTGGAGCGGTGGAGCGGTGTGAGTTGTGGGAGCCGTAAGGAGCGTAGGTAACGGGCTTTTTATACTCCAAGGGAGAGAGGGATAGCGAGCGCGACGGCAGTCCACTGCAGCCGGAGCCAGGGCTTTCACACCTGTTTTCCATCTTGTGAAACGCCTAATGGCTTCGCGGTTGTAGTTGTCGCCTGTTTCGTTTAGATGCATGCCTTGTGTACATATCGTAAAGTGAAAGAGGGGCTTTTCGTTCGAACTTGTTGAATTGAATATATACTAGAAGTTGAAAGACTGAAGTATAGCTTCGTAAACATCGCAATGAAGCTTAAGAAAAAGGAACATATATGGCGTCGTGTGGTGCTTGCTGTTTGCGCAAATCCGAAGTGGCTTGCTTTGCTTTCTTTTGTTACAACACCAGCAATCTTCATCGCGATCAAGGGCGCAGTTTGCCGTTAACAACGCATTGTTCGTTCCAGGAAACTTCCCCCATCTTAGTAACCCGTCGACAATCCAAAATCCTTAGCAACCTCCCTGCCCACCGCCTTCAAGTTCTCCACAATCCACAACTGCTTATTGCTAAACACCATGACAGCGCCCGGCAAAAAGGCAAAGTTCGCAGTGGTAATACCAACCCAAATCTTCCCAATCAGCGTGCCTTCAGGATTCCAGATGTGAATGCCATCGCCACATCCAGCCCACACATTGCCCTCGGTATCAGTGTGCAGACCGTCGGGAATGCCGTTGTCGGAGTAGGCAAATGTGCGGCGGCCGGTCAGCCTCTTTGCGTCGTGTGTAATGTCGAAGGCGTAGAGAGTGGCTGGTCGTGTGACGTTGAGGCTGTATCCCGCGGCGCCCGTGTCGGAGACGTAAAGTGTCTTGTAGTCGGGGCTGAATTCGAGGCCATTGGGTTCAACGAAGTCGTCGGCTACAACGGCGATTTGGCCCGTGGAAGGGCTGAATCGGTATACCTGCTTAGGGAGAGATGGCTCAGGGCGGAATCCTTGGACAAATGCGTAGTCTGGGTCGGTGAACCAGAGATCGCCCGTTACGGGGTGTTGGCGCACGTCGTTGGGTGATGTGAAGTTTCGTCCAAGGAAGTTCGATAGGATGAGTTCGGATTCGCCTGTTACGGGGTCGACAGAGACAAGACCTGCTGGGTTGACGAAATCACCCTGGTCGCAGTATAGCACTCGTGAAGGTGTCGAGCCGTTGGTTTGAGTACCGGGTGGGTAGTACGATGTTGCGCCATTGGCCTCGGCGACACCTGGAATCCGCGTGGAGTTGATTGAGTAGTTGTCTGCGAGATCTATGACAGTAACGTTGATGGGGTTGTCCAGGTCTCCAGCCCAGCTGCTCGTCACGTATAGCTTGTTTGTGTCTTTGTTGTAAACACCGGCCTCATGGAAAGCATCCCAATCGAGACTTTCCAGTAGTCGTCCTGTTGCGTTCTCGCCGATCACAGACGCAAAGCTTTCATCGTATGCGAGCAGGTTGATGATATCTGGGTTTGAAGCATTGGTGGTGACAATGCTGTTCAGGTACGACGGATCCGTCGCATACGATAGTAGGTCCACGGGGATGATGCTCGACATGTTTTCGTGATGATAGCGAAGATGGATACCTGCAAATTACCATCGCCTGGCCTTCCATCTCCTATGTACCTCTCCACTGATCGTCGCGCCGGACACCTCACGGTCCCATGATTTTTTGCAACGTCACTCACCCGCCAAGTTGCCGATGCGATGCTCGTCCATAGTCGACGGAAATATGGTCGGTGAAATGCAGATCTTGGCTGTATGCTTGGCTCGGTTGCTTGACTCGAGCGGAGTGTCGTGTATATTGCCGCGGTGTTTGCTCCGGTGACTGCTGGTCGGCAACTTCTCTAGGTGCCGTATGCACTCCGCACACATGTTCACTCCACACGTTCGCAGTCTTAGGCCATCGCACTCGCTTGCGAAAGCTTATTGTTGAGGTCGCGCAAGCCATACGCTATTGAAAAGCTGAGATCTTCGTGTTGAGGTTAGACCCGAGCTTTTTGGCGATCTCCAAACACGCGAACCATGACATCATCACGACCGCGATTGCACCATCAAATGCCGAACTACTACATCGGATTTCATGTAAAGTGATATGTTGCTACCTAGGTACAACCATGAATCTCTACTCAACCCCACATTCCGACTTAACTATCGCGCATCCCGCATCTCAAGTGTACCTTGCTCGCTTCGCCGATCTATGGTCTAGCTTTAGCGCTTCCTCTTCTTCTGCTTCTTCCTCTAACCTTACTTGCTCTTTCCATGCAGCCATAAGGAACACTCTAACATCTTCATCGGAAAAGCACCAATCGTCTGGTCGAACGAATTCTTCCATATCGCACGCTATGGCCGAGCCGTTCACCAATTGATCGTATTCCTTAGGCCGCTCATCCCCATCCATCTTCGTCAATTCAATCGCAGTCGCCTCGCTTAGTCGGTCGTAAAGCTTTGATAACTTCTCGTAGTACGGTGTCTCGATTCCGGCGTCAAACCTCGTAGTCGAGTACGTATGTCGCAGTACTGGATGGCGAAGCTCAGTGCAGACGTTCATCTCGTAGAAGAGAGTTTTATGGTCGTCCCAATCTGGCAGGTCAAGACGAAACGTGGAGGCCTCGAGAACGGCATCTGGAACAGGAGATGGCGTAACACCTTCTGTGCCTAGACGCATTACCCAGGTGTGTTGATCTCCTACGCGTCGAAGTCGAGTGAGGAGTTGGCAATCCGTCGGGCGAATCTCATCGTGCGCATTCCAATGTACACTCTTAATCTTCATGCCACGTAGGCTGAAGAGTCTCAGTTCATATGGATCCATCTCCTTGATATTACGCAGTAGAAACATCTCCCGCCTGACGAACGTGGTATGAGGTAATAGATGGTATGCCTTGTTCCAGGTAATGAATGTTAGCATTCCTGTCGCATACGCGTCTTGCAAGACCATGTGTGCAAGAGACTGCGTCTGACATTTGGTGATCACGACTTTCAGCTTGCGCCCTCCGGGCCCATCCTTCTCATATACGTCTTCTGACAATACCTCTCCGTCGCGGTATCGATTGGGGGCTTCTGCGTTGGTTTCATCTCGCACGTAGTTTTCAGCCTCCAGGTATCGGGTCATAGCATTGACCTCTTGACCGACGTATAGATAGATACAGTCGAAACGAGGAAGCCCGGCGAAGAGGCAATAGGCGAAGGGGCCGCCAATAAGAGCGTTGCAACGAGCTTGTAATGAGCGGAAGGCTTTTGTGTTCCGGAAGAACGGCTGTAGTGTAGCGTCGATGTTGAATGTCCCACTCAGGAGCTTCTCGTTGATATTCTTGTTGATGGTCTTGCTTGTCAACATCAGAGCGATTCTCTCCAACGGGCCCAGGGAGGCCATTATAGCATCTTGTATGGGGGCGAATCGTGTGCTCAGCAGATCGGCGAGCGTAACGCTGGTGGAGCTGGTGGAGGCGCCCATAGTGCCTGGATCTGAAATGCGGTGTGGTTGATTCTCGGTGATGTTCGGTGGAGGAGTAGAATGGTTGGCTGTTTTCTGACGAAAGTCGCAATAGTTTATAACTGATTAGTTGGGTAACGTGAAGTGAAATGCAGCAGCACCAAGGCTATTGCTGCCTTCCATTCTATTGTGCAATCCGCGAAGGTGGTGGTGCGAGCATTTCACCGCAGTAGCATTGTGTTGAGTATTGCAGTTGTGTGTTAGTACCCATTCGCGAAAGCGTTGTCTCATCTTGCGACCTACATGAAAGCTTAGAAGCTGCTCAGGCGCGTCTATGTAGCCGCTAGACGTAGTCATTGTAGATCTAGTGTGTAGTAGGAAGGCGTATATGACCTCTAGCGTCTTTTATGCGAGATTGACAAAGCAGCTAATCTATGCATGTAGCCTCTAAGGTTACCTATAAAGGCTTTAAAGTTACTTAGGCAAGTCTATGTAGCCGCTAGACGTCGTTACAAACTCTAAGCGCAGTACAATACCGTAGGTATCGCCATTAGATCATTGCTGAGTACGTGAGGTTCTGACGTGAATTCCCCAGAATGAGTAAACAATGGTACCTACCTGGCGCACCTGCCATTCCGACTACAATCACGAACTTTTTGACCGAACTAAGAAGGTGCGACTACAACAACATAACAACACTCAGAAGACACACGCTGTTGATCTTATCTCAAATGTATTAATGATATATATACTTCTCCCCTTCTCCTAAACCGACATAACAACAGAAGACTCATATTCTTGCGAACGCGTATGTATAAATCTTCATCCTGTCTTCGTCTCCTTACCGAGCCATTTCAATCCAGATTACCCTGATACATGCGCAAAACAAATCCAGGTATCTTCCCAACGTATCTACAATCCTATCCTTATTACGCCGAAACCATCACACTCTCCAAGAATACCTACCGCCTCGGCGCAATGCCCGCAGAGCTCAACGCAGACAGAGGACCACCTCCAGTAACAGGCGTCTGAGCCCCTGTGACAGGCGTCGCAGGTGCAGGCGTAGGTGCGCGAGAAGGAACGTTGCTCCTGTTGTGTGCCATGTGCGCCTTGACGAGATGGCCCGCACACAGAGCGCTGTTGAGCGACAGCTCACCCGCCAATACACCAGCGGCGATGACACGGGCAAGTTGCCTGGCGTTGTCACCAGGTGATGTGGGGTGAGCGCCTCGTACGCCGAGGAGGTCGAGCATGGCGGATTGGGGCTCAAGAATGGTTCCGCCGCCGATGGTGCCGACTTCGATGGAGGGCATGGAGACGGAGATTTGGAGGTTGCCGTTGACACTAGACATGTTAGCTGTGAATCTGATATCGTACATAAGGATATAACTTACTTGTGCATGATGGTGATGCAGTTAGCACTCTCAACGACCTGCGCGGGATCTTGCCCGGTAGCCAAGAAGATTGCAGCGACAATGTTCGCGGCGTGAGCGTTGAAACCACCCATAGCACCCGCCATGGCGGATCCGATGAAGTTCTTGGAGATGTTCATCTGCACGAGATCCTCAACCTCGCACTTCAGTACCGACTTGACGACGGAACCGGGGATCATGGCTTCGGCGACGACACCCTTGCCACGACCGTCGATCCAGTTGATGGCAGCGGACTTCTTGTCTGTGCAGTAGTTACCCGACACGGTGACCACACGCATGTCTTCGAAGCCGCAGTCGGTCGCCATGACGGTGAGAGCGTGCTCGACACCCTTGGAGATCATGTTCATGCCCATGGCGTCGCCGGTGGTTGCCCTGAAACGGACGTAGATGTTGGTACCGGCGATAGCAGACTTCATAGACTGGAGCCTGGCAAAGCGTGAGGTAGAGTTGAATGCGTCCTTCATCGTTCTTTGACCTTCTTCCGAATCGAGCCAGATCTTCGCCGCACCAGCGCGTGTCAGGCTGTCGAATCCGATACAAGGTCCGCGGGTCATGCCGTCGCCGGTGACAACAGTAACAGCACCGCCGCCAGCGTTGATAGCCTTGGCACCTCGGGAAGTTGAAGCTACGAGCACACCCTCAGTCGTCGCCATGGGAAGGAAGTAGTTTTGGCCGTCAACGAGGATAGGTCCAGCGACACCGAGAGGGAGGGGAAGGTAGCCAACGACGTTCTCACAGCACGCGCCGTGGACAAGATCATAATTGTAGTCTTTGTACGGGAGGAGGGAGCGTTCGAGAAGAGTTGAGGTTTCCCGTGTAGCATGGGTACGTGAGACGAGACCACGGCGGATCTTGACAGCGCGGGTCTTGTCGCCGAGAGTCTTCTCCAAAGCGTAACCGGGGATCTTGCCCTTGAGTGACATTTCGATAAGCTCCTCGTCTGTCATCTTGGGGGCTTGCTTGTCCTTAATCATCATTTCGAGGACCTCAGCAGCACGGTTTGGCTGTCGTTGCTGTTCTTCGGAAGGACCGATAGGAAGCACTGGTGTTTGCGGTACGAGCTGAGTAAGTGGCTGCAGGCGGGTATCCTCAGGGCCAGGTGTGCGGGGCGGCGTGGGCATGTGCATTGAAGGCACGCGGGGGGTTCCAGGCACAGTGGGGGCTCCATCCTGAACTTCTGAAGGAGAAGCTGGGGCAAGAGGCTGGTGGGGTTCTTTGATGGTCCAGCGGGCGGCGTTGAAGAGGTAGCCGTTCAGGACAACGCTCATGACAAGCGCAAGAACGATCCATTTGCTGAGGAAAGGGTCTTCCAAGCTCTTCAGTACTCCGTCGACAATGTGCGTGCTGATGTTGCTTCCGAACGCGAACTCGTTGTCGGTGATGGAAGGCTCAGCGTAGTGAATAGACGGGAATTCGAGCTCGTACTTGATGGGCATGAGGATGGTGACAATGGTGGACGTGGCCGTAGCCTTGGCCTGCTCGTAGATGTGGTCCAGTCCGCTTCCAGCAACCTTGAAGGGGTCCAGCGGGGGAGTGGCACCGACGCCGGCAACATGAGCGACCTTGCTAGGAGCAAGACCGAAGCGGAGGGTTACCACGTTAAGGACGTTGACCAGGATGAATCCGGCGACCATGAGAATCTTGAATTTTGGAACTGTAATCTTCTTTCCAAAGACAGTCGTCGTGTGGTTGGCAACTTGAACATCGCGTGCGTTGGGCCAGTCGTTGTTGCGAGCGACGTTCTCGGCGACCTTGCCATCGACACCGTCATCCTCAAGAGCCCTGCGGAGAGCCACATGACGCTTGATTCGGTTGATCTCAAGCTTGATAGTGAGAATTGCGGTGTAGAAAGTGAGCAGCATCAGGGCGTCGAAGAACAGGATCCAGGCACCGAGGAAGCAGAATTGTCGCAGACCGCCCTGGATTCCAGACATGGCGCCGGCAACCAGGATCAAAATCTCGAAGAAGTAGTCGCGGACAATCTCGAAACCGGTCCTCTTGATGGCAGTCTGAACAGCTGACTGAATAGTGGAAGGCGCGCCCCGCTTCTCTTCAGCAGCTCGTCGGCCATCCAGAGACGCAGAGAGCACGGCCTTGGTGAGGACAATGGGCTTCTCGAAACCGATGATAACGACCAAGAACGGGAGACCCTCGGAGAGCAGGATCAGGTTGATCGGGACGCCGAGGTAGGTTGTAACAGCGAGACCGAAGAGGAACGCAAAGGCGGATTGCAGGAGAACTGCGGTGGCCAGCCAGAAGTTGGATCCCAGGCGTCTCATCGCGAGGAAGAGAGAGACGAAGGTGAGGTGCATGGCGAGGTATCCCAGGGCCATGATGACGATATCGCCAGTATCCGCGTTCTATCAAAATTAGCCAGATCCACGCCAATCGCCAAATGACATACCTTGAGAAGATCCACGAAAGACGTCCACGAGTCCAGAATCCAGTTACGCACGCCACCAGGCGCAGTGCCGTTCTTGGAAGCTTTCATCATCCACTTCTTCTCTTCGCGTGTGCCTTCCTGCTCGGAGCCCTGCGACTGGGCAGCGTCTTCGGGCGCAGAAATCTCCTGCATGGCCTGGAGAAAGTCGGCGGCTTCGGTGTACGGGATGGAGAATGCGAGCGAGGTGTCGTGGGAGAAGGTGGAGAAGGAGCTGGACGAGCTAGGGAGGAGCTCGGCGGAGACATTGCTGGGGACGGATTGCTGCGAGGGAGCCGAGTTGATGATGCTCGATTCAGGGAAGACGAGGGTGACGAGGGCGAGTTCCTGGGCGGTCTGATTTGTTAGCTGGATATCTCGAACCCTACGAATATTCTTACCTTATCCTTGTAGATGGCATTCTTGGGCTCTTCAGCCTCCCACTGCCATGACGTCTCCTCTCCGATTCTGAGTCTCTTGCTGCCGGCCAGAAGAGTGGTGAAGTCGACGCGGCTCGAGGCTGCTTCCTCAATGCCACTCTCCAGCAGACCCTTGTCGAGAACGCCCAGATATGAGTAGCTGGCCACAAAGGCAATGGTCACAATGGTGTGAATTGGATGCGTGCATGCCTTCTTCGCGACGGAGAGCAGGATGGGGTTGAAGTGGCGGTCGAACCAGGCGGGGCCCGTCTTCTTCTGCTCGCCCTGCCAGCGGCTGGTGAGATATCCGAGCATGGTGAGGATGCGATGTTTCCACTGAAGTTGATTCAGTGGTGTTGTAGGCCTAGAGAGGCGCTCGCATGGGATGACGCGTAGGGTGGCTGTGCGCAGAGGTAGTGGGATTGGATGCGAGTCTCGCGTGTGATGTGACTATATCAAAAGACCTTTTTGCGTGTCAGTAAATTCACGCCGGATATTCGTTCTTGCGGCGTACCTGCTACCCTCCGTGGTCGGTGTTGCTACCAGACGGTGTCAAGTGTCCGATTCTGCAATTAGGCACTGCAATACCAGAATCCCAATTGGCGTCGCGACACACCGTCAGACGCGCAATATCAAAAAGTAAAGAAGGAAGGAGGGGGAGTAGAGGCTGGTGCTCATGACACTCGGTGCCGACCAGACTGAAATGTGGAGGAGGCCCCTTGCCGTCCCGCGACTTTTTTGTCGACGCTAACCCCGACAGCCTCTCACCGCTTTGGCTCCCCGTCCGGCACGCGACTGTAATTCGACGATAGGCGATGAGATAGCAAAGGGTCCTGCAGGAATATGCGCCTAGCAGTTCTAGTTCGTGTGTCCAGCTCAGCGTACTTGGGTCAAAAGAGAGTAGTTCGTTGTTGTTGTTGCTGTTCGACGGTTGCTCACGAAGTTGCGCCCGCCGAGTTTGCGCCACACGCCACGTACGCCACGGATGACGCGCCAATCAATCCCAACAACCGGATGATCTTCAGGGGATCCGCCAGAACAAGGCTGGAATTCGTGAATAATTCTGGTGGTATCGATAACGGATTGTGCATTTCTACAAACGTCTCTATCAATCTAATAAACATTCCGTTCTATGTTCTATTTTATGACGCGCGAGCATGTCTACAGACTTTCTGCCAACTTCCTTGAAATACCCCGTCGTTTCCCAAATATCCCGCCGCCGTCTGGAATACCCCGCGACCCTGCTAAATCCTCCGTGACCTGCTACAGGCTGGTATAGACGCAGTAGTAGCCCGTCACTCAAACTTCTCAGTCATCGGAACGTCGCCGTTGGTAATCTCCTTCAAAAACGCTGCATCCGGCCTGTACAACATAACGTGAAAATGCTCGACTGCATGCACGCTCTTCAAACTCTTCCAATTCTTGAACCACACCAGCTCTTTGACCTTTGTCGCAAACGTTTTTTGCACATACTCATCAATCTGTTTATGTGACTCTGCCGTGGAAAGACCCGTGTCCGGGTCGTCGTCGAGTTCAAACTTGGTCCACACGACAAGATGGACAATATCGGCATCGATACCATACGGCCAGTCGTTGTACAGGATCTTGATGTCCTCTGCGCGGGTAAATATAGATGTCAAGCCGGGTAAGGTGAATCGAACGCACCATCAAATTGGAACGGCTGGCCCTTCGGCTCCATGCTTCCCCACTTCAGCCGCTCATTCACAATGAAGTTCATGATACTGCCATAGTCCCTCTCCAGCCGATGCGTAAACTGCCGGTACCGCCTCAATTCACTTGGCAAGCGATGAAACTTGTCCACCCGGTTGCTGTCTACCCACAGCCATCAGCGTTTCGCCTATCGCGTGTCACGTCTTCATCAATCTCACCCACAATAGCCCGCACCTCGTCCCACCTCAACACCCTGTACTCCTCGTCAGGCGTCCCGATGATGCCCTTGTCTTTGTCACTAATGTCCCTCAGGAAGTCGGGACACTCGCTCGGCCATTGATCTCGAGGCACGTTGACGAGCCAGAATGGCAACTCCTCGTGTGGCATCCTTGTTTGCAGCTAATTCCGGAAAATAGGAAAGTAAACAATTGCGTAGTCGTACAAGATTGGGATGACAAGGTTTGGGATTGCGCAGCAGGGATGATGAGCTGCCAGTCTAGGGAACCCTAGCGGTGAGCCCTAGGCATGTTGAACGACAGAAACAGCGGGTGGGACCGCGCTGAGGCTGCAAGGCCGTTGTCGCCATGACAAGCCATGTCAAGCCATGTTTTGCGTAGAACGCCTTGTTTCAAGCATTCGTCAAGCTTCCATCTAGCATCCGTCTATGGAAAGTAGGGCGAGTAAGACGAGTTCGTGATGTAGCGATAGCTCCTCATTCTTAACAACGTCGAAGTTTACAAGAGTGCGCTGAAAGCTGAACACACCGCCAGAATATGTACAATGTAGAACACCTGCATCTCAGCCTCAGCCGCTGCACGCAATCAAACAGCCTCATGGCCTTGCCAATCAAACCAGCATCCCTCGTCTCAAATCCCAACTCTCCAATTTCCCGCGCCTTACCGCCATCGGCGCCATGTGTCCAGCGTGATGGCCTACAGGGATGCCACCCGCGCTGCGCCTCGTGATTGGCCATCCCCATCCCGCAAGCCCGAACCTCGAAACCAACGAAAACCACACGACAATATCGCAGTCCTGCTTTGACACCTGGACATGAGAGTCTAGGCAAGCAGTGTTACATCACATGGGTGCAGGGGACATCAGCTGTTGTTTTAGGGGCCTGTATAGACAGGCAGGTGTTAAGTATGGCGGTTTCCTCATTTTTGCCTTAGCAACTACTTTCCTTTCACGTCACGACTGCGCCTTGAAGTGCTGCAACACACTACAAACGATCGCCTTGATCTACTTCTGATCTCCGACTACCGTCGCTCCTTTCCGTTTGTTTCCTACGTCACCCAAACCATCGTCGATCAACTACCCGAGTTAAGGTTTACGTCGTGTCATTCACTACACACGCGGCGGGTTCCTGGCTCTGCTGGACCCTTTCCAATCTGAATACCCACCACAATCTCGCGTGTTGCTGTGCGACATCGTGCATCTGTCGTTCGGCGTCGTAACGCTCGTGCTAGTGGCAGTTCGACAGAAGTTAATAGTCGACTATCGCCTTTTACATCGACATCGATTGTTTTCATCAACTTTTACGATCGACACTACCACTTTCTCTACGAATACATATACCTCGACGACGACCAAGTCACTACTACCATCACCACTACCTCCGACACCACCTTCAACGTACATGCTCAGCACACCGCATTAACTCGCAATCTCCTACATACGATCGCTACCTCAATCCACTCATCCACCACACACCACCCAAAATGGTCCGCGACCCCCAATTCTGGAAACGTTTCAGCGTAGCCGTCCACCAAGACGATTTGGAAAAAACCACGCAAACCCAGGGCCTCAAGCAATCGTACGTCAGCAGTTCCCTATCCCCTCCCCTCGGATCCCCCACTTCCCAAACAAACCTACCCATCGCATCCCCGCCCATGGTCCAACTGCAATCCACACGGTCATCCTACGCCGCTTCGAATCCACTATCACCACTATCAGCGGAGATCTTTTCGGGCGGACTACACACGCAAACGGCGGAGAAGGAGACGGAGATGGATAAAAAGAAAGAGAGGCCGAGATCGAAGCTGCAGAAAACGCCGTCCACGAAACCTTTACTCCGCCCCTCCATCTCTATCCAAGAGCTCCCGTCTACCACCACGCAAAACGCCTACCAACCGCCCTTCTCCCCTCTGCCCTCATCCCCCACACACCCCCACCCATCTTCATCCTCGCGCCCCCACTCCTTCTTCCGCACCCCCAACCTCTCCACCCTCTCCCTCAGCCATCTCTCCGGACGCCCTTCATCGCGCTTCCACTTCACCACGACCATCACGGCTGACGCGTCACATAGAGATAGTTGGTTGGCCGGGCAGCAGAGAAAAGCCAAGCAAAGGACGTGGATTTGCTGGTGTTTCTGGATAACCTTCCTCCTGCTTGTGGCGGGTGTGGTTGTTACGATCATTATTTTGAAACAGCATAAGATTATTTGAGAATGAGAGGGGAGGAGAGGGATGATGGAATGGTGTATATATGAGTGTGTTTTGGTATAGACGGGGTGTATTGGGGCGTTTAATGTCTTTTCTGAAGGTTGGATTGGGCTGGTGTTTTGAGCACTTGGATGCTCGTTGCTGCTATCCGCGGTTTCTTTCTTTTCGATGTTTATATTTCAGATGATACCAGGTCTTACATGGCCACCAATGCGATATCTGCTTCTTTTTCTCAAGAACATCTCACCATATTGCGCGTACGTGACTTGACTTGCAAGAAACACTAGAGCACAAAACGACTGAAGTGCACTGCTTCGATGGTCGATTCCATTCAACATTACGCACGACTCACGAAGTTCATCCAGGCATACGAACAGATTGATGTGAACCGATAGAGTGCTTTTGTGTATTTAGTCCAGCGCATTATCCGTTTAGCATGGTTCCCAGCCTAATATACAATTCCAATCTGCAACGCCATGCCCGCAACGGATATCTCAGTCCCAAAAGCGCGAGCATGTCCAACGCCATAACTCCGATCTCTCGCACACTCATACATCCCCCTTATCCCGACAAACATCATGCGACGATCTTTTCTTCTAAAACCGGCTCTTCGTCGCAGGCGGCGTAGGACTCCTGCTCATGCTCCTGGCATCCCGACCTCTCTCCTTCAACCACTTGCGCGTGCACATGTCCAACTCGCGATCCAACTCGGCACTCGGTTCCTTGCGATGGATGAAGTTGCAGAAGCCGCCGCGGACACAGCCCTCGCCGCTGTTGAGACGACAACAGGCCTCGCGGAAATCGGTG
Organism: Alternaria triticina; assembly: GCA_022609215.1. Taxonomy (NCBI): domain Eukaryota; kingdom Fungi; phylum Ascomycota; class Dothideomycetes; order Pleosporales; family Pleosporaceae; genus Alternaria; species Alternaria triticina. Next base: position 135,228 of record JAGKPX010000050.1, read on the forward strand.
ACGGGCGAGAGTTCGCAGTAGATGGGGCGGCCGGCGTACCAGCGCGAGTTGAGCGCGTCGCACGCTTTTTGCGCGTCTTCTTCGTACTTGAAGCGCACGTAGACGTTGCCGATGAGGTCTGCGAGGTTGCGTTAGCAAGCTTCTTCTAATGGAAGGGAGCAAAGGTATGAGTGTGGGGGGAACGCACGATCATTGTTGTTGTCACAAACCACCAGCTCCTCGACAAGCCCATACTGGCACAGCTCGCACCAGATATCCTCGTAAAACGCATCAAAGTGCATCTGCATCTGCTGCGGGTTCATCTTGTTCTTGGGGTCGTACGCGGGGTTCTGGTAGAGGTTCGGCAGCAGGATCGTCTGCGAGTACGACGGCTTGACGTGTTTGCGCGAGCAGCGGTCGCCGTGGCGGCACGCGCCGATCTTGTAGTAGAAGGAGCAGTTGACTTTGTCTTGCTCCGTTCCGAAGATGGAGGCGAGGTAGTTGGCCATGGTGACGGTTGTGCGAGGTGTTGAATGAGGTGTATAGGTGGTCGCGACGAGTTTGCGGAGGTCGACGGCGATGGCGTGGTGTGAGGTTGTTGCGCGCGCGGTGTTGGGAAAATGTCGCGATGCGCGGAGCTCGAAGCTAGGCTGGATGTCGCGGACGCTAGCGCTGACAAAGCGGAGAGCGCCAAGGAATGCTCGAGAAACGCCACCTTCACTTTTGATTTCGCATGCTTACGATTCGACATCAATAATAGATTTACAGCATCATTACAGATCAATTCGAGACCCTCGCTACTTGCGGCCCTTCAATGGAGCAGTTATGTCCTTTGTAGACCCAGCGCGCCTGCTATCCTACGTACTATCGTGAACAATTTGACCAACCTGACCGAACGAGGAAGGGGCGACTACGGCGACCTTCCATAACGAAAGCAACCACCACGAGTATCTTATCCCCGAGACGACGCGTTCCATCTCCTTCTTCCATTCGCCTTCCTCTTGATCAACCCTCCTCGAGGTCTCGGCCCAAAGCCTAGCCTGCTCCTTGTGTAACACCGAAGGCACTTCATGTATTAACCAGAGCCTTTTTATTTGGCTCGTATCTTTCCACAGTCACTTGCAGCTGCTCATACTGGAGTCTTCGCTATCGTCTTCGTATCTAACGAAGGTACGCGATTCGGCGTGACGTCGGCGGCGATACCTAAGTATGCCAAAAAACGATAGAGAGCTTCCGCGAGGCTGAGAGGTGAATCTTTCGGGGTGATTCATTGTGATTCAAGGTATCTCAGTCGTTCCAGGGCGTTTCGTAGAGCTGTCGAGATACAGCCCACCAGGCAATCTCTTCGCTATTCACCCAGAGGTCAGACCAGTCGGTACGAGGGATGTACAATGCGGATACATCACTTGTATCCCCGAGGTCGTTTCCATCAGCCCTCCCATGTAGACCACGCCGCTTCCACCAATCCAGACCTCCTTTGACACCATTAACAGCCGATTCGAACAGCATCCTGTTTAATAGTCGGACCGGACGCTGGAGTGCAATATCAAGCAAGATGAACCAGTCCGACCGCGGTGTAAAGAACACTCCAAAACATCTGTATGCTATTGAGAAAGTATCGCCATTAGGACCGGGATTCGCGAAGCGCTTGACAGGGTAAAGAAGGAAGACCAAGTCCATCCACGTAAAAGCAATGATGTCGAACAAGTCAAGCAGACCTCGACAGAGAGCTTCTAGAGATGTCCTCCCATCCCTTGGTGGCATTCTCCGGTAACTGCAACAATCTCGGGATACGAGGAAAGTTTGATCGATATTGGCTGAAAGGATCGATTTGAGAAGTGTGATGAGATTGAAGCGTTACCCTTGAAGACGAGAATGCCAGTATGCGCGCATGTACTCGCACTCGGAGAGTACCCAGAAGGACATGGCGAAATGGAGCGTGCATTCTTGAACGATTGCGCGAATGTCTTTGGGGAAGATAGGAGGGCTGCCGAGGTAGGTTTGTGTCCAGATTGCGATCTGTCCCAGGTGGACAAGCGTCATTGAAAGTAGTATTTTGTATGATGTGGGAGGACTCGGGTCTGCGTATCTTGGAAGATGATCGTTGGGATCGATAGAGTAGTCGTTCTCAGCATAGAATCTTAGGGCGAAGAGTAGGGGAAACGCCATCCAGAGTAAATGTACGGGAATCGTGAACCAGAGAAATCCTGCGGCGATGGTTTCCTCACGTAAAGGTCGCACCTGGAAGAAGGCTACCGAATGTAGGGATAACAAGCAGTAGACCGCAAAGCGAGTCTTTGTCGGTATCTCGTAACGTGGAAACACGTCAAGCGTATGACGAGTGGTTACAAAGTGCGGCATTGTAACGCTCGCGAGTGGCGATGATGCAGGGAAGGACAGAATGCGCTTGTTCTGTAGAGGTGCAGTCACTAAATCTGCGTTCGGCGGATATTCATCGTTGAGCGAAAGCGGCAGTGTTGTGAGGTTGTACAACTTATCGCTGGGTCTGGAGCATACATTGGTAATGTGCGCGCAATTCGCGATGCGGTACCATGGGTTGCCGACGACACTGCATTGGCGTGCCACACACATCTCTCACTCCAGTCAAGGAAAACCAAACACCCTGGAGTCTACATCGATGTCAAAATGGAAAGTTTGTTAGTTCTTGATGGGATGTAGACTTCTGGGTCGCTATTGCGTTTCTTACTGTACTTGAGTAGTGGATCTTTTCCTGGCATGCGATGCTCCTTTAATGTTCAGTCATGATCGAAACCGCATCCTCGAACTCCTCTGACGCGGAACTCTCTGCCTCTTCTACCGCCACCACTTCCTCCGTCTCAACATCATTATACGGACATATCCCTCTCCTCTCACGCCACGCCCTTTCCACATCCCCCAGTCTCTCTGCACATGTGTCGCACGGCTTTAAGTGTAGCTCGATGCCTACGATTGCTGGGCGATGATGGCGAGATGATCCTGGGCAAGTGATGGTGTAAGCGTGTCTATGGCAGTGGCAGGAGAAGGAGTGGATGGTCGCAGCGCATATACAGTTTGCTGGTTTGATGTTAAGCGTTGGCATGATCCACGAGAGAGTGTGGCGATACTAAAGTGTTGGGGTTAGATAGCAGTAGGGTAGGGAAGAAAGTAGGAAGGAGCGGTGCACAGTGTAGTTGATTAAGTACATGAAACTTGCGTGAACAGCCGGAAGCAATCACATGGTATGGGGGTGATAGTGCGGAAAGGTGGAATAATTGATACTGTTAACACCAGCTCGCTGCGCTGTTCAACGTTCCCACGTGAACACTCTCTTGACCAGACACATTGTACAGATTGGTGATATACTCCCTTCAACACGTATTCTGGAGATACTGAACACGTTAGCGGCTTCCGTCATGTTCAAAGGCTTCTATGCCCCTCACAATCTACTGTCTGCCCTCCTCTCTTCGCATCTCAAGTCCTTTCGACCTCGCTTCCCGGTGATCTCGCAATATACACACAGCGCAAGGTTCCTGGTAGCAGACTTCCACAGTATTTGAAAGCGCACGGCTGCAGAGACCGAAGCATCCAGGCGACGACGTCAAGCTCGCTGAGCACCAAAACAGTCCTTTGTGGGACGTATGGGAACACATGTAGATGACGAGTGTGTAATGGCACATGTTCAAGTAGGTGTAGCAGGTAGTTCGGGCGAGGTCTAATCGTAGTTTCGGCTCGTGATATGTTTCCGAGCGTGGCAGTAGTGTATTTTTAGTCTTGACAGCAGCTTATTGCGGCTAGAGTATCTTCTTGGGGTGTTTATATGAGGTCGTCGTTGTGATGGACACGTTCTTCACGTCTGTTGTGCCCATCATTCAATCAGCCCTTCTACGCTATCGCATATTGACGATCAAGACAGCAGGTGGTTGTTTGCGTGAGCATATTTGATCAAGTTGTAGATGGTCTCAACGCCAACGTGTGAAGATGCTACCCGCATCAATTTGCCACGGTGCCCAGAAAGCGACGACACCAACAGGTACCACCTGGCATACTTTCCATGGCTAACCTCGAAACCCCCATGTCGAGACGTGTTTGCAATAACATTTCGAGATGTAAGGACATTGTGAGAGATGAAATGGCGCCTTCCAGAAGACAGATCTCGGCCTTTAGGTTTGGGTAGCCACCGCACGAGGTCACCTGCTAAGGATATCCGACGTGGTTAGCCTCGGGTTTGGTTCCTGTAATCTGCGAGCCGTTTTGACAGGCGGGGATGCTGGCCAGGCCCCCGTTGATGCCGTTTGCTATGCCTCAGGGCTGTTCCGCGCCCCGCCGTTTTCCCTTATCGATGAAACACGAGGGAGCGATAGGAGCGTGCCTGTATGGGTAGGAATGCGTCTTGGGAAACATCTCATCTTGCAGTCTGTGCTCGGCATCGGAAAAGAAAAAACGCGCATGAAGCTGGCCAGGTGTCTGGAATCTCGCTTGTCAAATATAGAGACTGGATGGGCGTCAATCTGGTCGTGGGAAATGGCTAGCTGGCGGGCATCGTGAAATGGAGAGATGCGCGCCAATCAGGCGATATCTAAACTCCCTAGCACGTGCCTAGGTTGAAGCCTAGCGTGGCGGCCGATGACCAATCAACGCCCGCGTGCGCTCTGACCTGAAACAACGTGGAGCCTCCACCAAACTACCTTCACCCCACCACCCGTCGCTTGCGGGTTCACCTTCCTTCTCGAAGCGCTGCACCGGCACACATCCACCTGTCGTCGGGTCGTTCCAGGCTCGCTCTCTGGCGACTTCGGGTGCTTTTGTCATCCACTTTACATAGACTACGCGTCACGCGCCTTGTGGGTTCACGATGGTGGGTGATGCAAAAGGCTTCACGATTTCACATTCACTGGCTCTCATTACTCCAATTCCCCAAAACTGCATCGATCTAGATGATGCCTAGCTTCCGTCGCTGTGTTGTAGATCAACGGCACACGGTCCTCTGACACTCAACGGCCCCTCTGATGTCTGAGGATGGCTAGCGTAGCCCTGCCATGCACATGTATTGCCAACTACCGACTAACAGACGCCGATCTTCGCGCCGGAGAGTACGGGAGGCTGCAGCAAGAGCGCGCTACGCCGCGACCACGCTGCGGGACGGGAAAGCCATGGCTGGCGGCTACAGCATCGGCCAGCGTTGAAACGCACATCCTACACCCATACAGTCAGGCTCGAAAGCTTGCGTGCGGCGTCGCGTGGAGTGGCGCTGTGTTTCGACAGCTTGTGTGTCTCCTTCTCTATTGGCTCCCGTCGCTTCTTCCCTTCTAGGCCGGAGATTTTACAACGCTCAACAGCGTCTGTCTCACTACCTTCACCCGCCTGAATAAAGGGCCATGGCCGCGTGATGTTGCAGTTTGTGTTCACATCCGGCTTGTGCGTCTTCGATTCTTCTCTTGCATTTCTTATTTTCTTGCAGCCTAGAGCGCGCAGTGCGTCGTTCACAAGGTCCGGTACTATTGTCATTGAACAATAGCATCGTTACGTGCGAGGTGAAGACGGATTGAGTCACACGACTATTGACGGAGCGACCACTCACAGTGCCCGCCAAGCCGATACTTCACTTTTCGTCACGATATAATTTCCTGTACACCAATTCCCAGCTGTCCCGCTTTCGACAACAACACTCACGTCAGGATATACGTATCGCCAGTATTGATAAGATATCCGGCACCGACTATCCCACACCTTACTCTTGCAGGGCAAGATTCACTTTCGACACTACACACACCAAAATGCCTAGCATACGGAAAACCCTCGTCGCCGCGCTCATGGCCTTTCCCGCGGCTATGGGCCACAGCTGGGGCGAGCAACTTCGGAACATCGACGACAAAGGCAACTACGTCGGCCAATATGGATATCCGCGGGGCTTTATCGACAGACCCGATGGTACAGACGACCCCATGTCCTACCAAATACCTCAAGGCAGGGCATATATCAACAAGGACGACCTGCTCTGCCCGGACGACCAACGTGAGCAGAAGCAGTCCGCCGACAAATGGCCTCGTCTCAAAGCTCCGCCAGGTGGCTATGTCGCTATACGATACCAAGAGAATGGACATGTTACAAGGCCGGAGAACAACCCCGAGAAGCCTGACAAGGGAGGCACAATCTTCGTCTACGGCACCAAGGAACCGAAAGGTGATGAGAAGCTTGTCGACGTGCTCCAGTGGACCAAAGACGGTCAGGGTGGTGACAAGCGTGGAGTCCTGTTAGCTATGACTGACTACGACGATGGACGCTGCTATCTGAACAACAAGACGCCAGTCGCCTCAGAACGTGAAAAGTTCTCCCCTGCCTATGCGATGGGCACACCCCAGAGCGGACCTTCGAACACAGTCATGTACTGCGAGACAGATGTCAAGCTTCCAGACACGATGGAACTCAGCAAGACCTATACCTTGTACTGGGTTTGGCAATGGGCTTCGATTCCTGGCAAGGCTGGAAAGCAGCCTAATGGTCTGGACGAGTACTATACTACATGCATGGACATCGATGCCGCCTCCCCTGATGTTGCCATGGCAGCTGAAGCTCCTGAAGCGATGGCGAAGTTCCAGATGCAGCAACAGGACGCTGGAACTGCCGCCCACCCTGACTGGAAATCAAGAACTGCTCTTTTCACCGACTCACCATTCAAGCGCGAATACGGCCCTGTCACATCTGAGATCCCACTTCCAGGCGGAGGTGCTGGCTCTGGCGGAGCTCCTTTCCCCACCAACAGCACTCCGCCCGCGGGTCCTACAGCTCCAGTCACCACTAGCGCTGTTCCCGCTCCAAGTGCTGCACCTCCAGCCGCCAGCAACTCTCCTTCAATTTCCGCCGTCATTCCTTCTGCGACCGCCCAACTGCCATCTCCCAGCAACTCCGCGGCCTCCAGCGCTACGATGGAGATCCCGACACTTTCAGGTCGACCCGGTGCCGCACCAACACCACCAGCCGGCAACAACGGCGTTGTCACAGTCACCGACACTGTCATGGTCACTGTCACAGCTCCTGCTCCAACAGCGCCTGTTGCTACTCCGCCCGCTCCCCCGGCAGTCGCTCCCCCAGCTATCACTCCTCGCGCAGTGCACAGCATCTACCACAGGAATGGTGCCAAGTTCAGGGGTCTATAGACGGTGGAAAGCCGCCTCTACTTTGATTCTGTTACTGCATTTTCTTTTGTTACACACACACTGCGCCCTCCAGTGGCAGGCCACAGGTACTGATGACGGACACACATGATGATGACTGCATGAACACGATTGCATGATCATAAAGATTGGGAGGCTCTTTTTCTTTTTGCATTCAGCGATACCCCTTGCATACATTTTGGCGTTTTAGGTAGCATCTCAAGACCTATACCCGGGCGGGTTGGTCAGGCGTTCATCAATAAAAGCAATCACAAGCTACTCAAATCCATCACGTCCTGTCTTCTCATCGACCGTGACCGTCTTGTATAATGTGCTCACCGATACCAGGTTGTGTCGCTGGCTTCACGTGCAGCCACGTGTTCTGACTTCCATGTCTAAAATCACGCGACCTTACGTGATATCGACAACCTCGGCCGAAATGTTGAGTACGTTCCATGAACGATTTCTACCCAGATGCCGAGCCTCTCGGATCGCTTCCAGTGTCGATGCGCGTATGCTCGGAGCATTATCCGCATCGACCCTTGCGAACAACTACGGTTATAACATGACGCAACGCCGTTCATTGTGACAAAGTACCGAACGCACCTTTCCACTTGGGTCGCGGCCCGGATACGACTGCTACCTTCGTCAAGATTCGTTGGCTCGGACAGCAAACTTACTCGTCATCTGTACTACGTTCAGAGCCATCAGGTCTAGACCAGCGGGATCACATCGCGACGAACTCCCAGACCGTTCGAAACCCAGCAATTGCTCCCGTCCTCCAAAACCGGGGAGCTGGGTTGATATACGTAAGGCTGAGCGTTACTCCCCACGAATGGCGTGGTCCGGCTTCATTCCGATTTGCCCCCAACATTCGCAAATCGTCTTTGCATGTCGAACGGTTCGGAGCCTTTGCCATGTGGCTTTGCCAGAGACGTTTGCGCTAGTTTCCACAGCCTCACAGCAAGGATGTATACTCGTTGCGAACACTATGTTGCATTGATGAAGCCCCGGAACCACACATCGCTGAGAACGTATACTCTTCACCGGTGGGAGGCAGCAGAAGGATCTTAGGAGACAGCTACGCGCTGTTCACGCATTGCGAGGATTTGCCTCAACCCTATACCCGACTCCCCCGCGGCTGATAGTTGGTTCGCATGAGATTCAACAGGAGTGTGTTGGGCGATCGCGACACCCAAGGATGGGTATAAGAGGAGACATGGTTGGGGACTATCAGAATCTTCTGGCGAGACACTGAACAGAGCTCCTCACGATACATTGACCCTCCTGTCTAAAACGAGCTCATACCACTAATATCCTTCTAAGTCACACCGACTCCCCACGCTACTTATCGCACCTTACCAGCCATGTGCCGAGATATCTACCGCCACTACGAACGTTGTGCTCACCACGAATACATCCAAGCCCCACCGTGCCAGCACTTGCGCACGGGTCTGAATTCAATCAACGATCCCCGTTATTTTAATCAACCCGGCATCCCTTATCGCCAATCTCGAAGATGCCGCGAGCAGAACCAATTCGACTTTCGACGTGATGCGTACTGCACACCTTGTATGATGACGAGGCAGGGTTGGAACTTTCGGGGGTACAACAGCGGGTTTGGGGGATGGCCTAGGTATAGACCGGAGGGGTTTTGAGGGATAGTGACACCTCATACAAGAGAAAACTGAACAGGCCTGCGGACTACATCAAGACAAAAACCTGCAAAGTGGGTGACCCAACGTCAACGTAGGCTCCAGGGTGTTCATTGTTCCCTTGGTTGACGTGACAGTGAGGTCGCAGAGGAGGCAAAATGGGAAGAAGGTTGATGTAAGAGGATATTTAGTTCTTGGAAAGATGCTCGAAGACTAGAGATTTACGAACTAGCTCGGCATTAGTACACGGGTTTCGGATAGTGATAATAGAATTGCTTTCTTTCTTTTAGATACACTCTGTCGCTGTATACACGTCTTACTTTTCGATCGCAACTGCTCAGGCCCAGACTTTACGGCCTTGATCTTGCATTCCACCACAGCATCCGTACTTTCATCCGTATTGTCCCTTTCTTCACATCTACTCCTACAACACCTATCTCACCTTCTTAGTCACCTCCTCAACCGGCATTGTCCCCTTGTCACTCTGTAACATCGCCAACGTGAACAGTCCAGTCAACGTCAACCACACATTGCCCCACACGCCAATGCTCATACTAGTATTGTAATGACTCGGCATTTTGTAATGCTGGTACGCGCCAATGCCCGTCGTGATATGATGGAACACCGTCGCAGCCACTACCGCCTTCGCATATGGAATCGTAGTGAGCTTCGTTGCGGGCGCGGAGTTGAAGGGTATGGCGTTGGTGAAGGATACGAGGATCAGCGCGAGGGTGACGAGACACCAGCCGTCGTTGCGGACGTTGTAGGCTTCGAGGTCGTTGGGCGCGAGATTTAGCTGCGAGGGAGGCCGGAACCCTGTTGGCGTTAGTTTTGATATAGACAGTGAACATTAGGGCATTGAGGCTTTGAAGAGCGGGGTAGGAAGGTTGGAAAGTCAATGTAACGTACAGCCGATGACCATTATCGGGTCGTACACGCGACACAAGCCACGCAGGCCGTACCAGAATGCTGTGCCATAGGCATACGCATGAAATACCTGTGCGCATCGGTCAGCTTTCATCTATCAATCGTTTCACTCTTCCCCAAGGAACGTACAGCTGAATTCACAGAAGGCATAATGTCGCTACGAGTCAATTGCACAACAACAAAGCAACAATTGCACGATAAGATGAGAATGCAATGAACACACACGACCGCACCTTAAATGATGTTTGTTGACGTTCCTGGCAAGCTTCCATACCTGCGACGTCATTATGAGAGCTCCAACAGCTCCATTGGTGTTGAGGGGCTGCAAGCCACGCCGTTAGCCTCCCCGTGGAATCGGAACATCGATCCGCGTAGCGCACCCGCAGATGGATCGAAGATGAGATCGGCCGCGATACGATTGCGATGACGCTAAAAGCAGGGGTTAATCCGGCAGATGCATGTTCGTGGAGACGGTTTTGGGATGATGGGCGCGCACAATATGATCGTGAAGGGCAGCCTTGTGTTGGAAAAAGCAAGTCTATCAGGGTATCCACATTCTGTTTCTTGCATCACCATGCTATCCTTCCTGCAACACTCCTCGCTGTCCTGACTTTGCCAACTCCAATCGTTCCCTCACCACCCAACCCTTGCATCCTCAAACTCGCATCGACGACCTCAAGCGCATACGCACTCTCAATAGGACCCAAGTCCAAAATGGTACCGTTGTGCACCGCATTCGCAGCTGGATTAACAATCTTCTCCACATCCTCCTTGACCTGCGGCAGCAACACCGCGGTCGCACCCAACCACCGCGCCAACAACCCCTTGAAAGAAACTTGATCGGTGTCACACGGCTCCTCCGCATCCTTGGCCTCGCACTTGCTCTCGAAAAGCGCGCCAGTCTCGGTGTTGACGAAATTCCTCTTCGCGGAAGCAACAAATCCCTTCGTTCGCTCCGTCCACTTTTCGTCTTTGGTGTGCACGGCCATGACCGCAGCGCCGTACATGTAAACACCGACGTTGTAACTCCACATGTTGTGGTTGAGATCTGAACACCCGTTGTCTTCACTCGTTCCGTCGTAGACATTGAAATCCTGATCTACAAGTCCGACCTTTGTACTCCAGGCGTATGTTTTCTCTGCCCAGGATAGGATTTCAGCATCTTTTGTGAGGTGTCCGATGCGCGCGGCGAGTTGGAAGAAGAGACCATTGGTAATGGCGTTTTTGTAGTGCCACCCGTTCTGGCCGTCTTCGCCGAAGTCTACTTTCCAACGCAGGCCGCCGCCGCAAGTGTTGTTGCCGTCAATCCAACGCTGCTTTTGCTGGTTGAAGACGTTCGTCGCCAAATCCACCCATGCTACGGGTCCCTGCTGCGGGAGCTTCATCTCAGCGGCTGTTATAGCGGCAAGACCCCACCACGCTTGATCATCGTTGCCGGTCGCGTCGACGGTCATAAAGTCGTTTGCGGGGGTCGCTTGACTCAAGATGGTAGTCTTGAGAAGATCTTCATACTGGAGGTCGCCGGTGGTGGAGCCGTAGGTTAAGAGAGCTTCGACTGCGGTGCCGGATTGCCACCACCAGTATGGTTGGGGGAGGAGTGCTCGACCAGGGTCTGGGAACGAGACTTTGAGGGAGGCGGCGAGAGTGCTTGATGAAGATAGTAGGGCGGCTGGCGCTGGAGGCGATGGTGGTGGGGCTTGAATGGCGGCGATTTGCACAACGAGTGAAACGGCTTTGCTGAGGGTGCTCGGTATCATTTTGAAGGATTGAATCGGTATAATGGTATCGTAGAATGGAACGTGCTGATCAAAGCAAAAAAGAATGTGATTTGTGTAAAGAACGTACTGGTTCACGGAACCATATAAAAAACAACCAAAGAGTGTCTGCGCAAAAAAAGATGCGACGAACAAAGAACGACGGAAAAGGTGTCGAAGGGAGGGAAGAAGGACCAAGGACGAGGGCTGACGCGTAAAGATAATGAGATACCACTCAACCTACCCACAATACACAACTCAGCCTCAATCCAGCGCATAAAATGCCATTAGTTTCATCCATCCAGCATACTCGGCACCCACGCCGTGCCCTGACCCAAAATTAGCAGGTGTCACACATGCGCCTTGGCCTATCCACCCGCACGTGTAAATGAACAAATGCCATGCATGTGTGTTGTCGATAAGAAGAGTTCTCTGGGCTTTCTGCAAAAATCTCCTGATCGACAGCTAGGAAGGGATGGTCTAGAACGGATTCGTTGTTATCTGAAACGCGACGCGACGACGTTGCGCGATGTGATTCGTCGGGTATTGAGAATACTGGAGAGGCCGAGAAGACGCAGCAAGTTGGGCGGTAGGGGTCGGAAAAATCGGATCTGCTGCGATAGAGCCTGAATTGGCGTGGTGAATGGGATCTGCTGTGGGTTGTGATGATGTGCCGAGGTGGTGGATGGGGATGAGCATGTCCAGGTGCGATGGGGATTGGTGTTGAAGATCTGGACTGTTGATCTCGATGCATGAATCGCGTAGGACTATTTGCGGCTCAGATCCATTGACGCTGGACGGACGTGCCTTGACATTGAAATTCGTGCGATGCCATCGGAGCTCTCTACAGTCGACATAAGCATTCACCTCAGCGCATCCCGTCATACACACCCCATGCGCCCTATATCCCACTCATACATCCCGCCTCCATCACCATCTACATCTTCGCCATAACGACCTTATTCTTGACAAAACTGCCCCACCCCTCCGCAAACACTCCACCCTCACCATCCTCCACCCAGCTCACAGCCTCAACATACCTCCCCTTCTCCCTCACGATCTTCGCCCTGACCTTGACCACAGATGGCGTCACCAGGTTCTTCTTATATTTGACCCGCAACTCACTCGTCGCATTCGGAATGCCATAGTTCTTGACTAGAAGGCAGCCCATGCAATGATCCAGCAGCGACGCCGTAATGCCGCCATGAAGACTCCCATAGTTCCCATCGGCATCGTGAGCTAGCGATACCAGCACGATGTTTTCCGTTCCTTCCGGATCGGAGAGATCGTATTGTATGTCCTTCTTCGCTGCTTGTCTAGCCGCCTCTTTCGGGTTGTCGGGCGGCACAATCTCCTCCCACGTTGTGTCCGTGTGTGTGACTACACTGTCGGGGTCTATAACCTCCCGTCGCTTTCCATGACCCGGTTTCCACAAGTCGAGAAACGCGCGGATCGCGTCGGATGTGAAGAGGCCGCGCGTGAAGAGCAGGTTCCAGCCGTCGCGGGCCTCAAACAGACGGCGATCGTGAATGGACGTTATCGAGGGGTCGGCGAAGAGGGCTTTGCACCAGTCGTGAGCGGTGAGGTCTTCTAGGTGTTCGGTTCTTCTTCGGGTGGTCATCGTAGGTCGGAGGGGGTGTGAGAATGGTGTTGGCGCGGAGCGGATGGTGGAGGATGACTTATGTAGGGTCTTCGTGGAGGTGGAAACCTATGCGATAAGGCTGCTGGTATGATATAAGGCATAGCTGCGGTCGGACGGTCGGTTAAATAATGGAGGGATGAGAAAGAGGTCGGACGGTCGGATTTCGCTGCGTGTCGCGTTACTTGCAAAGCAGGGAGCTCAGGTTCCGAGGTTACTGGTGATAAAGTTTAGCGCTGACGTACCTAAGATTGACCGCAACAAGGTTAGTATCACCGACCTGTATACCTGGGACCTGGACATCAATTCAATCACGCGAACAAGACAAAGACATAATTTTGAACGTATTGTATTCTTCCGCCATAACGTCGTAAAGTAATCAAGAGTTACAGTCGAAACGTCGTGACATCATGTGCTACTTCAACTATCTCCATATGAACTCCATTTCGAATCTTATCCTACCGAAAGGTAAAACAGAATCGTCGTCCACACTATGCGTGGGACGATCAAACGTGTACTTGATCAAGCGATGATGCGCTGCAGAGTCGTAGTGAGCTTGCAGCAGACGGTGCTGATTGTGTCTCTCTGCGCCAGTCTTCAGCTACTCAAGAGCCCTCACGGAGTGCCTTCAGAATCTTGTCGGTCTCAGCTTGCGCCGACCTCAGCTCATCCACCTCACTCCGAAGCTTGGCGTACTCCTCAACGGAGATCATGTCCTCGGGATCGTCAAGAAGCTTCTTCTGCTTGTGGATGGGAGTCGGCGAGCCAGAGCCAGGAGATAGCAGATCATCAGGTGCATCGGAGAGCTCAGAGCTGTCGGAGTCAAGCTCGTCCATGCCCTTGGTGCCGCAGTGGTAGTTGACGAAACCGGTGTCCTTGGTCTTCTTCTTCGTCTTCTTTGTTGTAGAGATATCGCCGCCGTCATTTGAGTTGTCCTTGCCACTAGCACCCTCGTTGAACACGTCCTTGCTGAAAGCATCCTTGGAGACAACATCACCAGCCTGGGCAGCGTTCTTTCGAGCAGCTTGCACGGGGACAGAAACATCAGGTTTCTTGGGGAGTTCGTCCGAAAAGGTAACGCCCATAGCAGCACCAGGGTACTGTTCGTCCGACTGAGATGCCGAAGTCTCTGACTGAACAACGTAGGTGGGGGATGATGAGTTGTATTGGGTTGTGGTCCTGCGCTCTTCTGGGGCCTTCTTCTTCATCTTACCGGGAGACATCTCGCCTCCAGAGTCAGTGGCCGTCGCATCGGAGTTACGCCGAACGATATTCATACCCAGAGGACTACGCTTCTGACGCTTCTGAGCCGGCTGTCGCGGTTGTAACATCATCTGGGACCCCGGAGTTGCTCCAGGATCCTCAGTGTCATCGTCGTCACCGAACGCGATCATCTGAGCCGCAGTACGCCTACCCCGAATCGCACGGTTCTGGTGGTTTTGGTCGTTGTCGCGGCCATTCTTGATCCACTGGCCACGGTGCGCGTTTGAGACGCAGTTGACGATGGTGCTACTGTACAGCTTGTGGGGAGCGCCAATCGTAGTCCAGGTCTTTTCGTTCTTCATCAGAGTAACGCCGGTCTGCTTGGAGGTCTTCAGCACCTCACAGATCCATGCTATACGCTGTCCGAAAGTCCAATCCTTGGTCTGGCTGATATTATCGATGATAGACTTATCGTAGATGCGGACTTTGAAGCCATTCAGGTGAATGTCCTTGGCCATACCGACAATGTCCCAGGAGCACGCTTCAATAGCCCAATCCTGGTAATAGACACCTTCACCCGGAGTTAGCCGCTTGCGGTAAGCGTTGCCCTGGGTGTCCTTGGCGCAGGTCATATCCTTGAAAGCTAGCACCAACATCCTGACAAATTTGCGATACTCTGCGGCGGTAACGGGGATGGAGGGGTCGTCCTCTGGAGAATACCACTGAGGCTCGTCCATGGGCGCCCTAGCTTCTTTCAAGGTCTTGAAGCGGAAACCGTCGACCTCTGGATAGTCACCATCCTTGTCCAGAAGCTGAGAAATCTTGGTCTTAAGGCGGACCGGATCCTTGAGACCACCGGGGACTCGTTCCAGGCGCGTGTCCGCAAGTCGGGGAATGGGAGGACTGAAAGGAACAGGAGCACGGGCACCAACGGGAGTTGAGGGAGATGCAGTCTGGCTCTGGGTCACCATCGGGTTCTTGTTGGCTATGCCCTTGGGAGTGTCCTTGGGGGTGTCCTTGTTGGGGTCGTGGTCGGTCATGTTGTGTGCTTGGGGCGGCGGCTGGGGTTTCGGTTTCAACGGTTTTTGCTTGCAACTAAGACACCTGTTAGTGAACTCCAGCATCTATTTTCCAGCTCTGGTGGAACTTACGGGAGAAATTGTTATTACTCTACACGGCGTGAGAGGTGAAACGCTTGCGTCCCCCGATCTTTATATGTGCAAGGCTGACTGCGCCGCTAGTGAAAAGATGCGTCCACGGGTATTGATGTAGAGATGGCGTAATGTTTACCTAGGCGACGACGGAGTGAAGTAGGAAATTGAAGGTCGCCTGTGACAAGCGCGGACGAATCGTAAGCCAAGAGGATATCAGGTGCGTTCTGTGAAAGAAGATGAAGGTCAGTTGTTATGATCGGTGCCTGTTGCTGGGGGCGTTGCGTGTGTATCGACAGCACAGGCGAGTAACGTGCGTCCGAGCGTCTTGGCATCCTCGCATTCACCTAGGACCTGAGCGTTTGTTACACCCACTACCCATTGCCCCGACCCACAAGCCCTCATGGCACTTGCTGCATGTCGATAGCGTGTAGTGTCGTGATGTGCGTCTTGCCTGGGATACTGGGCGAGGTTGGCGTCGTGCGATATGGCCTTGCTGCGTGCGATGTTGCCTGTGACATATGTTAACATACTGACTACCTTACATAGAATGACTTCTTGTTGAACTGAAAGACATAAGAGCTAATGGCGTACCATAGGAACCTTATGAAGACCGGCGACAATACGGATGCGCGAGGCCGTCGCAGGCCCGTCAGCATGTACGATTGCAGCTGGCAGCGACAGAGCGCGCAACCGACTACACATCGTTCAGGTTCCGGCAAAGCAACGTTTTGCCAGGCCTACGCGCGTTCCGTCCAGTTCTTTGCTGAGGTGTTGCATGAGCTGCGCGTGCAAGTGCATGTGCATGTGCAAGTCGATACCGTGGAGACGCGAACGGATCTTCGTCGAGCAAGACCGGCAGGTAGTAATGCACTCTGCACGACGCAATATCTTCAGATATCATTGTTCCTTCTCTTTCAAGTTTCCCCGGGGTTGTTCAAGCAAGAGCGTTCCAGACGGGATGCGTCATGTGACTTCCTTACCCTGCGGGAAGGTGCACATTTTTGATCAGGGACGAGACCGGGAAAAGAAAAGGTGGAAGAGGGTACTCTGATTACACTTGAGTGCAGTATTCTCGCGTTGAAAGTCGCTCTTGCTTAGGAGATGTTCCTTCGGTGAGGTGCAGTCGTGGTTGCGCCAGTTGAATGGCTAGAAGGCATCGGTAGCCGCACGACCACGGCGTGGTATGCCATCGCGGTGTGTGGGGAAGAGTTGGATGCTAGTGGTTGTCAGTGTGAGTGCAAAAGGTTTCGAAGTGCAATGAGTTTGCATACCTAAACTGGCTGGTGCGCAACGTGGAGGGAATGTTGCCTTGGCATGTTTGTCATGTTTGTCTGGGACGATGGCGGTCATCAGACTCGTCAAAAGGGCAGTGACGGTACCACGCTGTCAGCTGGGCCTGTATTCCCGATGATCTCAATCGGAGAAGCGTTGGCAAGATCGCGTTCGGTGCAGCATTGTGAGGGTCGCGGTGGTGGTGGGCGCCGGCGTAGCCCGTCGACTTTTATGGCAGCACAGCCATCGAAGGCAGCGTCGGGAAATGGTTGGATCGTTGTCACATGAGGACACAGTTCATTGCCACTCCAATGGGTGAAAGTATCAGTAAAGAGAGGAACCCGGCGGTGGCGAGATTGACGGTGCTGTCGACGTTTGGTGGAAGCAGATGAAGTTGTAGGTTGCGGAGAAGGGAGGCAGGAACGAGGGGCAGACTCGCCGTCGCTAGCGCGCATTGATCCCACCTCAAAATCAACGACAAACCTTCATGGCCTCCGCCTGGTGCACGGCCGCTTCTTGCTTTCTTCGAGAGTTGATGCTGCACACTTCCGTCAGCTTTCATCGAGTGCAGCCACGTCCAAGGGAACGCTGCTCGGACTGCCGCGATGCGCTGCTCTCCCGCAGCGAACACGCGGCTGCGGGTTAATGGGCTCGCCCCGCGTCGCCATTGCATTCAATCGCTTGGCCTCCTTTTCGAAGCTCATCACTGAAGATGCTACCTTCGGCAAGATGTCAAAGAAAGCTCCTGCCGCGAAGATCAGCGAACGCGTGCCGTCAAGGATACAATACCGTCGGAGTCATCAGCTACCGAGCGGCTGATGGAAGGACTTGCTTTCTCTGCCTTGGGCTCTGTGATCCGGTTGAAAGTCCATTAGAGATCGCGTTTCTGAGTTGCTCCATTTGGTGTGCCTTGGTCGAGGCAGCACAACACAGCAAACGTCTGCGAGGGGTTAGTCGAGTTGGCGTTGTCGTCTCCCGCTTACCATGCCAGGCGAAGCGAGTATGCTCGGTTGAACGGGGCAGTTGTCAAAGTTGGTTTTGGAAGATTCTTCGCGTTTGCCGGAATAGTTTGTCGAGTGCAACATTTGGGAGTGCTTTGTCGGTTGAGACAAACACCCGGGCGGTGGTAGTTAAGTAGTGACGTGGAATCCTCGAACACTTATGGGTAGGCTGTCTTTCCCGGTCCCGCAAGCAATCTCGCTTTCCTTGCTCTTTCACATCTTCTTGAGGACTGTCTTTCAAACCCCATTCACCAAGTTCGTACCATTTGGAATGGTACGGCGGGAAGGATGCGGCAAGATGAGCCTAGAAAGAGATATATACAGTCGACGATAATGGTCTTGAGCTTGTATTTCGCTATGTTAGACGGCTTCGAGGGGCTCTGGCTTACTTATACTTTATTTAGTTGAGTTTGTATACTTGACTGGCAAGAAACAGCGCAATGCCTCGAAAGTTGACACGTAGTATCGCTACTGGTTTTGCCGCCTGCATGAACACTTCGGTCGCCCTCACGCTTTGGGCCTGGCGCTACAGTGATTACCTCCTTTATCGCCCCTCTCCCGCCTTGGAGTGACCGCAGTGTGAACACGTGATTCACCCTCTGATCCACTCTATTCGAGTTGGGAGCCTTCTGCTCCGCGCCACAAACAAACTCCTAGCGCGTTGTACCTGTGGTAGTATTTCTAGGGCTTCATTTCGAGCTCAAGGAAAGATCACTCCCCTCAACCACTTCGATTCACAACTGCAACCCGCAAAATTCATTTCATAAGACGACGACATCTCTATAATGAATTCCAACAACCCCTCCACTCATGAGGTCGACTACTCAATCACTGAGGGATTCGACTACGATTCTTTTGCGAAGTCGATGCAGGAGAACCCTACCCCATCGAGCCTTCCTATCGCGCCGGTAGCTTCAACACATCCTGGCCCAATCGAACAGGACGGCTTCAGCCAGAACGATCCCAGCTTGTTTGACTACGGCAACAGCTGGCCATTCTTCCATCCTGAGAGCTCCGTAGACAACAGCGGCTATTTCTACCAACAAGGGAATATGTACACTTCTGGCGAGAGCGTATCCGGACAGTGGGCCCTTGACTGGAACCAGCAAGGAGAACACAATCATTGGAACCCTGACCACGAGCAGCATTCAGAGACCAATGTAGTCTTCGGTATGTGACTATGGTATATACACTGTGTCTTGCATTCACACTGACTTCTTCTAGGCTCGCCCAGCAGCTTGGGAAACGACTTTACGTATCCTCCGACTGCTCCTAACCCAGTGCAAAACACTGGACGTCCAGTCTTTGCGCATGATCGTACACCATCGCCCACCTCGATCAGTGGGTCGGCGAATGCGCCATCAGTGAATCCGATCTCAACGCTGACCCCTGCGTCATCGAGCGGCCATCCGTTTGCCATACGTCGGGACCCATCGCTGGGCCATAGGCAAGTGCAAGACTTTGGAATCCCTCGGAACTATTCATCAGCGCCTGTTCACACATCACATACAAGCCGCTCATCCAGGATGCAAGGACCGCCGCCAGGCTATGCGCAGCCTCTGAGCACTGCATCATCGCCCTCTATCACGCCACCACCTCATCGTGGACCAGACTCTCGTCACGCACCCGCACATCTCGGAGGCCCTGTGCCAGAGCCGGGTCATGCGCCATTTACGCTCTACCCGTCAACAGCAGCCCACCCGTCATCAACGTTTCGTGGACCAATGACTCCACGCGAAGAAGTCGCCCGCCCGACCTCACGGTCGCAATATGCATCATGGTCCCCACAAGCACCAGGACCGCAACGTGCACCAGACTGGCAGTACGGAGAGCTGCGACACCCACCAGGCCCACAACGACTACCAGGGCCGCAACATGTACCTGAATCACGCAGTAGGTCAGCGCCATCACGTACATCGGCGGCCCCTGTTATGTCGACGATGCAGCACCCGCCTGTTACCAACCATCACGCGCCCGTCACGCACCACGCAGTAGCGACCGGCGATGCATCAGCGCCGCAGCAGTCCGATAACGAGGTCGCTGGAGACGGCGAGCAACCTGCTGACGGCGCTGACGGCGCTACAGTTAAATCTACCACACCCAAGCACATTCTCGAAAAAGAGAAGCAAGCCCGGGCCGCGATCAGAAAGCTGAAGGCCAAGACCAGTATCGATGGGCAGATGGGCGAGTCTATCACCATGGTTCGTACCAACACTGGAGTTGAGTTCAGTGGTACGATGTGGAAGGCGCCTGCCAACGATGCGACCATTCCTACAACAGAAGAGGATATCAAGGCCTGCGTCAATGCTCTTGACCTGGCAATGCACAACGTCGTAAACATCCGGGAGAAGGCCGATATCAAGTCAAAGACCAATCGGTGGAACTCTGAGTCCAAGTACTATTTCCCGGAAGAGTACAATGCAGCTGCTGGCCTGCTTGTAGTAAGTTTAAACCGAACTGTATGCCTCTGCCATCACTAACGTAACATAGAAAGAGCTTATCAAAATCCACACCGACGGTTGGACCAAGCAGATCTTTGACTCGAACGAGCGTGAGCAATGTCAGCTTACCCAGTTCTACACGTTTGAAGATCGATTCGAAGGTCTTCGGGAACTGCTTCACGTAAGTATTCTGTCTTGATCATTATACGAGTTGATGCTAACCATACATAGTACTCCAAGACGTCTTGCCAAGACATCATGAAGGGTTCCCGCTTCTACACGATCATCGCCAACCCGCGTAACCTGATCCACCGCACGGCCACCAACAAGACTGCCAATGTCAACAAAGGCAATCAGATCAAGGCAGGTAAGAAGGTCATGAAGAAAGAAAGCAGCGCGAAAGCTTCTTCCAACGCGGCAGCATCTTCAAGCGGCGAAGATAAGGGCCACGGTACAAAAGAACAGGACAGCGAGGAGGGCTCCAACAGCGAAGAGTCCACAAAGGTCAAGAAGGCCTCAAGGGGCAAGAAGCGCGCTCGCGAAGAGACCTTCGTTGCAGAGGATCCGGCGGGCCAACCGCCTCGCAAGAAAGCGCCTGCGAAGAAGCGTGGCGGCGCATGATGGTTTGCTGTCGTGTTTTGCTCACTACCGGCGCTTTATACCCAGGGTGAAGGAGTTATTCGGTCTTTGTCTTTCTTTTCAAAGCTCGGCGCAGTGTCAGCGATGACGTCACAGTCCTGCTTACTTGTATCATATCTTCCTTTTCTTTCCTGTGAGCTTGTTGTTTCTTTCAAAACAAAAACGCGTTGTCACACACAGCGCCATTCAAAATTGTATACAGAGCCTGTGTCGCAAGCAGTACCGTGTTACTGTCTTCGACTCCAATGCCAAAACTCATACCCCTCTCTACCAATCCTACCGCTGATCTTCACAACTTTGAGAAGACTCACTGTGTTTCATCTGCCCAGGCATTAGTTCCGATGCTTCCGTAGTAGATTGAATGAGGTGCAGGTAGCCGACGATAGATTAATCAATCTTACAAAAGTTCCCCAGTAACTCCGAGACTGACCGATGAACCTCAACGACAACGCCTTGCTGTGGCGCAGTAGTTTTGTATGCCTCGCCCTGTGACTAGGCAGGACAGCGACCCATTGTGGAGTAGTCGTCGCACCCTCGCTGTCGCTTTAGTATCACACCAACAAACTCAAACGGGCGTGAGGCAAGATTGGGATCACCATAATATCGAGAACAGAGATGTGCTGAAGCAAGTTGATTACATGCACTGCATGTGCGCAAAGGTTATATATACAAAGAATCCTCAAAAGTTCCAAAATCCACATCTACCACCCAGTCATCTCCAATGACTTCCCCACTCTCACCCGACTAAAGTATCGAGCGAATCGAAGTACCCGTCTAGCAAGACTTGACAGCAGAAGCAGTGTACTTGCAGTTGTTGGAGGGGCCCTTGGAGACGGACTTGGGCTCAGAGCCGGGCTTGGTGCCCTGGAACTCCTCGCAGATGGTCTTGACGGAAGTAGCGCAGGTGCCGGAGATGGTAGCGGTACCGCCGAAGTTGGGGTTGATACCGGCGAGGACCTTTCCGTTGTAGGCCTTGACGTTCTTGATGACGACGGAGCGGGCGACGCTGTTCTTGCAGTTACCGCAGGCACGGTAGAGCTTGCCAAAGTTCATGACGGCTGGGAGGTGTTAGTCATTATCCTAAGATGGTGGCACTCAAGGGAATACTTACTGAAGCCGTCAATGGTGACCGTGCCCTTTCCGTTGTGCTGGATGACCTTGTCGTCAGCGGCCTGGGCACCTCCGCCCTTGATCATGGCGTTTCCGTCACCCTTGAGGGAAAGCGCATCCTCGCAAACGTCGACCCACCAGACGTTCTCGATGGTGCAGGATCCTGGTTCAGATTAGTATCTATGACTCGTTTTTTTGTACGGGAGAATGCTCACCCTCGCAGTGGATGCCCTCGATCTGGTCCTTTCCGATAATAGCGTTCTTGAGAGTTCCGCCGTTCTTGATGAGGAAGACAGCGTCCTTGTCACCGCCCTCGACCTGGCCAGTGCAGCTAGCACCACGGCCGTAGGTCTTCATGCCACCATCGAAGGTTCCGCTGACTTGCTGGGGAGCCTTGTAGGTGACGGAGCCCTTGGAGGCGGGGATCGGGAGGGAGGCGCGCTTGGCGAAGGAGGAGAACTCGGAAGGAGTAACGGCGGCAGGGCCGGCGGCGGCGAAGCCAGTGATGGCAGCAACGATGGCGATGGAGAACTTCATGTTGACGGTTGGGTTGGTTGGTCGAAACTGTGGAAAGTCGAAGAGGATGCTTTGGCAAAGTATGTATAAAGAATGTAAGGCTCTGAAAGAGGTAGCGAAAGTGGATGCTTCAAGCAACGAAAGACTGAATGAATGTGATGGTGGTGGTGATTCCTTTTTGCCGGTGGTGGTTGTGATACTTATACTTCCCCTCAACTTGTCTTCTGGGTGCCACACTGAGGCACTCCACATTCGTCCGAAGATGTGCCATATGGAAGACAGGGTACTGTTCCCCTCCGGCGGTACTCATGAGCCCAGGCCCAGAGCGTCATGCGTATGTGAGTAGGATGGCCCAGAAGAAGACGCTCGCAGGGTTCCGAGGACGTCAGGGCCGTGCTCTGGTGGGTCTTGGAGGTCGGAAACACGCTCAGGGCGGGATATCTCGATAGCACCCATGCCAGGCTCATTTGTACTGTGGAGTTGGTAGAGACTGAATTATCCAGTAAGCACCGTCTTGTATTCCAGACTCAACTTCCATCATCATCAGCGCGATAAGATACCGGTTTGCATCTCAGAGAGACGAGTTCTGGGAGACGAATTGAGAGACATCGTATTGTCGAACGCCACACGAACGCACGCGACGATGGGTTACCATCCAAAAGCCAGGAAGTCGTTACATGTCCGATCGACTAGTGCTGGATCCAGCCTGTCACACCGACGCCAACGCTCGCCAAAATGCCAAGCTTTGACATGAAACCGCTCAAATATCCACATCGTAACCACCTATCTGGAACGCCAAGGAGAACTGAAATTTCCGCTCGTTGTTCGAAAACGTCTAGCCAGTCAAGCATTTCTCCGGGAACATCATTGGGGTCCTGCCAAGACACATTTGCGATTCGTGTCACGGGGCGAGCCTTGCGCTAGAATCTGGCTAGAGTGTGAGATAGTTTCAATGACTTTCTTTTCGATATCTCCGCCAATCGCAACGCTCCCTAGAAGGCGTAAAACACCAGCTCGGGGCGTCTTGGCACGTCATGTCGCGCAAACAGGTGTCGTGCATGACGCCCAGGTGCCATTCCTAGGTGTACCTCTGTTCACCACGCTGATTTGAATCCCGAGTGTTCAAGAGTCGCTGACAGGACTTGCTTGCCAGGTTGATGCAGCCGGCTGACGCCAACCGCCCTGGAGGTTAGCTGCGTCGCGACTCGAGACGACGTCCAAGGCTGGTCGTCAAACGATCGCTCAGCCCATCCACGGAATACACATGTTGTTGTAGTTAGTAGTACTGTGTCATGGCACGTCGATTACTGATCGACGTAGAGTCGTGGAGTCGTGGGTACTGCGCGTGTCGTGCCGTGTCTCGCAGGTGGCGGTCGCGATCGGGTAGTCGTCTTCCGATTGCACGACTGACATTCTGCATCCGGCGTCGACACGACCCTTGTTCGGTCCTTCGCGATCTCTAGATCTATGTAGCTATGCTTGGGAGATGCGAATTCGTGTTGTCCAAGACGGAGTAATATCGAAAGTGAGAATGTACTGCCCAGGTTTCAGAAAGGGCCGCAGCAGCGGACCGCAGAAGTGTGGCGCGAAGATGTGGCTCAGGGATGTGGCGCGGGGTTTTGCAGGAGGTGGCCTGCGCGTCTCCGCTTCCTATTTCCAACCCGATTACGAAAGTCTCCGACACGGCACAAGCAACGACAACAGCCCGGTCCAGAACCATCCCCTTTCGATTCCTCACCGTACCGCAACAACATGCATCTACCCAGATAGCTACGATTGACGATTGTACACGTCGTCAGCTGGCGGAAGCAATGCACAACTCGTCCTGACCGCTACGATGATGCCCAAGCGCAGATTGGACACGAAAATTTTGCGAGACTGAAACAGTGTGACGAAAGATCTTCAATCACTTTTAGGAACACCAAAGTCATTTTACGCCCCTAGGATCGGACTTTGTCGGTACCGCAGCAGCCAATCGCATGGTGGCGTATCTTCCGAAATGGATCGTTCATCTAGGCTGCTGGTATCCATCCGTCCGCGTAAGAACGTGTCCAGCCCACCGCGTGGATGTGCGGATTGTTCTAGATCAATTGGAAGCTAGCGGTGAGCTTGTCACTTCCGGGCCATACCCCTCTTCCGATGCAATCTTCAGAGAGTTGGTCACTATTTTCGTAGATCAGGAGAAGTTACGATCAGGAGCTGTGTGCCAAAGGAACACCATTTCGGTCTTGTTCCATTGCGCAGCCTGTGCTTGAGATGAGGATTTATCTCGTTGACAGAGTAACACCGACCGGTCACATAGTTGACTCCTATCACATATCCCCAACATCGTACCTCCCGAACTTGTCGCACTTCGCTGTCCTAACCTTCCACCCCTTCTCCGTAAGCCCCTTTATAAACCTCTCCTGCTTCTCATCCGCCGGGACCCAATCTCCTATCGCCGTCTTCACCCCACTCAGCTTGACCAACTCCACTTTCAACCCTTCCCCGACAACCTCTCTCGACCGCTCAATCCGTCCAACAAAGTCTTCCATCACCCCCTGATCAACAACCTCCATATCACACCACCTCGGCAGCACAAGCCTCAGCATCTTCAAATTCATACACTTTCCCAACGCGACACAGACATCCTTGACACTACTCTCATACTCCCACCCATCAGGAACGTCGAAGGGAATCTGCTTATCGAGCCTAACAACCGCGCGTTCACTCACCGCCGGCCTAATCATCCCCCATCGCTGTTGCGCCCGCCCTTGCGCCGTGTGTCGAACCGGTAACGGCAGTGTGATACACTTGATGTACTGCCACGCATACTTTTCTCTTGAATTGAACATGAACGCACTTGTGAACATCCACGCACTCGCCACCATCCACCCATTCATACCACTGAAGCGCCACTCGTTCTCTCTGTAGAAGTAAAATGTAGCTTCATGTCTTACCTGCCTACTCACTCTCAGCAAATTCAGATTTACGCCGTGTTGCCGCATCTTGACTTTAAGGTACTGCATGTTGCGGTTCGCGGTCGTGATTTGGCGCGAGGCGATGGGGCTGTCGGTTTCGGGCCAGAGTTCGATGGGGAAGGGAAGGGTGAGTGCGGAGGCATAGATCATGCAGCGGAGTTCGATGGGGAGGCCCATGAGCCGGAATGGCTGGCTGGGCTGGCTTGGAGGACAGGAGGGATGCGGATATCTTCGCTCGGCGTAGAGTTTGGGGTAGCGAGTGTAACGGCGGAGTTGGCGAGTCGTGTAAGGAGGTGGTAGCGTGTTGTTCGCAGACATCGCCTCGGTCGGAATTATGGTATGAGGGTGAGGTGCTCGCGAACGTTGGCGTAGTATAAGGCGGAGGACGTAGGGAGAGGATAGAAAACTTCAATAGGTATACGCGCTGAATCACAATGAGACTTTGCTGTTTTACATGGCGCATGAGATGTTCAAATGATCATTTAACACTGTTTGACCGCTACCACATACATCAAACTATCTAACCTGGGTACCTATTCTCGTGTCTTCCACCACAGTAACATCAGTCCCAATACTCCCCAGTTGTATCAGCTCCTTGTAGGAAGCACGCGAGCTTTGTAATTACTCCGCGCAAAGAAGGGTGGTAGGGAGCGCTCAAGTCGTACCAGAACATCTCATGGGTGCCGAAATCGTCTTCATCTTGGTAGGTGATAGTGGGTACGTAAGCCGCTATGTCCACCTCTTCCTGTTCGGTGAAATGGCTGATCCAGTCTTCGATGTCCTCTTCCATCTCTTCAAGGTCCTCGTCCGCCCTCTCGTACTTGATTGTAAACTTACTACCGTCATCCCGCTCGTACTCGATGTCTTTGATAATACACTTGCCGTCCATGATAACGTCGGGACAGGCTTCGTTCCCGCGATCTGGGTGTGAGTGCAGTACGTCGGCGAGAAAGACAAACATCTGTCGTTGAAGTCTGTACAGCATTCCCGTCTTGTATTGCAGGGGCAGGCCGCCATTGAACTGCTCAACCCACAGCTGTGAGTTCATAGGGAGTTCGAGTGTTGCCATGATAATGTTGGTGATCGAGATCCGAAGACATGAAAAGTCCTCTCGCTCCGGCAGCTCAAAGCGCATCTTCAGAGTGGGTGGGATATCAGGGCGCTCACAGAACTTATCAGGGAAGAATAGTACACTGGCCGCACACCAAGCCTGCATCGATGCGAAATCATCAAACGAAGCCTGCGCGCTGTCGGTTGCCTTGGCTTGTGAGTATATCCTGATATCGCCAGATCATCATCATGATAGGTTTCAGGTCGATCTTATTCCAGGTAGGCTGACATAGTCCCGGGCAAAGAGACTCGAGATCGATGACGACTTTGCGCACGTAATCGAGGTTGGAACCAAGACCCGCCATCCACCTACTCAGGAGTCCCAGGGTTGAAGCGTCGAGGAAAGCGTCCATTTGTGTAGAGAGCATGAAGGTGTTGCCCGAGAAAAGTATACTTCTGGCTTCGTCGTAAGACTGGCGGCATGTACTAAGCAACTCGATGTCCGGAACCGCGCAAACCATGACCGGCGCCAGTCCAACGTATGATGGTAGCAATAAGATGTGGTCCTCCTGCTTGAAGACGTTCCGATGAATCTTGTTGCGGAGCTCTCCAGGAAGTTGGAGCAGAGGCGAACCTGGCTGGGGAAGGAAGGTAGTAGCCATGGTTGATAGAGATCGTTGTGAACGAAGGCGAGTGTGATGGAACAACTGGGAAAGTCGTGCAGTCTGGTCGCTCAAGATATCTCGGGGCTCGAAGAAAGGTGGGGTATAAGTGCATCGTGTGGCAGCGAAACATTCGTCCACAGTGGGCGGTACTGTACGCACGAGCGCGTTTGGGAGGTATTCATTATCCCGCTGATACTTGCAGCGCAAACGAAGCCGTAGCTCCAACCGGGGGAAGCCGATGTGTACGCCGGAGGACCACTATGCCCGTTCTCCGCCTTGCACAAACTGTTTGCGACGTTCCTCGAGCCTTCGCTGATACTCGGTAGTACTGCAGACCTCGTGGAGTTGACTGAGTATTGCTACACCCGGATCGTCGCAACAGCGTCTACAGACTTTGCCGTACCGAAGACCCAAGAACCGACCTCGTCTGACCCCACATCCCGATCGTCAACGAACGACTTCTACGGCGACTCGTCCGTCTCTTCAACAACCTTGCTGTATAAATGCTGATGCGAAACATATGTTTCTGTTCCATCGGGCGGTAGGTACTCGGGACAGATACCAAACGCAATGGCGCCTTTCTGGTCGAGGTACCGCTTGAGGCGCAGAGCCTGGCCCAAGACGCGGGCTTGCTTGATGCCGAACTCGTGCTCGATGCGCGACATGTACTTTTGGACAAAGTCTTGGCTTTCAGGTGAGGCCATGGGCATGGCGGCGGCCTAGAACATTGGTTGTTAGTAGCAAGAACATAATGCTGACGATGAATAGACGTACCACGTAAAGCGCCCATACAGTACTGTATCCTCCCGCGACGCGTACGATAGGAAGCCGGTCCTTCACAGATCCGTTCCCGAGAAGAGCTTTGACGAGCCCGTATGTGTTGCCTCGAAAGTTGCCATCAAGAGATTTGAGGGCTATACGGTATGGGCTTGCTGGCGCAGCGGATGCCGTCCATGGTGCGCCTCGTCCCGACGTGCGCGGTTCGTCGTAATCGTCATCGGGTGGGGTCGTCGCTCTGCTCGGCGCAGAATCGGGAACATCATGCATGAACTGGGGCATGCTTGCTATGATATCGGACTGCAACTGGTACAACATGCGAGCGCTTTTCGCTAGCTGCTCGTGGTATTTGCTGCCAGCAAGCGTCGGTGGACTAGTTGCGAACCCTGCCAGGATGCAGTTCCGGACAATGTCGTGGAAGTAAATTCTGTTGTAGCGCACCCAGTTCCAGGTCTGGGCTGCTGTCGCAGTCGGATAGACGTGGTAGAAGTTCTCAAAGATACGTTCACTCTTCCCGCAATGCACGACGTCGTACTCCCAGTCCGCTCCTTGATCTTTGAAGATGTTGACAGCGATGTCTTCAAGTTCAAGTGCCGATTCTATTATGTCCGGCAACGAGAACGCTGACTGGTTGAGAATGCGAGCTCGTAGGTCGATGGTCTTGATGTGGAGGAAAAAGAACCGGTTTCTGGGGTCGTGTGTATCCAAATGCTGGATGACTTCGCTGTTCAGATCGTGGACATATTGAGGAAGGGGAATGCCCTTTCCCATGCAGTTCATGGTAAGTAGGCCGATGGTGTGGAGGTACATGCGTTGTCCTGCGGGAGTAGAAAATTGCTCCATGCCTCTGAGTCTGATGAGAGATGCAGCGCCATCGACGTGGTTACTCCATCCAGCCAGAGAGGTGTCGTTGAACGTTGCTTCGAACATACTAAGCAGGTTGACAGCTGTGAGAGTGCTATCGGCCTTGACATGTTCAGGCGAAGAGATTGCTTTGTTGGCCATCTTGATAGCCTCAAGATACCAGCGTGTCGCCTCGGCTTTCAGACGAGGGTCCATGTAGAGGTTGGCTACACCGGCGATGCCCAGCGCTGTCATGGTCGTAGAGACGAGCGGATGGAAACCGTGCGTAGACAGATGTTGCTGGTACTCGACGGACTGTATGGACGGCTGGTCCACTCCTGTGCAATAGTACGACATGAAGAAGCTGATGCCTTGGTCGATGAGCGACGCTGTTATGGCGGTCCCCGGACATTGTTTCGCCATGATCTGGAGATAGGCCTCGCGTACATCTCTGATATCTCGCGCATCACGTGCGGCGATGGCTTTCGCATTCGATATCTTTGCTTTTGTCTGCACATGTTTGGTCTCGTCGTGGAAGAAGGCGTCGACGGTTCGATCGTATCCCGGGCATTTGAAGTTGCGTTCGGCACACTTGATACAACCCTCTGGCCGTTCATCGCACTACAATCTAGTCAGTGACTCGAGCCAAGAAATCCGGACTGAATGCCCGGTGCGAATGGTGATAGCCTCTCGCACAGCATACCGCGTTGGGAAGAAGCTAGTCGCGGGTTGCGGCGCCCAACGCGAACACCACGCACTGCATGCCCTTGTCGGAAAACCAGGCCAGGTTACATGATTACATATAAATGAGCTGGACGTACCTTGATCTTTCTCTCGCGACACTTCTTGCACCCTGTTGATGGTCTCCCGCGATACACCATGCTGGACTAGTGTTATCGCATCAAGGGTACGGTAGACGGCGGTAGACGAGGGTTTCAGGCGATTAGCAGCCACCGCTGATGTAAAGATTAGGTAGAAGTATTAGAAGTTAGAATCGATTTTGCCAGCGATGTACTGATGACGAAAGGATAGACGGCGACTTTTGCTCAGGTGAAATTGCGCTTGGCTGGTCACGATAGACGTCGACGCGTGTTTCTGACTGCAAACCAAGACGACCATTCCGACCGTACTGACGCATGTCGTGTTGTAACGGCCGAGCTTATGGCGGGACGTTGGCGTTCCGACGGACTCAATGACCAAGGCAACGGGTTTCTCAGCATGCAGAAGGGCGGTGATGAGACGGAACGCCTAGCGCTAGCGCGCACGTTTCCTGTCGCGCGTTACCTTGTCGAGGAAGCTGGACGATTGGCTCTTCGTCGCTCTTTCTGTATGTAGACTTGATGCCACGCCGGGTGGCCGGCCATGAACTTCAACTCAAAAATTGTGACGTTGTGTCGTTGAGTTGCCAAAGGCATGAGATGAACTGGTGTTCTCAGGTGTTCGTGTGATGCCCGTGCAGATTTTGATTGCAGGGCAAACTCAACGAACACGAGTTCCTCGTGCGGCTAGTCTGGCGAGATCCGATCGGCGAGTGATGACACTTGATAATCGATGTGAGCAGTTCGTGACCAGATCGTGAACGACGTGATCTAGAACGTTCAAGGCAGATTGCACGTGTTTTGAGTTCGCTGGCTCAGATGGAACGGGAAGTTTGAAAACGTCCAAACTTTGTTTGGGCCAGGCTATACAGGTTTCGCCGTGCCATGGAACCTTCCAAGGGATGGACTAAGATCGGGCGGTACTCGGCCGGGGAGGGTTGAGCTAAAGGCGCTCCCTTCAAGTGCATGATCTAGCCATCTCGCCCGTACACGGCCGCCTTCTTGCTTATCACTGTTATTATCTAGTATATGAATGCACAGCGTCCTCTTCTCTCCATCAACCAATAAAACAGGGGCGTTGTGGCGGAGTGGTTATCGCGCAAGACTAGAAATCTTGTTCCTTCGGGAGCGTCAGTTCGAATCTGGCCAACGTCGTTCTTTTTGGCCGTGTGGATGTCCTGATAGACGTTCAACTAGTACTATCATTTTGCTGGAGTGGAAGCATTCTTTTTGCTAACCCTGGTGGTGGACCTCTTCCCAAAAACCAAGGAAGTATCAACGCGAGAGGATCAAGAACACTAGAAGAACACCAGGTACATAGATCCGGGATAGCATCGAAGACAGACTATGATCAGGTTCAATACGACTAATACCAACGGGTTCGAGAAATGGAACATAGTAAGGATACATTCTCAACACCACGAGCTTACTGTGTATGGCTAGGAACACTGATGACATTGGTTGTGTTTCGGGAGCTCTATCCTGCAGTATCGCACCCAACTGCTGGGTCAACGAGTACCATCAAACCGTCATAAAACATACCGTCACCACGCCCTTTGCCTCCGCATACTCATATCACACTCCGCTCTCCCTCTCAATCCTGTCCATCACAAACCCCAGCATGACAATACTTCTTACACCCAACCTCATACTTCCACTTTGCGGACTTGACGCCCAATCCCTTCTGTATCCAGTACCCGTACCGCGCGTACTCTCCCGCATCCCCTCTTTCCTCATCTCCACCTCCATTTTGACGTTCCTTCTCTTTTCCTTCATCATCACCCTCTTTGCCACTATGCTCTTTCATTTCTCCCCAAACACCATTTCCACACTGGTAAACACAGGTACAATACTCGGATCCATCATCTTGCTTTACGCATAAGGAGCGATCACCAGTTTGTTCGGCGTACCAGGTGCCGAGTTTGGCGATGGGAATTTCTGGTGTGGTAGTGTTAGAATTGGATGTGGGTGTAGGAGTTGAGATCGACATACGGTGGTGCTGCATGAGTTCCCAACCACAGTACTTTGTAGCATTTCCTTCTCTCCTCATAATCGATGTCGACGGTGGCATCCATGTTGGTGATGAAACAACGCTCGCAACGAGCATGGCGATCAGCACAAGTATGATATTGCTGCGGCGACCTCCCGAACTCCCCGTTCCGACCATGGTATTGACGCGCCAGGAACGACGACGGCTATCTTTCGGCGGTATGTAGGTGGCGAATCTCCTCTTCGAGGAATCTTGCAGGAGGAAGATCGGAATGTCAGGAAATTACAGTAATGTTGAATTACTTTTGACTTTGGCATCAACGCTCGTGGTACCGTACACGTGGCTAGCCGCAGACCGTGCCTCGAAGCTACAGCAGACGGAGTGTTTGTGCGTTGACGCGCTATGGCGTTTGTGATACAAACGTCATGTCAAATGTCACAATCAAAACAATCGCGATCGTCACACAAACACGGCAAAAACGGCCAACACCAAAGTTTATCGTGAATTCGTTGATGATTCGTAAGATAAGCAAAACGCCTCGCTATGCAGTGTGGGTATCGAGTGTGAATAACAAACGCCGTAAGGAAACTAGACCCAAGCCAAACTCCAGAGCGCGGGCATGTTGGGCCAGCGCTCCTGCCAGGTAGCGAGTATGTCGGGGACGCGCTCGTCGAAGCCAGATCGAGCAGCTCCGCCACCGGATTGCCACCCGCTATCGCCATGTTGTTCTCTCTCCTTGGCTGCGGCCTCGTTCAGGCTGAGCGCAAGGTCGAGGATAGCTTTGCCGCCAACGAGGGCTTCTTCGTGGTTATCCCTGATGTCGACGTTGAAGACGTGGACAGGGCGATTGAGCTTTCCGCCCTTGTTGTGAAGGTCTTCCAGCACAGCATCGAAGCAGCGCTCCTCGCACGTTATGACGACGTCGACGACACCAGATTCGGTACCCTGGGAGCCTTTGTCTTCGGCGTGGTCCAGACGTGGCTTGCCGGGCACCCAGTCTTGGAAGCGCTCAGGGTAGCCTTTGATGTTCAAGTTGCGACCAAGCATGTTAAGCAGGCCATTGTGGGTGTAAAGCGCAGTGTTCTGACCGGCAAGCTCATCGTGGATGGCGCGGTAGGTAGTGCTGTTGAAGTTGTAGACATTGGGCTGCGTGATGGTCGGACCGGGTAGACGGACGAGAGAGCCAGTGCCAAAGCTAATGGTAGGGAGATGGGCTGAGGCAAGCTGAAGATGAGCTTCCATGGAGCTAGCCAAGTTAGCGATTTGATTGGCCTGCGGATCAGCGAATGACATGCCGGTTCTGGTTACTCGCACACACAGTGCAGAACTTGAGCTTGAAGCTATCGTCGGGTACCATATTCTGCTCTGCGTGCGCGTCGCTGGCGCCATCCATACCCATGGAAGCGGGCTCAGCTGGCGGCGGCGGAGGTGGTGGAGGTGCGGCGGCGGCAGCCTGCTGCCTCGCGCGCAGTCGTGGGTCGGCAGGGGCGTCCATATTCGGCGGGGTCGGGTCGTGGTGCGGAGGTGTGATGGGACGGTGCGGAAGGTGTGATGGACAGGTGCTGGCGCGTCTGCGGACAGCTCTGCAATTTCTTCACAAACGTTAGTTATGGTTCCACGCAATTATAGACAGCAATCATAACAAGGTTCACGGGAGATCAGAATTTTCAGCGTTAATTGTGAGTCCTCAACGACATCCGAGGTAATTCCTGCGAATTGCCTAGGACAGCTCCAATATGGATTCATCATCTCAAGCACGGGGGCGGGCACACAAAGGGAGAAACTTACAGTATTAAAGATAGGCACTCAAGCTCATAGTCCCATACATGAAGGGAATGAGAGCAAGCAGAAATGGATAGTGGAATAGTTGTGGTGGTAGTGGTGAAGGCACGAGGCCTGTGAGGTTGAATCTTTCCAAGGTTGTCAAACTCGAGCTCAGGTCATAGTCTGCTTAGCGGCTGACTAAGCTCGGCTGAAAGATTACGCGGGGCGCCGAACACCTGGGCACCTCGAAATGGAGGGGCTGGTCGCGATGCTTCATGTCGGGAATCTTGGAACAGCTCTTACGGAGTCTTACCTGTTCCTGAAGCGCTTGGACATAGCATATCTCGTACAGGGAGATCGCCTTCATTAAAAGCGATCGCGGTGACGTGATGCAATTGCGCAAGCATACTGAATACCCAAACGGGACGCCTAGGTAACCCGGCTCAAACGCACCTGTCACACAGCGCCTTGGTCTGGGGAATGCGGTCGGGAGAGGACCATGACATGGCGAAAGGAACGATATCCGAGTCGACTATGATGTGTTTGCCCTCGTGACAGGACGCGGTGAAGACGGCCCAAGGAAGATGCTCGCGGGCCTGGCAGCGCATTCGACCGGCGGTGCGCGCGCAGTCCCCATGCAGCTAGGCGATGACCTGAAACGCCTACTAAGGTGAAAGTAGCCTAAGCATGCATTGATGGGGTTTGCAATCATGGAAAGGAAGAGCCGTCAGAACACACACCCCTCGTTGATGCCAGCAAGGCTGTCTCGAGGCCTCTTGACTCGCTACTCCTGCTTGATATCGACAATCGCACAAATACATTTCCTTGCCCTGCCCACCGGCGGCGCTGTCAAGTATCCTGAAACACTTTGGCATCTAGCACTCCCCGCCGCCTGGTGCCAAAAATAGAGTTGGCCATCACCACCACGCGCGCGCTGGTCTACACAGCATCCAGAACCCGCCAGCGGCCTCGCCATAGTCGCGTCGCCCCTTAGCCGCACTGTTGCCGTTCCCCTCCTGCACGGTACCCTCGAAGCCACCACGTTGGCCCTCGGGTGCGCACCTCATCAACCGTTCACTGGGCGAGTGTTAGCGCCAGGCCTGACCCCCACAACCCCCAGCGAGCGCTTCTCCAGCCGCTCTACAGTGGAAATATCTTCACGCCCGCCGCGCACCTCCCAATCGCCAGGCGCATCTGCACAGCCGACGTGCTGCTTCCAGAAGGCCTGAAGCGCGCCGCCGGCCCATTGGTCACTGTCGCCTCGAAACATCCGACACAAACATCGAGTCACTGCGCCATCTGCCGTCGCCAGTCCAGTTGCTCTGATTCGAACGCTGCTTGTGCGCCTTGTGCGCTGGCCACCTGGAGCCCGTCTCTGCTCCCGCGGCAGTTTCCCGAGTACTGCATACCGCATACCGCATACTGAATACTGAAGACCGTACTGCACTAGCTGCGTCGCATCCTACTCTGCCACCCGCACTGCCCTCTACCGCGCTTCAAAACTCGATATAGTCACCGCCGAGCCTGACTCCCTCACCCGACTTCCTCACCTCACATCTACCGCGCATGACAGACGCCAATTCCGCACCAGAGACGGCCGCCGACTCGCAGCGGCTGAAGAACATCACAGAAGGAGTGGCTGTCCGCGGATACCACAGCGAGCAAGACATGGCGGCAGATGTCTTATCACCACGGAGTGACCCGGGCGCATCGGCGCAAGTCGGGGTCAATCGCACCTCCCTCCCGCCGCTCGTCACTTCCCCGCCATCCAAGGCGAAGCTCGAGCGCGCCAGCTCCTACATGAACAAGCGACTCTCGACCTTCTCCAACACGTCCAACACACACCAGTCCGTCCGCTCCCGGCCGCAGTCGACTGCCTTCCCCATCTTCCACTCGAGCCTGCCCTACTCGCTCGTCCGCGACTTTGCCTACGACCCGCTGCACCCGCTCTTCTACGGCCCCCTCCCGGAACAACCTTCCGACATCTCGACACCGGCCAGCGAACACAGCCGGAGACTCTCGGACCCGCCACCTGTGGCATGGCGAAGCGACCGAGGCGGTTGGTCCGCGGGGTCTTGGGACGAGAACGGCGAGCAGCTCCCACAGACAGCATACGACGGCGGCCCGCCCTACAGCGAGGACGACGACATCTCCAGTCCGGTAGTCACAAGCCACCATGGCGCGCGGCACAAGAAGCACAAGTCCAACATTGTCAATTTCGACCACACTCGTGGGCGGAGAGGATACCCTGAAGAGCAGCGGCGGGGCTCGATACTGCCTATGAACGGCGAGGCCAGCCAGTTTGTCAACGACGAGGCTGCAAATGGGCCTGGGGGTGAGTTGATCACATTCCCGCCCGAGTCGTCGCGGCTGGGCGTGCCAGAAGGAGCTTCACGACGAGATTCGCACTTCGCAACCACCCTTCCGCAACGGGCATACGCTGATACCGATGCCGATGTAGAGGGCCCACCCTACGACTCAGACGACGACATGTCAGAGCCCGAGGACTACATCCACGATGACAACCGATTCTCGCGCGACTACCAGTTCACCATCGCATCGCCCGATGAGGAGATGCACGGCAAGGCCGTCGCCCTATTCGACTTCGCACGCGAGAACGACAACGAGCTGCCGCTGGTA
The DNA here is from genome assembly GCA_022609215.1 of Alternaria triticina. NCBI lineage: Eukaryota > Fungi > Ascomycota > Dothideomycetes > Pleosporales > Pleosporaceae > Alternaria > Alternaria triticina. The sequence goes on from JAGKPX010000050.1 coordinate 171,155, forward strand.
GAAGGGCAGGTGATCTTGGTATCATATAGACACGGCCAAGGTTGGCTTGTAGCCCAAGACCCAAAGACTGGCGAGAGCGGGCTTGTACCCGAGGAATACGTCCGCCTGCTGCGCGACATTGAAGGCGGCTGGAACGGTCTAGTTGGTGCCATACAACCACAGCCTGAACTACTACCACCCGAAGCCAACAACGGGCCTGAGAGTCTCCTCAGCCCGATCTCAGCTGGACCCGAAGCGAAGACGCCCACACAGGCCGATCACCCCCAGAACTACACGCCTGTCATATCGACCTTCTCAACAAGCCACAAAGATCTGGAGAAGTACCCGACAGATAGGCTCGGGACGCCCACTACCACCGAGGGCGGCCCGTTCTCAAGAAGCAAAGACACTGGCGCCATGGAGGGTGTGGAGTCAACACCCGAGCCTCAGTCCCAAGATCAGAAGCCATGAAGATCCCAAGGTCGCTTGCCTTACCATGGGCAAGCTCGAAAACAGATTCCATAGCGCTACAGCAAGGGGTGCTGGACCCATGCATGAGCAAGCAGACGAACTTGCCCGCCAGAGCAAAGGGAGTAGCCTCGCTATCACCGTAGCTTGGCTTGGCTGGGTGCAAAAAGAAACAAGATGCTCAACGCGTTCACGACATTCGCTTCAACCCATGTCTTTACCCAGTCTCTTATTTCTTACTCACGAACGCATTCTTCGGCATAGCGGATTCTCTTTCTTCTTCATGCGGAGCAGGGCGCCAAAATGGGATGGATGGTTGGTGATGGACGGAACGGAGTACAACTGTTGTCACCGTACCAGAGGAGAGGACGAAGGTACGATTGGAGCGTACCGGTCCCGTAAAGAAAGGAAAGGAAGGGGCACCATGATTTGAAAGGTTGTTACATGTTGGACGGCTGGGCTTACATGGTGTGGACATATCACTATCATTGTAGTTGTACATTTCTCTTTTCTATCTTGACGAAACGACACTTGGCTTGTGATTATTAGCAAGAGACAAGCCGAGTAATGACGGAGGGTGTGAGATTTGTACTCTCACGTTGTTTAGCGGTGCGAGGAGCGAGAGGCGGTTTTATATCAAACCGCTGTCTTCTGTAATACATGACTGTTTCGAGAAATTTCCCGGTTACCTTCATGATGTCGGTGTTGACGTTGAGTATTCAAGGCTTGACATCCCGCACGCCGTCGATGTTTGAATTCAGGGCTGGAGAAATGGGAAGCCGCCACAAATATCTATCCCGCTATGGTTAAGGATAATACCATCAAGTACTAAATGTATGTCTTGCTATAGGGTTCTCCATGTATCCACATGCCCTTTCCCACCACGAGAAATGCACAGTAATTAGAGACACACTTAAGTATTTTACTTTGCTGATTTATTGCAACTAGATTAGCGAAGAACGACACAAGGATCTTGTATTACGGAACACATCGCGATATGTGCCTTGCAACAGGGAAATACAGGCTAGAAACCACTACAGCCTCCCTAAGGTAAGTATAGTGTATACCAATGTCATGTCATGTCATTCAAGAATATGATCCCAATACCTATACTATGCCCATACCCCGCCGACTTCCACCAAACGCCCAAACGCACACGCTTCCCAAACTCCGCTCTACCAGAACCACCCTAGTATCCCGAAAACAATGTGAAAAAAAAATACTATACAAAACCCCCTGTCCCAACACCCCATCACTCAAAGCGTAGGCGCCCTCTTCAACCCCCGACAATACCTAACATACAACGCATCAATAAAATGACTATGCCTAATCCCCGGCGGCCTCGCTGTCTTAAACGTCTCAATCGCATCCTCAACACTAAACCCCAACCTCTCAATCAGATAGCTCACGAGAAAGAAGCCTGTGCGGTTGAACCCATAATGGCAATGTACGCCAATCAATCCAGGCCTACCTTCCGCACGGATCTTGTCGACGAGATCGAAGAAGTCGTTGACTTCGGCTGCTTGGGGCGGTTGCTTGGATACGGTGGGGAATTTGTGGTAGGGGATTCCGCCTTCTTCTAGGCCTTTGGGGTCGTACACGGGGTTGTCGTGGGAGATGTCGATTACGGCGCATAGTTTGCCCTTCCACTGCCTTGTCAACACTTTGGGCGTGTGTTCCTCGTCGACTTCTCTTAGCGTCTTCATGGCGCGGAAGACGCCTGCGATAGGTGCGGAGACGGGGGGCACGGCTTTCCATTTCGCAAGGTTCTTGACATCCCATTTGCCCTCTGTGGAGAGGTAGGAGAGTTGCCATGCTAGGGAGAGGCGCGGGTCGATGTAGTCGATGAAGAAGGTGTTGATTAGGCCGGCGATTATGCGCGATGTAGAGGGCGCGAAGAGGAGGGAGTGCGCGGCTGGTTTGGGCATTATGGCGGTTTTGACGACGAGGCGGCGGGGGTGCGGGGAGGGCGTGTGGGTGGTGGGGGTTATGGGGGTTGTGGTGGCGGAGAGGAGGGGGCCGTCGGTGGTGATTACGCTGCCCTCTGTTGTGTTTTCTGAGACTGAAGAGACGCTGATGTCCGTAGAGGATATAGCGGTTGATTCGATGGTCTTGGTGTCGTCTTCTAGCTTTGGCAGATCCTTTACATCGATACCAGAATCTTGGTGCTCTGTGCGTCCCGGGTTGTCGTTGTCAGGGAGGACTGCGGAGGGCACGAAGGGGGCTGCTGCAATGGGCAGGCTTGCCATCTCGCTTGGTGGTTGAATGGCGCTGACATCCCTTCCTAGAAACTCGACGATCTGCTTGACGTTCGACGCAGGAGTGACTGTGTCAGTCTCACCGGCGGCGAGGAACACTGGAATGTTCAGTCCCTTCCAGACCTCTTTACCTGGAAGACCCCCTTTCGGCGAGCCACTGGAGTAGTCGGGACACATTCCGCGAGCCATCCTCAGCCACACAGCACTTCGACTCTGCTTGTTGAAGCGCAATTGTAGCTTCTTCGTTTCGTCGTCAGAATCCACTCCTGCCATGCGTAGGACGCTCTTGCTGTTGACACCTCCTCTTCTATCCCAACGTCTAATCAGATCAAAAAGAGCAGCAGGCATCAAAGTGACAGAGCGTAGCTTCTTGACTTCTGCTTCAGTAGGAGGTTCAGCTTTGGGGCAGATGGCAATCAAGCCGCTGACATGCTGCGATAGGAGGTGTGCATGTGGTGAAGTGGGGGAAGCCAGGAGCGCAGCAAGTGAGCATCCCATGCTGTGGCCAACAAGAACGACAGGCTGTCCATCATCGACTCCACGATGTGCTTCGATAACGACGGCGAGAAGCTGCACTAGGGCTTCCGTGGTGTAGGCGCCCCATGTCTTTGGATCGAAGCTTGACACACCGCATCCAGGGAGGTCAACGGCCAGGCAGGGGGCAAGATTGGAAAGACTGATAAGGATGGGACTGAACTGAGCGATAGAGCCTCCGAGGCCATGAATGAACACCAGTAGTGGAACAGGGCATGGATCCTTGGGAAGTTTGTCCTCTTGGTGGTGTGGGCGGTAAAAGGTCCGGAGCCTGGGGTAGACGAATCCAGTTGACGGGATAGTGTAGGAGCGAACGGTGGAGTACTTCTTCAACAGGCCTGGGTCTGTACCAGCGGCTTCATCTGCGGAGGATTAGTAAAACAAGGCTAGATGATCGCCAGCTAGGCCACGTGATGAATGACATCCACGTGTGTCGCTAGGCAGAACACTCACCAGCCGCGGTATCAGATACATGTTGTGTGTTGATGGCGGTTCCCTTGTTTCCCTTACTCCTATACCAGAGCACAGATCCAAACCCACACAAGGCTGTCAGTTGGAGCATGCCCACAAAAGTCAGAGTCAACCGGTCTCCGCTAACTACGAATGGGTTGAGAAGCCGGAGCAGACGGAGGGCGGATTGCTTTATACTGTGCCCATACCAGAGATTAAGGTCTGAAGCGGTCTGTGTCACTGGATCGCTGGGTGAGGCAGCGAGGGGAGCCTGTGGAAGACGCAACGTGCCATTGCGGAACAAGCCAGGTCGCGAATGAGGCTCCATGTCCCTTTTCGTGCTGGAATGCTGAAAGTATATGCGACGGGGCGTTCGGGTTGCCGGCGTGCGGGACGGTGACGAGCACTGGGCGGCAGCCAATGGAATCAGATGGTGCCTCTCGTGCCCGGATCGCTGGAGAGAAAGAGCCGGTGCTGAGAGCGTCTCTTATTGGAAACCTTGCGCACGTTTGGCAACGGCGAATGCGCGGCTACGAAGGATATTCCTTAATCTGGGATCTGAAGGCGCGATCGATATCTGACGAGGATATCATCCTGACACAGCGATATGGCGAGATAAAGCGGCAGCGAGCGGTTTTGCTTTGTGCGATAGTGCTTTGCAACCCCCAACTCGGCAGGGAATGGCGTGGGAGTGTTTGCGATATGGAAATTGCTTAGTAGAGAGGTTTGTGATGGGCGCATGGGCGGTATGACGTTGGGTTGGGCTCCTGCCAGGCTTCGGAAGCGGCGTTTTCACGTCCATCGTGGGAACTTGGCAGGGATGCTGGAGCCTCTTCCAACGGCCTTCCCCTGACCATCATCGATTGCGAACTCTATGGAGAACCATACTTAGTCCTCCCATCTCCCCGTCTTATTGAGACCTGCCAATTTGTGCGTGCTTTTCTTGTGATCCGGATCTTCCGGTGCGACGCCAGCCCGATACACCAGCGACTGAGCGACGTGTGCTCTTCATCGTCAGTCCCCCAGCCCAAGGCAGAATGCAGTACAGTACATCTACTGGGAACGACCCGGTACTCGGGTCAGATCGACTTACCTGGCCGTCGCGGTACGACATGGACAGATGAATACATAGCCGACATGCAGCCTTGCGTGCTGCCACGGCCATGCAAAGCGCCAGACTCGCAGGATGCATGCGAGAGGCTCCCGCCATTCCCAGCGCGATCTGGCGTCCTTCCAGAAAGACCCCGCGAGCGACTTCGCCGTTGCAGACGCCGCATGTGGTCAAGCCGAAGCCGCGCCGGTAGTTGCGCCGACACACACCGGATTTGGCCGCGACCAAAGTAAATTCCCCAGACCAAACCACACCACACCGCGCTAGATGGCCTCGAATCGTCATAATTGGCTTTCAATCAGGCCTGTCGCATTGGTCAATGGCAGCGTGTGTCAAACTCACGCGTCTACCATGTTCTCATCCGACGGACCCCTCCATCGTTCCGAACGTTGGCTCCAGCGCAACGTGACGAAGGGCTGTTGACGCCCCACACCAACGTCGCTGCGAGCATTCGGATTGCTGCTTCGTCACTAGGGTAGCCGACGAATGTGTAGATCCCTACTACGGGAGTACCTGGGTATACACGGTAACTGCTAGTTATCTCCGTATCTCTCACTACCTCGTCCATTGACTCAACTTTACCTTTGCCTCTTTGCCTCTTTCTTGAGCTGCCTGTGCATTCTTCTCTACTCTTCCAATCACACTGATTCCTCTTACCACTTACTACACTACAAGCAGCCCGTCATGGACCCGCGCAACCTCCAAAAGCAGCGTGAACCAGAGGAGCCACGCTTCCTCAGCTTTCCTCATCTTCCCGATGACGCGAAGCTCGAAGATGGCAAGCCAGCGCTCAACAAATACTCATCGACACTCACGACCGGTCACAACTTCCCAGGAGCCCAGGTCCGTCATCCTGATGCCACTACGATTGAAGCATTCCAGTCACTAATGACTCTTGTCGCATAGGCAATGCTATACGCAGCTGGTGTACCATCACGGGAAGCAATGAAGACGCAGCCCCACGTGGGGATTGCAAGCGTCTGGTGGGAGGGCAACCCTTGCAAGTCAGTGTACTCTTTGGATTTGTTATCATAACACTGACGATAATGCAGCATGCACTGTGAGTGACGCATGCGAACGCCGCGACATACGCCAATGTAGTCTCGACGTAGTATACTGACGATGGATAGTGCTGGATCTTGGAAAGGAAATCAAGAAGCACGTCCTGAACGACAACATGCTGGCATGGCAGTACAACACGATTGGTGTATCTGATGGAATCACAATGGGTGGAGAGGGTATGATCCCACTCTTCCAAACCCCTACACAGTCTGACATGTCCAGGAATGCGCTTCTCCCTCCAGACCCGCGAAGTCATCGCAGACAGCATCGAAACCGTAACCTGCGCCCAGCACCACGATGCCTGCATAGCCATCCCCGGATGCGACAAGAACATGCCCGGAGTCATCATGGCATTCGCACGACACAACCGTCCCTCGCTCATGGTCTACGGCGGCTCGATAATGCCCGGATACTCGGAGACGCTCAAGAAGCCTATCAACATCTCGACCTGCTACGAAAGCCACGGCGCATACATATACAAGAACCTGAAGAGTGCTTCAGAGGGCAAGTTCTCACCAGATGAGATCATGGAGGATATCGAGCGGAATGCTTGCCCAGGAGCTGGTGCTTGCGGAGGAATGTACACGGCCAACACAATGAGTACCTCGATCGAGGCAATGGGGCTGACTCTCCCCAACTCTTCCACAACGCCTGCAACTTCACCCGCTAAGATGCGCGAATGTGCCAAAGCCGCCGCTGCGATACGAATCTGCATGGAGAAGAACATCACACCGCGAAAGCTCCTCACAAAAGCTTCTTTCGAAAACGCCCTGGTCATGATGATGGTACTAGGCGGATCCACAAACGCAGTGCTACATCTCCTCGCCATGGCAGGCACAGCAGGCGTCCCCTTGACCCTCGACGACTTCCAGCGCGTCTCCAACAAGATCCCTTTCCTCGCCGACCTCGCGCCATCAGGAAAGTACATGGCAGCCGACCTCTTCGACATCGGCGGCATGCCGTCCGTCATGAAACTGCTCGTAGCAGCCAACCTACTCGACGGCAGCATCCCCACCATCACAGGTAAAACTCTAGCCGAAAACATCGAATCATATCCGTCCCTGCCCCAAGATCAAGTCCTCATCCGGCCCCTGTCCAACCCCATCAAACCCACCGGCCACATCGAGATCCTCCGCGGCAATCTCGCGCCTTCGGGCGCCGTCGCAAAGATCACAGGTAAAGAAGGTCTGATCTTCACCGGCAAAGCCATAGTCTTCAACAAAGAGCACGAGCTCGACCGCGCCCTCAACCTAGGTCAGATTCCGCACGGCGAAAACGTCGTCGTAGTCGTACGCTACGAAGGTCCTAAAGGCGGACCTGGCATGCCTGAACAACTCAAAGCCTCGGCTGCCATCATGGGCGCCAAACTGACCAACGTGGCACTTATCACTGATGGACGCTACTCGGGTGCTTCTCATGGTTTCATCGTTGGCCATATCTGTCCTGAGGCTGCGGTTGGTGGTCCTATTGCGGTTGTGCAGAACGGCGATATGATTACGATTGATGCGGAGAAGAACCGTATTGACATGGATGTGCCGCAGGAGGAGATTGATAAGCGGTTGAGGGAGTGGGTGGCACCCAGTATGCCCGTCACGAGGGGTGTGTTGGCGAAGTATGCAAGGCTGGTGGGAGATGCTAGCCATGGTGCCATGACGGATTTGTTTTGAGAAGGGAGTGCTATGAAGGTTATTTTGGGGAGTTGGTAGTTTCGGAAAATAGAGGATTGAATATTGCAGACATTGACATATGATTGGCATGTGCACGATAGGTTGGGGGACGATGTGAGACGTCTGTTCCTGAACATGACAGCGTCAGACGCGCAAGCAAAAGGAGCAAGACGATGGCAATGGCGAAGTCACAATACCAGATGGGAAACGCGCACAGCAGTCGAATATAGGGGTATCATGTTGCTTTTGAGGCCCAAGCCCAGTGTCATTGATGTCCTAGGCTAAAAGCAGGCCCGACTCAATCATGTCTTTCAACGCCATAAGCCGTAAACCGTGGTAGATCCGTAATACCGCCCCGCAATCAAATGCTAGACAGCTCTTTTACACATATTCCGCGTAGAAGGTGATAATCTACTCGTCATCCTCCTCCTCCTCAGCCTCGAGAGTGGTTTGCGCAATACGGTCCAAGTCACGCTGACCGGACTGTGTGATGCGGCGGCCACCCTTGTCCTCGTCCTGCTCGAGCACACCGATCTTCTCGAGAGCCTGCATGACCTTACGGTCGACGGAGCCGGAGGCGTCGACGTGGTGGGAGGGGCGCGAGCCGCGGTTCTTGGTTGAGCCGTGGACCTTGCGGAGGCGGCCGACACCGACGGTCTTGCGCTGTACAATTCATCAGCATTCCGTCCCTTCATGTGTTCGTTGTGGTGGGCATCCTGCATACCATGTAGACGTGGCGGGCGACGGCGGCGGCGCGGACGTAGAACCAGTCAATGTCCTGGGGAGGGAGCTCGTTGGAGTCTACGCATGTTAGTCGAAGTTTCGCGCATGGACAGGGAGATCTGATTCTTACGGCTTGTCTTGACAGTGTCAACCCAGCCTGTAGATAAGTGGTCAGCGAACTGAGGTTATCCCCCATTTACGGGATTCAGGCTTCATCCTTCACCCGCTGGATAGAGACGAACCTGGACTGACACAACGTTAGCATTTGATATCGTGTGATTTTGCGCAAGGCCAAAACTTACATGGGAAGCTTTCCCTGACGCTTCAAGAACGCGGCATAGGCGGCGACGAACTTGTGGGACTCGATGTCCTTGACGGAAACTCCGGGCATGATTGCGGTATTGGTTTGAAGTTGAGGGGTGAGGGCGGTTCCGTGGGCTTGTCGTTGAATGCTGCGGCGTTCAAAGATATCGCGACAGACCAAAATCGACGACCCACGGTGGCTCGCTTAGGAAAAATGGTCGGGCCGGCGCTAGTGGGGCGCTAGGTGGGGTCGCCGAACCATCACTCTTTCCAAGCCTGCAGCCTGCGAACATCGACACGCGAACATCGTCATTGCTCTATCGTGTAGTCGAATATCCGTTACAGTTGCTTCTTTGGCGTAGCTCGAAATCCGTTGGTGTCGCCGAGTTCAAAATTGGATGCTCTTCTTGCCTGCTTTTATAGTTCGCCCAGAACTTGTAATACAGTCTCATCCGATGCTGACACCGACTAGTCAATTGTTCGACCGGCAAAATATTCGCACGTCGATCGCGTTCTGGTATTATTTGGTACAATGAATTTCCCGTTCTGCAGATTCAAGCTATTTAAGTATATCAGAAGATGCCGACGCCGGGAGCCAGCACCGAGACGAGAGAGACATCTTAGACAAGAGGAAACATGCTGGTGTGCTCGAGCAAATTGTCTCATTATTGTTGTCAGAGTCATTGTACGACATCGAGAGCACTTGGAAATTGTCTGAAAGAATATTGACATCATATTTATGTTATGTTCTTGATACTGATTTTACTTATGTATTACCCCCATACATCTCGTCTACCACTTGCTGATATCAACAACGGTAACAGTAACGGAGTTGTTGCTAGCAGGAGGCAGCTCTCCACCACCCATAATCAACAACTTAGACTGGTCCTTAAGGACGCGAAGATGCCTGGTGTAAGAGGTTGCTTCCGGAGTAGCAACCTTGACCCAAGGGCCCTCTCCAAGACCCTTGTTGATGAATACCTCCGAGTTGCTGTGTGCGCTGGCAATGATGGTTCCGTTCTTGCCGCCAGCAGAGCTCCAGACGACGTATGGAGAGCCGGTGGGGATAGTGCCGTCGGTGGACTTGAGGCTGATGCCGGTGGCCTCACCGAACTTCTCAGGGTCGGACACGATCTTGTAGTAGACGGGGAACTGGTATGAGGTGGTGATGGCGGGTCCGCCACCATACTCGTAGGTCATGATGTACTTCCCGTTGGGCAGCTTAGCGACGGTGGGCATACCAGGGCGGTCGGTGTAGGTGGGGTAGGTGACGTCGTCAATGACTGCGCCCCAGGTCTTGAGGTCGGTGGTGGTCTGGTGAACCATCTTCTGGCCGTAGGTGGCGTTCTCGCGCTGGTCGGAGTAGTAGCAGATGAGAGTCTTCTTGTTCATCATCAGGAAAGGTTCCCAGACGGGAGTAAGGCCGTTGTTGGGACGAGCCTCGCCACCTTTGGCGATCGAGGAGACGAACTCCCAGGTCTTGCCGCTGTCCTTGGAGGCGTACAGAACGATGTCGGTGGTTGAGAGATCGGTGGGGATAGAGGATCCAGAGATGAGGACGGTGCCGGCCTTGTAGCCACCAATCGCCTCAGGAAGTACGTAGAGGAATGGCTGGTAGCGCAGACCGAGGCCGTTCTTGGTGTCTTGCACGCGCGAGAACTCTTTCCATGACTTTCCGCCATCGGTCGACTTAAAGATGGGGAAGTAGACCTTTGGTGGCTCTGGCGAGTAGTTCTCCCAGGTTGCGAGAAGCGAACCATCAGCGAGCTGAGCACTGCGCGCATAAAGAACACCGGGGTCGGTCCAGTTGGCGTCCCTGGGTGGTGAGAAGATCACATTGCGAGAGAAGGTAGGCTGTTCTGTCTTCTTGGGGTGCGCAGAAACGGTCGTAGCGACGCTGATGAGCGACAGGAAGAGGGTAGAGAGACGCATCTTGAAGGCTTGAGATGTGCAAGATGAAGCCAAAATCGCAGCCGGCATCAACAAAGTATATAAACAAATGCCAATGCAACTCTACCGGCCAGTCAACCGGGATCTACCATACTACCATGTGATCGATACTTCGTTCCCGGTCGGTGGTGCGAGGTAGTTCTCGGAGTCTGCCCGTTTAACGTCATGTCGCCCTTCCACACATGGCAAGCATCCTTGCTCTCCGCAAAAAACACGTCGTTCAATGGCGGGAATCTGGAGACCGCTGTCCGGAGTAATTGTGGGGAACAAGGATCTTCGTGTCTTGCGGGGAAAGCGGTAGTTTATACACCGAGCAAGCCTTAGCTAACTTAGCTAATGGCTAGTCATCGAATGTGCCGAGGCGCGGAGGTAGAACTATGAACAGATTGGTCCGGAAGAATGATGAGGGCATGTGACGAGAGTCTCTCCGGAGCATCATGGCCAAGATCTTGGAAATCGGAGGTATGCCGAAGTCGTGTTGTGGTGTATGTATATGTCGGTGTCGGGGGCTGGAAGTGGAAGATGGCTGTGGCATGACGCACGGCATTGGCAGCGGGAAGGCGCGTCCACGGGTGCCATGGAACGCGACAGCTCGCTACCTCGAGCCACGAAGTCTATCTCAACATCATCGATGCGGACTGCGCATTTCATTCAGCAATCATACGATGCGCATCTCGTCTCGTACACGATTAAACGGGTTTGTTGAGTTCTGGCGGCATGTCAGAGCGTGACGCGTAGGAGGTTGCACAGAAAGACGACACCGGCGACGCGTCTGGTGGCGAGAAGCAGGTACTACAACGTATCGAGGCTGCGCAATCGTACATCCACGCTTCAGCGGGTAAGGCAGAGTTAAGAAGACAGATAGAGATGAGGCAACCCACGCATGTGATGCTGGCTGCGTTCGGCTGATGAAGTTCGCCAATCAGCGGGTCAGCACGACAGCCTCGTTGATCGCTGTGCAGCAGTGGTGGCAGTGCAGGAACGACCGCAGCAGCCATCTCCGGTTCGTCGAAACTACAGCTGACTGCAGCCTGGACCGGTCAAAACCAGCAAGATGTCGCCCCTCTCTGCGTCCCTCAGGCGACTGTTCCTGCATCGCGGCGTGAACACTATGCGAACATGGTAAGTCTCTATGGCTCTCAGGCTTAAAGCAGGGCGGCCCTTCGTCATCGCAAGGCTGAAGAAGAAAGTGATGATTCTGGTGGCTGACTTGCGTGATAGGCGTCCTCCATAGCTTCACCCGTCCCTTTGCGCTTCAATCAGCAACAATCGATGAGCAATGATTCAATATCATCTGATGCGGGGCGCGAAACGCCTCTTCCGCAATACGAAAAGACGCAATCCGTGCCATTCACCCTAAATCTCCAGGAAGATGCGCGCAACCCTGGCCAATTCCAGCTCGTCTTCAACCTTGGCCCGAAACAGCAGTCATCGATCGGAGTGCCTCTGAGCTGTGCACCAAATGTTGCTGCTTCTACAACCCCACGAGACGGCTTGAAGTCTAATGTAGAGAGCTCCGTCCCTCAAAAGACGAGTCCGCCAACTACGCCTCTCCATGACAGGCAAGGCTGGGCCGACCTAGACAATGTACCTCCTGAATTTCTGAAAAAGGTCGTACCAGATTGGAATGTGTCGTTCTCGCGGAGCGACTCAACAGCTTCCATCCAGTCCAAACGGCTTACAGACATCAAAGCCAGGATCAAGAAGAAAGGGAAGGGCTACGTGGTGCGCTTGCTCAAAGGTTCGACAGACTCGAACGAAATTGCGGAAGTGGATCTGGGCCAGCATATCGCTGCGAATCAGACATCTGAGACTCCGGAGCTTGACTCAGCGACTCTGCCTGCTGAGTTGTATTCGCCCCCGACAACTATTGCATCAATCTCCGATAGTCTTCTGGGTCGTAATGATATCTTCGAGATCGGTACTTCCAACACATCAGGTGTTCAACGATCACCGCCGTCTGCGATTCCACCAAGGAGCCATCTGCCGCATCATAGTCTAGCTAGAACTTCCATTGCCGAGGACGGGTTCAGTGATGCCGAGACCCTTATACCAGACATTCGCTCAATACACGACCGTATGGATGAAGATCAGACTGATGTAGAACCGTCATCTCAGGCCCCATCGCTGTTTCCCACCCGCTCGGCTTCGGTCTCCAGTATCGTCAAAACCCCAACTCGCGGTCTGTCACTCGTTGGGCCTGTCAGAAAGCGTGTCGAGAAGAAGACGCGTCCCCGGGTAAAGAGTCGTGGAGCGACCCTGGACCTCAAGCGATCGGATGCCCATAAATCCGTCAAGCGTCGCGTAGTATCGACAAATCTTGCATTCGATAATCAAGTCGTAGAAGATCTCGTGAACTCGACTACTTTGCGCCAACGCATTCGTCCGGTATCTCGAAAGTCGACTGGAATTGATCTAGGGACCGATGAGTATGCTACCTGGTCGCAACCGATGCGACATACGAGCGCGGCGAAGCCACGGCATCTCCGTCACGCATCAGCGGACGACCTACATGTTCCTTCTCGACCGAAACATGGCTTGCGGCTCAATACCGACGTACCTCAAACCAAGTCAGCTCATGTGTCGCCAGCAACCCGCCGCAAGAGATCACCTCGGATACGGAAGCACGCATCATCCTCTTCTTCGTCCATCGATGCCGAGGACGCCATTGCTATGCGGTCCCCCGCGTCGGCAGCAGTGCGTGGTGCCGATGAACTCCGTGAAGCGCTAAGAAGAGCTTTAGATCAAACCGAGACAGGAAATGAGGATCTTGATGATGAACTCAAAAAGCCCGCAGTACCCACCATCGTTGAACCACCGATCGACGATCATGTTGGCGAGATACCGCTACCTCCGGAAGCTGAAATACAAATGGCATCTCCTGGAGGTCGAAACACAACATTGAGATACTGGAGTCTTGCATTGAGCGCGTTGTCAGACAAAGCCTATGAAGGGTTTCGATTGCTTCGTGATACATTCGGTACAGAACCGCCCGTGCCGCAGGGGCATGTGCGAGTACGATGGACTTGCGTAAGTATTCAAGCACACCCTCTAGCTAAACTCTTCTGACAGACTGTAGTCATGTGGTGAGCCATTGTATGACGACTTTATCGAACAGCGACCCAATGCTGCCCGCCTTCTCGAAGCTTATCTCAATCGTCCAAGAGCTCATACACCACATAGTCCTAACAGCCAAAGCAGTACGGCGTCATCGATGGCGTCCATCTTTGACTCGTCGAGCAGAGCGTCCACGTTGACTACGCCGTCGTCGACATACGGTGGGCCTAACTCCTGGACTAGAAGCAGCGATCCTTCCAAGTATAGCCCATCTCGTACCCTTGCCAGCAATCCCTTCAGTGTCCGCATGCCGTCCGTCGTCCAAGAATCCTGGCTTCTTGCATGTGCGAACGAGGGCCGCCTGACACCGAAGATCGTCCATCTCGATGTCAACGAAGGGCGCGTGAGGAGCGACAAAGATCTAGCGCTCGCACTGCGAGAGCACTATGACCAGCTTAATCGACGGTGGTTCAACTGGGCTCGTCTTCGCGGGCTGACGACCATCGAGTTTGTTCAATTCGAAGTCCATCGCAATCGCTTCGCTGATATCCGTGCGACGCCGTCTATGCCGCCCAAGTCCGCTGCCTCTTCAGCTTCTACCCGTGAGCCAGAGAAGCCTGCAGCGCCGTCTCAGCATCCGTACATCTTCGAGCCCAACGACCTCCTGCCGCCTGTTGGTAGCACATATCTCCTTCACTTGTTCAAGCATCCGCAGGACTATGAGGGCGAGCTGATTACGTATCTTCGCAGTCCGAAGCGGAGGCAGCGGTTGGAGTTCGGTATGGGCTGGGGCGTTCATCTCGTGGAGGGATTTCTTGCGCAGCGCGTGTGGGCGGTTACGATGGGCATTTGCGGCTTGGGTAGTGCAGTGTTCGCGATCCTGTGGACGGTCAGAAATGGTGATATACAGGGTGCTTTCGGAGTCGCTCAGTGGGTGTTGGGTGTTGCGGTATTGTTGGTTGGCGGTATGCAGGCGTGGTTGGAGTAGCCGCTCACGTATACTTTTCACTCAACGCGTGCCATATTACAACATGCTGTACAGGATACAAAAAGAGCGCAATCAGCGCAACAAAACGGCAGGGAGGTTGTAGAGTCTACATCGACGTCGTGGGTTGTTGATACTCAACCTCTATCGCCGTCGTATTTCTCAAAAGAGGATGTTGCCCAGATTCTGAACAAAAAAAAGAGCTCATGTAGACATGATCTGGATCGTCTACACAAGCAAAAACGACGGCTTCTCAACGACTCGAACGTTGATCTACACAAGTGGGGCGCGCAGCGATGGCACATTTAAGCAGGTCTTATAATACACATACTTAAACAAACGACCTCTACGGAGAACCTTGTCGGTCTGTGTCGTCATACCATTAGACCAAGAAGCCTGGTGACTTTTGATGAAGAGAGAGCCGGCTCCATGATACATACAGAACTATTGGAGTTGTGTGGAAAACTGAAGACGAAGTGAGTAGAATAATGCACTGTCCTTCACCCCAAACGTGCTGCCAACGAAAATCAAAATTAGAGCGGCACATCCAAGCAAACGCAGGTGCCCTCCACCTTACCTCACACAAGCACTTAAAGCCAGCAAAAAAAGATAGTATGTTTGGTCTCTGCTAGGGTCGAACTAGCGTTTATCACATACACACTGTGGAATCACGCCTATCGACAGCCCCACGGCCCGACAGAGGTGCCAGAATCAACTGACACCGCATGAAACCACAGGAGATTGTAAGTGATCGTCTTACCACTGGACTAAGAGACCTGAGTTGGGTTGTTTTGATGAAAGAAGAAGGGTCTATGCGGTATATATGGACAGTGAGGGTGACATAACATCCTGGCTGGAGCGAGAGCAGTACGATAAGTGAGCGCGGAGGTACTTGTGCTTCTGCAGTAGCAGGGAGATCGTGATGATGGTGCCAGGAGCTGCACGCGGAGCTGTTATGCTGGCTGCCCATTGCAGTGTTTTGGTGTTCTGAGATTGCTTTGAGATATGCGTGACATCATCACCTCGGGAACAACGAGATAATGGCGCCCCCAAGAGATCATTGAAGGGCGCTACATCAACAGATGGTTCAGAACAACCTAGCCTGACGTCCGTATGAAGTTCTGCTGAGGAAAATTGGCATATGGAAGGTGGAGGCAAAGCAGTCCTCACAGCAATTAAAACATGAAAGAACGAGTGGATAGACGCCAAACAGCTTCAGACAGAGTGACAGTATGAGATGGAACGAGAGACACGCACTGTGGTAGGCAAGACGGCAGGACAGATCCGTCACACCAACCTGCCGTGGATGTTCATCACGAGCTACGTTTGAGACATAGAGAAGAAGAAACAGCCTCAGGCCCACACCATATACATCGACAGCCTAAAAGGCAGAACGGATAAAGACAAAGGTAAAAAGATGTTAAAGTCGACGGCGCCGCGCCTGAGATGCAGTTGCACCGCCAGCCGTCCAAGAAGCGCCGCCCCCGAATACCCGACTTGATTAATATCGACGACGATGTCGTCAAACACGCCTGCCTCGATCTAGGCGCATCTCCGCTCACTACTATTGGGGGCAATATTGGCCGTTTCACGTCTGAAACCAGGCTGCACACGCGAAGTTCGGTGGTGGGCCCCAAGGATCGGTTGCGCTGTCAGGGGTGCATAACGGTTGCGCGCGCGACGTTGACGAGTCGACAACATCGGTGTGGATATTGTGCAGGATCGAAGGAAGCTTGGTGTTGTATGCGACAAATTTGGTCGGTCGGAGTGTCCTGGAGATGGGATGACATGATGAGGTCACGGCAGCTGGGTTCGGCAACCGGACCGTCTTACTGAGGTACCTTCAAGCCCGCCATCGAAAGCATGAACACCAACCCTACCGTTCATCAACACCATATCTACCAACCCAGCACGATCGGATCTAGACGTCTGACAGGCGCCACAGAGTGCGGCGCTCTCGGCATCTCGTTTGACAGAAACAACTAAGCTCTTGGCAGCGTCTAGTATGCAAGGGCGCATCCAGGAACACGCGGGATGCACGTTTCGCGCGGCCCCGCTGCACGTTATCGCTCGAACCCGAAACCATAACAACGCCGACCGGAACGATTCGTGACGACGAACACGCTGCGTACGATGCTTACCGGAGACCGAGAACTGGATTGTGGCAGGGCGCAGTGATTCTGGAACTGGTCCGGAGCCGTGGGATGACTCTTGGCTGCAGGCAGGAAACGGCCTGCGCATCCTGACAATGTCGCTTGTCTCTCCGCAACTGGAATTATGGCGATTCAAACAACGCGGGATGCATATTCCTGCGCGCCCAGCATGAACCCACCATTCTGGGCTCTCATTTTGCGAGTCGCCCAGGATGTGGGTCAATGGATGCCGAGCATTTGTAGGAGCAGAGACTGAACTGAATAAATAGGGCACCTGGTACCTCACTCCAAGTACCATCGCTACAGCTTCAATCTTCGGTTCTATACCAGTCCCTTCTTTTCAACTCACATTCGTTCATCAAGTCCTTCACTGTGTGAAGCCGGCAGACACTCTTTCAACAACTTCCAAACTTTCGTCTCTATCGAACCTACCAACTCCTTTCTTTCGAAGAACCCCATCTACATCAGTCAACATGTACAAGACCGTTACCTCCCTCAGCGCCATTGCGGCTCTCGCTGCCACCGCCACTGCCCACGGCATTGTCAACGGCGTCACCATCGACGGTGTCTTCCAGCAGGGCTTCAGCCTCGACTACTACTACGCCAAGCAGAACAACGGTCAGGTGCCAGAGCACATTGGCTGGTACGCCGAGAACCTCGACAACGGTTTCGTCGAGCCCAACTCCTTCGGCGATGCCGACATCATCTGCCACAAGGCTGCCAGCCCCGAGGGCAGCTCCGACAGCATGGCCAAGGTCGCCGCTGGTGGTACCGTTGAGTTCCACTGGAGCACCTGGCCCGAGAGCCACGTCGGCCCCGTCATCACCTACGTCGCTCCCTACACTGGCGACGTTACCGCCGTCAAGAAGGAGGACCTCAAGTGGACCAAGATCGACGGTGCTGGCTACGAGAACGGCGAGTGGGCTGCCATCAAGATGATTGGCCAGAACAACACCTGGCCCGTCACTGTCCCCGAGAGCCTTGCCGCTGGCAAGTACGTCTTCCGCCACGAGATCATTGCCCTCCACGGCGGTGGTGACGCCAACGGCGCCCAGGCCTACCCTCAATGTAAGAATACGCCGCCAGTCACATGAAGAACCAATCACTAATTAAATCTCCAGGCTTGAACATCGAGGTTACCGGCTCCGGAACTGAGACCCCAGAGGGCGTTATCGGCACTGAGCTCTACACTGCCACCGACCCCGGTATCCTCTTCAGCCCCTACGGCGCCAACATCGACTACACCGTCCCCGGCCCTCCTCTCTTCGGCTCCGGCGGCTCTGGCAGCGCTCCCAGCAACGGCACCACTCCCACCAAGCCCAGCACTCCTTCCGCTGCCCCCAGCGCCAGCGCCACTCCCTCCACTCCCAGCGCCAGCCCTTCGTCCAGCCCCGTCGCTACCCCCGAGGCCGAGCCCTCCACTGCTCCTTCCACCGGCGGTGACGCCCTCCCCGAGAGCTTCACCATCGACACGTTCATCACCTGGTTGGAGGGTAAGGCCAGCGGCTCTGCTTCCAAGGCTCGCCGCCACGCTCGCTCTTTCTTGTAAGCGTCGAGGAAATACGCTGGGGATGATATGATTTGATGGATACCCTTCTTCTGAGAGAGACTACCTTTTGATGGTTCGTTCGTTGGATACGACGACTGTTTCGCTTCTTTGTGTATATACACTCGTTTCTTGTAGCATAGCGCTTTGGTTATTTAACCGATGTTTACACTTCTATCGATCTACTTAAAAACTTGTGATGTCCGTTGGCCTTGTGCTTGCCTGTGATATCTGATAGACCCTGTTGTATCCCCGAATAAAATTCACCCAATGCCTCCAAGCGCACGAGAGCATGGGAGTCAAGCAGACCCAGCGTCCCAGTGTATACAGTCAGCGACTCCGGTATCCTTGCTCACATGCTGGTATATTCCTTGTCCACCGATCCTGCGAACTTCAACGGCATCCTTTGACTCGTCCAAATGGTGGGTGTGTCTCGCGCGGGGTTGAGGACGATTGACAGCGTATACATGGGGAACGAGTTCGTCTCACTCCGGGGTGGCAGAGCGGATTGCGGCGGTGATGGAGGGGAGTATGCTGATAGCACAGCACCCTGGTCGTCAAAAGTCAGCTTGTAAAGGCCTGGAGCGCGTGGACGGACGTACGTAGCTTGCTTGATGATAGCCTGGCCAGTCGAGATGTCTTGCAGTACGGTGGTGTCAACTTCTAGCTTTTCACTGATCAGTGAGTGGCCATGCGTAAGGACCACGATAGCTCCTCGGTGGTTTTCGCGGCGGTTTTCGTGCTCGTTCTCCAGAGGTAACTCACAGTTGTCCTGTCGTCTTTCGTCTGGCTGCGCTGGTCGCGTTGGACTTCCCATCAGCAGAGTCTGAGCATAACGAACTGCGGGCGCAGAAGCTGACTGGACAATGGTATCTGGCTCACAAGATGCGTGTCGCGGGCTTCGATGAAAGTGTGGAGAGTGCCGGTAATCGCAACATAAGCGTAGGAAGAGTAGCATATCGACCGTGAGAGCGCACTGCCCGGGCGTAGTGACATGCTGGTATAGCAAGTTAAAGAGAGACTCATAAGGAGAATGACATGGAGGATAGCATAGCCACAGCAGCAAGAAGCCAGAGTAGTGAGGACATACATCAGGGGCATAGCATCACATTGAATATAGAAGAACTTCAAGTCAAATCAATAATATAAGCGAAATCAGAGCACACTGAAGTCACAACAACAACAAATTCGAATGTCACAGTCACAAAAGCCTTCCTCAAGGCAGTGCATAAAGCACTGCACTCAATGAGAGCCCACACTCTACCCCATCGCTGCGAAATGCGAAGAGGATTCGGTCTTAGCTCTTGCGAGCTAAGGTGAGAATCGCCGTATGCGAAGGCGGAGGAAGCCTTACCGAGTCTGTTGAGAAGTTAGCAGGTTTTCTTGGGAAAGTGTAGGAAGGGAAAGTAAAAGTAGATCTGTGGCGCCGTGTTAGCAGATGTCTTGGGAAGGTGCAGAAAGAAGAAAGCAAAAGCAGAAAGCAGAAAGCAGAAAGCAGAAAGCAGAAAGCAAAGCAGAAAGCAACTATCTAAAGAGGCCCGGCGAAGGAAGGTGAGTTGGTGGTTTTGGCAGGGGGAAACGCTGTTTATATAGTGGGAGGAGAGGCCGCCAAGAGCCTGAAAGCACGGAGCTTCTTAGTCATGCTGTCGGGGTCGTGCCCAGGTGCTGTCGGGGGAACACCGGGAGATTAAAGTCGTGGTGAGGGTGACTTTTGCAACGGGAAGGAGCGGGGGAGTGATGTGGTTGGCTGGGAGCGGACGGGGAAGGTGCGTGTTGACGGGTCAGTGCGGCAGCATTTTTGATATGACGTACGAGCAGAGATACGGCAGGCTACAGGAGGACTTGATGATGGCATTGATTGCAAAGACGGCATGTTATACTATGAGATATCCGCGAAACGATTCTGATCTACATGTCATGCTCTAAATTTGACGATTCTTGCGCTCTGCAGCACCACCCTCAGGCGGTGCCAGGCGCTCCAAGTGCCTCCAAGCCAGCAGCTCCACCCACTTCTTGATGATCAGCTCCCAATTTTCCTTAAGCTCATTGAAGGGCTTGTAGTTATCCAGTGCAGCTGCCAGAACTTCAGCCTCATGCTCCAAATCAATACCGTGCCGAGTGAGTTCGTTCCCATAGTTCAACTGCGCGTACTCGTGAAGTAGTCTATCAAGAAGGGCATTGAGGTCTTCTTCAAGCTCATACGGGGTAGTCATTAGCTTGAAAGTGTCTTTAATTTGAGCGAGGAGCCCGCAGACGAAGGGGTTGCATGCAAAGCTGGCTACGAGCGAGTTTGCGGCACGCGCAGTGTAGTGTCCAGCGACGCCGCCGAGGGCCACGGGGTCCAGGAGCTGGTCCTCGAACATAGTGTAGACGTGGTGCAAAATGACCTCAGCCTCCTCGCCGACGAACGCGATCAGGTTGTTCATGACCTCCGGCTGCTCGCGGATCTTGTCGATGCGCTCCTTGTCGTAGAACTCGTTGTCTAGATGGAGGTCTTGTGCGAGGGGTCTAGGCTGCTCGAAGCCGACAATACGGCGGCATGACGGGTGTGGGCATCGTACGAATTGGTCGTTGACGGCGTGGAAGGTCTTGGTGAGGCAGTCGCGGCAGTGGAAGTCGTCGCTCTCGTGGCAGGACAGGTCGTAAAGTGGGACGGTAGTTGACTTGCAGGACGCGCAGTTGTCGCCTGTAATACCCATGAGCTGGGGGGCTGCGATTGAGGGAGCGGCCATTGTGTTGCGGATTCCGTGTTGCGGGTTCGATGTGTTGGGCTCACGGTGTTGTTTTCGTGTCAAGATTGCAATGTTGGTTAAGTCCGGACTCGAGTGGACTTCTGAACCATCACAGGGAAGAAGTAGGCGTTAGTATATATATCCACCTACATTGCTTCGACCCAGTGTCAACCTCGGCGTTGACAATGCGACAATGGATGTGACGGTCTTTACGCAATCTTCACGGCGTCTTTGTTGACTGTCTTACGACGAAAGAGCGTTAGGGCAATATTGCCCAGAGAACATTGTGCGGAAGATGACAAGAAGAAGCAACGTCGTTGCTGCACTGAGAGGCTCTGATAGAGTTGCTGGCTATTCTGATCATTTGATATTGGAGACGGCAACATGAGATTCGCAGGTGCGAAAGCCGAGGAAATCAAGAATCGGAAGAAGTTGATAGAGAAGAATCGTTGACGAGAAAGACAGCGCGTAGTGTGGAGAAATGGAGTCTGGACATGAGCCATTTGCTATGGCGGAAGTTACGTGAGGCTACAAGAAGTTTTCCACAGACCGTAGAAGCCACCAGCCATCATCACCGTCCTTCGCGAAATTATTAGATATAGAATTTCAGCTGGAATGCATCGTGTACGATGGCCGGATGATGTGCACGACGTGCGGGCGGCGATCACGTGGTCGATGAACAGTCTATTGCATAGAATAAAGCTCCACAACATGCAACTGCGTGATTAGAGATGCCTGCCAGAACGCGCGCTCCTTTCGGAGAGATGTGCGATGCGCGTGAAGGTCTGATGTTGGCAGCGAATTCCGCGGCTCCTCAGACCCCTGACATGGCAGCCGCGCTAAGATAGGACGAGATAAGTGCGTGACGCCATCGACCTCGGTGTCCGGCATAGCTCCGCGCAGCTGTCTCTTATCTCAACTTCCATCTTGCATGCCTCTGGCCAGGTGTGAAAGAATCCTCTTGTTTGTATATGCAGCTCCCGGCGAGCAATGAGAAGCCAGCGACAATGGCCGACGAAAGCACCCCGCTGATTCAGCGCGTCGATGTCCGACCCCATCGCGACCGATACCCACACCATCGCCTTCGATTCGTATGCACCACTCTGCTAAGCGCGACGATAATCGCCGGAGGACTTGCTGCCGTCTTCCTTTTCGCCTTTGCGCCACCCTCTCAAGACGAAGTAGCCCCTGCATCACGATTCTCGGCATCTTCCTTATCGACCTCACAGATACCCGACGGCTGGGCGCGAAAGACGGCTCTGGACTTCGAAGGTCTCAAGGCGGCGCTCTTGGAAACACCCAGTGCTGAAAAGGCAGAAGAATGGAGCAGGTACTACACCAGCGGACCGCATCTCGCCGGAAAGAACCTTAGCCAGGCTCTATGGACCAGAGAAAGATGGCAGGAATGGGGAGTCGAAAGCACCATTGTCGACTACGACGTCTACATCAACTACCCCAAGGGCCATCGATTGGCACTCATGGAGAAGATTGGCGACAAGGAAGACGCGGCTCACAGCACGACAACGCAAGAGTGGAAGGTCAAATACGAAGCGCGACTGGAAGAAGACGTCTTGGACGAGGACAAGTCAAGCCAGCTCGCAGATCGCGTGCCAACCTTCCACGGATACAGCGCTTCTGGCAACGTGACGGCGCCTTACGTCTTCGTCAACTACGGAACATATCGAGACTTTGAGGAGCTACAGGCGGCCAACGTCAGTTTGGAAGGCAAGATCGCCTTGGCCAGGTACGGGGGCGTCTTCCGCGGTCTTAAGGTCAAGCGCGCGCAAGAGCTGGGCATGGTTGGTGTTGCCATGTACACCGATCCTGGCGATGATGGAGAGGTCACCGAAAAGAACGGCGTTGCGACATATCCCGACGGACCAGCCAGAGAACCCAGCAGCGTCCAGCGAGGAAGCGTGCAGTTCTTGAGTGAGATATTACCCAACATTCTGTCGTGCCATGCTAACAATCTACAGGCTTCGCGCCAGGTGACCCTACCACTCCAGGCTATCCCTCGAAACCTGGCTGCCCTCGCCAGCCCGTCGACCACGCGATGCCACACATCCCATCTCTTCCCATCTCCTACCTCGACGCGCTTCCCCTCCTCAAAGCCCTCAATGGCCACGGTCCGAAAGCCTCATCCTTCAACGAGCACTGGCACGGCGGCGGTTTGGACTACAAGGGCGTGGAATACAACATTGGGCCTTCGCCAGACGACCTCGTGCTCAACCTGGTCAACAAGCAGGAGTACGTTACGACGCCCTTGTGGAATGTCATTGGAATCATTAACGGCACCATTCCCGATGAAGTCGTTGTTCTCGGCAACCACCGTGATGCTTGGATTGCTGGCGGCGCAGGAGACCCCAACAGCGGCAGCGCAGCGCTCAACGAGGTCATCAGAAGCTTTGGAGCTGCCATGGAGGCTGGCTGGAAGCCCATGAGAACAATCGTCTTCGCGAGCTGGGACGGAGAGGAGTACGGGTTGGTTGGCAGCACCGAGTGGGTTGAGGAGTACCTGCCCTGGCTCTCTGATTCCACAGTCGCATATCTGAATGTCGACGTTGCCACAGCAGGCCCGAACTTCAAGCTCTCAGCAGCGCCCTTGATGAGTAACGTGGTCGAGGAAGTCGGTAAGCTTGGTTTCACTCTGTCACTCAGCCTCAGCTAACATCTACCAGCTCGTATGGTCATGTCTCCGAACCAGACCGTTGCTGGCCAATCCGTTTACGATGTCTGGGACAAGCGCATTGAGACGATGGGCTCTGGCAGCGACTTCACCGCCTTCCAGGATTTCGCCGGCATCCCATGCATTGACATGGGCTTCGGCTTTGACGCCAAGTCAGCAGTCTACCATTACCACAGCAACTACGATTCCTTCGACTGGATGAAGAAGTACGGCGATCCGACCTTCGAATACCATGCCACCATCGCCAAGATGTGGGCGCTCGTAGCAGCCAAGCTCGTCGAGACACCCATCCTGCAGCTGAATGCCACAGACTACGCGGTCGGCCTCCAGACTTACGTCGACGCCGTCAAGCGAAAGGCCTTCGACGCCGGCCCACCAAACAAAGACTCTAGCGAAATCTTCCAACCTCTCGATGCGGCCGTCTCCCACTTCCTCTTCGCATCCATCCTCCACGACGCCACCGCCGCTGATCTCGCAGCGCAATACGAAAACATCGGCGACATTCCCTGGTGGCAGCCCTGGAAGAAGGTGCAACTATACCTCGCCATCCGCGGCATCAACACAAAGTACAAGTACCTAGAGAGGAAGTTCCTGTTCCCGGATGGTCTTGACGGCCGAAGCTGGTTCAAGCACGTCGTCTTCGCACCTGGGAAGTGGACGGGCTATTCTGGTGCCACGTTCCCTGGTATCGTTGAGGCGATTGAGGAGGAGAGTGAAGCGGGGGTTGAGAGGTGGGTTGGCATCGTCAGTGCGGCTATTGGTAGTGCTGCGGACTGGTTGGAGGAGTAGAGGCTGGAGTAGACATTCGCTTTATACCCGCTGTAAGTACGAATACAAGGATGCCAGGACTCTATATCCCGCTCGTCATGCTGTGATAGGAAGTTTATAACACGGCGTGAGGCATACATGTGGTTTGGAGATGGGCAGCTGATAGGTGCGTAGGTAGTCTTTAGATATACACATCACTGGCACAGAGGAGATCAAGACGGCATGATATGGCGAGGAGGAAACGTTCTATTCAAAGGTATTCAAATCGTATGGCCTAGGGCCCAAAGTTTCCGCCCGGGGTCATCTTCTTGTCCCCGAAGGGCAGCCATGGCGGCGGGGGCGCAGCGGGTGAAGGCGCAGACGAGGGGCGCGAGGAAGGGGGCCGGGGCTTCAGGTCTCTGTTTACACGTTAGCACTATTCCAATTGAGTATAGTAAAATGTAGTGTCGATGAAGGCGTTCCGCTAATTCAGCTTCAAATGCTACAACACCTGACTACTAAAGATGAGTGAAAGGGATAAAACTTACGCTGGAAGTTGGCCTCAAGGACCACAGCCTGCCGGTACGCAGGGATGAACATGGCCAGCCCGCGCCGATGCTCGCGAATCTTGCGCCGCAGCGCGATATCTTCGTCGACCGTAAAGGTCCCGCACTGATGGTGGCGGCGGCGAGCAGCCTTGAGGAAGGCGATCTCGCGGCGGTAGATAATAATAATAATATTAGTTTTACGCCTATATGTAACCTCCTAGAGAGCATTCTAGTAAGTACTACTAAAAAATTATAGTAGTAGTACGCTACTTTATAAGCTTAGTTAAAGTAAATTAAATATATATTAAAGAAAAGAGAAAGGCTTTTAAGTACTTTTTATACTTATTATATTTAGTAGTAATACTACTTTTTAGTAGTATTAAAGTAGCTTACTATTATATTAAATATAAATAAAGTAAAAAAGTAGTAAATATAAATATAAAATAAAATAATAAAAAAATAGTAAATAAAAGTAAGT
>JAGKPX010000051.1:0-182412 GCA_022609215.1 Alternaria triticina
AAATAAAAGTAGTAAAATAAAATTTTATACTACTTATAAGTATTCTAAAAAAACTTTACTTATAGTTATTATAACTATTTAAGTTACTACTAAACTTTAGTTATTAACTAAATTTTCTATTTATTTTATAGTACTAGCTACTACTTACTTATTTAAGAAGTAATATTATAATACTATACTACTAATTTTAATACTAAAAAAATAATTAGTAATTGTATATAATTTATATAACGAACGCGCAGCAAGATAAGCCACCGGCGTATCTCGCTGCAAAGACCTGTACCCGCAATCTCTTTGAAAGAGCAGGAAATTTGCACAAGTGGTGTTATTACCCAGGCATCAACCAGAAAACCGTGCATCTACTACAGCTATCGACAACCTCCGTGGACAGCATCGGCATCATGTTTCCTACACGCAGCTCAACATGTCATCAAAGAGCAGTACCGCAATATACCAACATTAGGCTCGGCACCAGTTGAGGCTCCGTTTCATCACTACGACTTTAGCCGGCAACCTGGAGGAGGCGTAGGTGCAGACGGTCTAACGAGACCTCGATCGCCTCGTCAACGTCGGGTTTGGATTTTCCGACACCAAACTGCAGTGTAACCTAGGTCCACCCCACCTGCTGGAGCATTACCATCGTCGATATCTGATGACTAGCTCATCATGAGACTGGTTTCTCGCGATCGAGACGTCACGACGGCCGGGAATACGTTCAGGCCAGTATGGAGGCCGCGAGAGGGGTCGTTGCTCTTCGGGTCTTCGCGCAGTTTCGGCGAGATACCTATCAATCGCTGCTGCGAGGTGAAGCAGATTGATTGATTCACTTCGTCATTCTTCAGCCGTCCGGTCTCGTCCAGGTATCAGAACGGATAAATACAACGAAGTTCAAACATGTACGGGACGCCTTAGAACATCAGCCGTACTGCAAATTTCCGGTCAAAGGAAGATATGTACTCGTGGCTTCCAAGTAGACCACCTTCCAGCGGATCATACAAACGACGCAGCTTTCTGGGCTTCAGCAATCACCGGCAATCGGTCATCCTCATGGTACAATCTCTGAATGCGCTTTTTCCGTATTTTGAGCACGACGTAAATCGAGCATCCTTTCACGTGCAACTCTCACCGCTACGCACGCTTTCCCTGTAGAAACAGTCACTGTTGCCACGAGCTGTTCCGGACTCGTCAAGGGCATATTATCTCTCTGGAGTAGAGACGAGTACGCTCGCAACCATCTATTTTGTCAGAAGGGTTGCTGTGCGATCTCAAAAAAAAAAAGATGTCATCTCGTTTGTCGGGGTGTATACGCGCCACATCGTTGGTCACCGTACACTGCATGGACTAGTCTGGTCGGGTTGAAGTTAGCCCGATCGATGAATCTAGTATAAGACTAGTAGCTCGGATATGGAGCATGGTGATTCTCAAACGCACCACATCATACGGTCAGCCTACTCATATCTTAGGGTTAAGCTCCTTTTCCAAGCGACAACGCGGAATTTGCCTTTCGAAGATGCTTTTCCTCTGGAACATCTCAAATGGATCAAAACACCGAACAATAGCGGGTGTATATGTCAGCGATTCGAAACTCCTTCTCAGCTAAGTATCTGAATCTATGTCACTGCTAATCTACCGCGCCCAGTCTCTCCAACACACTGGATGTGTTCGGTCGGCAACCTGGTTCGATCTCCAGCATATCTTGTATGATATAAACGAGTTCCGCTTCGGTCGGCCCAAGCGCATCTAGAGCAGTCGAAACTGCCCCAGTTCTCGTCATGGTCTTGTCCTCTATAGTGTAATAGCACCAAGCTACGCTCTCTTCCTTCACCTCGGAACGAAACTTCTTCAGATATTCCCAACCTTTCCAATACCACACCAGAATGTCGAGAAAGACACATCCCAACGACCAAACATCATGCGGGCGAGAGCTTGCCCCGTTGCTATACGTCTCCGGTGGCAGCGTTGGTGTGTTACCCTTGATTTTCGACTTTGCACTACGTCCGAACGCGCTGAGGTGCCCGCCATAGCCTGCGCAGCCGAAGTCCGTGAATTTCAACCTGTGTTTCACGTCAGCGGCAGGATCGTTGAAAACTAGGATATTGGCAGGCTTGATATCGTGATGGTGGTATGCCATATGACCGTGAATAACGTCTAGAGCACTCGCAAGACCCCGGAGCTGCACCAAAAGCCAGTTCCGATCCAGATCTTTGACAGCTCGGCGTTCAGGGTGCTTTGCCATGAACTCGTCCAAGTTGCCATTTGCTAGCTCCGCGATGAGGTATATCTTCTTCTCGAATACGAAGCCGGTGTAGAACGTAGTGATGTGCTCGTGTGAGCCTGGAGAACGTGCAAGACTTTTGAGAAAATCACACTCCCTTTCAGCATCTTCCCGAAATTTGCTGACTTTGAGTGCAAGGTATCTAGACCAGTCATCGGGTTCCGGGGCCTCCCGTAAAAAGGGAGCACAGCTGTTGTGGATTCTGGCTTTGTAGACGGTCCCTCCGGATCCCTCGCCAACGTCGGGTTTGACGCCTTTGTTGAATTCGATAGGAACGGTATGCCCCGTGAGATTGGTCCTGTATTGAAATATGTGAAGTTCAGGGACAGTAAAGAGATGTTGTGCGTCGCAAATAGTACTGTAGACCGAGTCTGATGATTCTTCGGTCGTCCCAAGCCAGTCGTCTGGCGAGAAAGGAAGGGCATCATCATTGTGGCATGTCAAGACGAAAACCATGTCAGGTGGCGAGAGACCGCAGTAGATAGCGAGAGCAAACAAACGCTCACCGCCTGACCGGATCCTATTCTTCAGTCCGTCCACCGTGTCGGTGTCAAGCCCGGAGAAGAAGAAGATGTTCTTGGTGCTGCCTCCAAAAGCAACTTCGCGGATGGTTGTCAACGGAAAGAATTCGAATGTCTTGTCGCCGAATCTTGCGGTGGTAGTGTTGTTGATCAGCCGGGTCCTACACGCAGCCATTGCATCGTTGTAGTCCTGGGGAAGCTTTCCCATAATGAAACAGGAGAGGTGCGATAGAACAAGGAATGAGATATTGGAGAGGAGATGTGTAGCATTCAGTGGGCTTCTTTATGACCTCTGTTGTTCAACAATCACCAAACACCAAGTCTGCACTCATGGTGAGCTCACATGAATCTGAAGTGATTGCTGTTTGTGGGTGAATGAGAGTCTGATAACGCAATTGAAGGTGGTATTTCATTGCAGTATTGTTTATGTGACCTGCGAGAGGCTCGTGATCATAGAAAAGGATATCTACAGTGTAGGAGAGAAGTTGACGGGCCTATCATTCACAAGAGTCATGATCGTATGGAGGAAATAGTATTCAAGTTGAAGATTTGTGAACCTGCCATTCCCGTGAACCAGGGCTGCACGAACAAAGGAAACATCGCAGAATGAACGGGATGAGACTCATCATAAGAGTGCTTGATCTTCGAGTGACCTTCAAAACCGCATTTTCAAGAGTTCTCGACCTACTAAGTGTCTAAGAGGCTTCCCAGAGCAGTGGCTACATCACTTGCTCTGCTAGTATTCACCACGTCCACTTCTAGCATTTGGCCGATGATATCGACCACATTCTTCCACTCAGCGCCTCTATCGCCAATCTCTTCTATCTTCTGCTGCACGGTGAGTGCAAGCTTCATCCCTCCTGGAGCAATATCATACCAACGGTTTCGGTGCTGCTTCACGAAGTCACTCATCTTGACCTCACCCTCGTGGAACCTTCCAGCCGGAATTGGGCGCAGAGGAAGCTTGCGAGGAGGTAAGGTGAATTTGCAAATCCTGAGGTGACCCTCTTCTCTGCTATGAGAAGTTCAGAGTCCGTAACATGATCTTCTTCGAGCAACACCCGGAGATACTTCATTGAGATCTTGCCCAGAATGCAGATGACAAACACTCATCTCCCTGATAGGATAATCTCGGTGATAAGACCATTTTGGATGTCGGAGCTAGTCACTGAGGCTATTGCCGAACGAAATGACAGCTCTGACGTTCTCGTCGGAGGCGACTTCATTGATGGTATACTGAGGAATGTATGCGAGCTTTGCTTCGCCGAAGTCATGTTGTATGATGTTTCCACTGTCGCGGAGCCAATGGAAAGACCATGATGTTGCAGAGGAGTCCTGCCGGGGATAAAGACGCATGAGATGAAAAACCATGTGAGGGTGAGGGTGGTATAGGCCTAAGAATCAGGTTCGGGTGAGCTTGGCAGTGATCATATCGAACGCTGGGAGGCCACACTCACTGTGGATATCCTTGGACAAGTTTATCAAGTGACCGTATTCCTCAAATGTGCATAGCAGTTGACAATCGCAGGTGAGTAAAAGGCGTGATCTGCCGGTCACACGCTGCTAACACACATGGGCGTTATGAGGTTAGCAAACTGAGTATAGAACAAGTAGATCAAGTTCGATGCTAGCAACCTCGATTGCCAATATTTGCCATGGGAACGAGGTTTCCAAATGACAGCTCGTAAATTGTATACCGTTTCGCACATGCCCACGAAGGAATGTCGGATCTTGTCTTTCCAGATATGAGACGCATCACGAAGTCTTGTAGCCTGTCTGAGGCAAGCCCTCTTCTGGAACGAACAGTGTGATGCAGACCACCTGATGGAAGTTGAAGCGACGGACTTCATTGTGGCGATAGTAGTGTCTATATTCGCTGAGGTATAAAGGCGTTGGTTAGCATGCACCGTGAGTCTAGCTTTAGGATTCTTGGCCATCGCGAAGCCCCAGTGTGTAGATAGTCGTTAGTGAGCCGACATGTCGTGAATGATACCTGGCGTTGATCATCTGCCATGTGCTCTGTATTTTCACATCGTGGCTACTATTCGGTCGATGTATGGAGGAGCCAAAGTGAAGAAGGACGAATGGGAGGCTGGTGATTCAGCGGCCTTGGCGTTGTGACCTCATCCGAAACTTCGGGTGCGGCGAACAGCGGAGGTGATCGCATCACCAGAACTTATTCCCTACACCACTCCAACCACCCATGATGTTAGCAAGACGCGCAATTCCCTCGGTAAGCTCCTTAAAACGTACATCTGATTCTCAATTCAATCTGACAGTCACCAGGCTTTCCGAGCCGCCACCCGCGCCAGCACAGCTCGACCCAGTCCCTCGGCACGATTCCTCACACCGTTCCAAGCACGATTGCTCTCCGACGAAGTCCGGTCTGCGATCGACAAGGCTGTCGCGTCATCGCCTGTTGTCCTGTTCATGAAGGGTACACCAGAGACACCACAATGCGGTTTCTCGAGAGCCAGCATACAGATTTTGGGCATGCAAGGTGTAGATCCGGAGAAGTTCACAGCCTTCAACGTGCTGGAAGACCAGGATCTGAGGCAAGGTACGTTTTCACGGTTCCCACGCCGTTTTGGCAACTTGGTTGTAGGACTCGAGCCTGCGGCACATTTCGGGTGGCTGCAGGACGAGCGACGGGGCATTACATGCTGACAAATTCGAAAAGGTATCAAAGAATACTCCGAGTGGCCAACCATACCGCAACTATACGTTGACAAGGAGTTTGTTGGTGGCTGTGATATCCTGATGTCGATGCATCAAGATGGATCGCTTGCAAAGATGCTGGAAGAGAAGGGCGTAGTTGTGCCAGCCGAGGGACAGGCACCGTAAAAGGTAGATAATACAACGGCGAACATGAGAGGCGCATGGTCTTGATACCACACGGTATTTCTTTGGTTGCAAATGTCTAGCCAGCTTCTGTCACCCGTGTAACAACTATATGTATACATACGAAGAGCAGGATACGCATCAACTTCAAGGCTGGGATGCCTGATATACTCCAAATAACACAATATTCGAAGGGAAAATGGCCGCTTCCTGCCCTATGATGTGACTAATATGAGTGCTCTTTCCTGTTGTCACCACGTGCCTTCCTCAACGGAGCCGGAACACCACACAAGCTTTACGTCTGCACCAAAGCTCGCCTTCGTCTCTCTCGGTACTCGCAACGCGTCTTCAACACCCCCCAACACAGGTCGCTTGAATGGAGGTCGAGCGCAACGTACCTGAACTGCGGGCGCGCGGCAACATGGGCCCGCCGACGAAGAAGACGGTATCCGCTGCTTCCGTTTTCAGAAACCAGGGTACTTCCAGGGAACAAGGCAACATCACACGTCAGACGAATATCAGCAACTCCAACTTCACCGGAGACGATGCTGACGCTACGACATTGCTGAGCGCCGGGTCTCACTCAAGCGTACGGAGCGGAGAGAAGAGAGTAGCAAGAAAGAGGTCTTCGAACATGCATCCTCTAGGCGTAGAATTCAAAGGTATAGCTAAGCTATTTCATTCCCTGAGTGCGGACTGCTAATATCATACTGCACAGATGCCAGCAATAGGTACCGTCGCCATATTTACAAGACTGCTTCTTCCAGGATCAACAAGACCCTCGGAAAGCTTCTTCATACCCTCTACGAAAGTACCCTGCAGACTGTTACTCGCAGCAGTAACCAGCAGGACCCTAATGTCTCGCCTCTCAAGCTTTCTGCCCCAGCGAAGTATGAACGTCTTGCCACTCAGCTCTACCAACCCATCTCTCAGTTCACTCTATCACTTAGGCGCACTGACAGTGAGGGAAAGAGTGTACGTCTTGATCAGACAGTTGAGACTCGCATGCTCCACTACGACGAGTTAATCACCAAAGAGACGGTCAAACTAGCGAAATTGCAGAAGGAGTGGGAGGTTGTCCTCGGCGAGATCTGGAAGCTAGGAGCTACATGCCTAGGCGAGGAAGCCATGGAAAATATGCTATTCACCAAGCAGCCATCGGATGAATCGGCCTTGCCTGTTTCATCCTCACCATCGAAAGTCACTGATGCCGAGTCCACGCTCTTCGTTCCCGAACACGAGAGTTCTCCAGCACGCGACAAGTCTTGTACCAACAGGAAGCGTGTTACCTTTCTCGAAGAAAAAGTAGCAACAAACGTTCGTGACAAGAACGCCGTCACCCCAACGACCATGTTTCCAAAGTTCATATACCAACCTTCGAGGTATCGCAAGGACACGCTGCCTCTTCCATCAAGACTCGCTGATGATGACATCAAGAACCTAGAGAAGGAGGTGAAAGAACTGGGCAGACAGGAGCTGGGCGAGCTGCGTGAAGTTGAGAAGGAACATCAGGCGTACTGGAAGAAGAAGACGGCGCAGCTTGCTGTTGCGCTGAAGAGTGACTGAAGTTGCAGATCGATGCGCGCTCGACGGAGAACGTACTCACTCCAACGACTGAGCGCAAGTGACTACAATATGTTGGAAGCTACAGAATATTTACTTGACATGGACAATCTTGCTGCAACATAACCCGCGAGAGAAGAACGCAGCGTCAATTAATGAAGAAAAGATTTCTTCTCTCATCTACGTCAATCGTCACAACGGCACTCAGCCCGATCTCCAGGACTTGATAACTGGAGACAATGTTCACGACTTCTTGTTCGTACACTGTATTTCCAAAGTCTACAAAGCAAGTAACAATAAATGTATAACCTCCAAAAGTAATCTAGCGCATGCTGCCTTTACCAAAAGCAACGGTCTAATAGTCTAGATGGATATCTCTGATTCAAAGTAACCCCCAATGCTTCTCTCCTAATCTCGCACAAACTTAGTCGAACGAGCTCTTGAAGACGTAGCGCTGGTCCTCAGGCTGCTGGAACGGTACACCGAGCTCGAACAGTGTCATGACGCTCTCGGCAAAGTCCTTGAAGAAAGCGTCGTTGTCCTTGGCGTACAGGTCGG
Source organism: Alternaria triticina (assembly GCA_022609215.1). NCBI lineage: Eukaryota > Fungi > Ascomycota > Dothideomycetes > Pleosporales > Pleosporaceae > Alternaria > Alternaria triticina. The sequence continues at coordinate 7,759 of JAGKPX010000051.1, forward strand.
TATACTTCCTGAAGCTCTTGTCCTTAACAAGTTCCATATCAGTGGGCAGCATCATCAAGCTCTTGGTCTTGACGTCCTCGAACTGCTTGGGGCCGTTCCACTTCTTCCATGCCCACTTCTCCTCGACAAGGAGCTTGTAGTAGTCGTTGGTCAGGGTGGTGGGAGAGAAGGTCCAGGGGCCGTCGAAGCCAGAGCGGTCAGTGTGGCAGCGACCTAGGGCGTGTGCACCGGAAAGGGCGACCATGGCACGGTCGTCGAAACCCATGCGGCCGAAGATGGCGCGGATGTGGCTGGAGTCCTTGCTGGCGTCGGGCAGACGGCCGTCGGGTGTGCAGAAGGAGACGTCGCGGTCGGTGCGGCCAGCGCGGTATGGGATCTTGGGGCCCTGCATCTCTTGGATGGCGCAGACACCGGCGAGGATCCACAGATCGGAGTAGGTGATCCAGGGGAAGGCCTCCTTGACAGGCTCGAGGAAATCGCGGGCGGCCTTGAGACCAGCGTTGGCGCCGTGGTCACCTTCGGGAGCGAAGCGCATGGTAGCACCGTTGGAACCACCAGTTCCCGTCATCTTGTCGTAGCTGTTGTTTGTCAGTTCTTGCGTCTGATAGACAAGAGAGTAAAATACTCACGTTCCCGAGGCGTGCCATGCAAGGCGTAGGAGAACGGGACCGTAGCTACCGTCATCGTAGTCATCGTGCTCCTCAAGCCTCTTGGCAATGTGGTTATAAACCTTCTGGTAGTCCTCAAACCTGGGTGTGAAGATCTTCCTGCTGTTGGTCTGGCCGAACAACTCTGGCTTGTATGTGTAGAGTCCGTATACACCAGCACCGACGAGGAGAGCGCCAGCGCCCCAGGCTAGGCCAGTTGGGTTGCCCTCATGCTTGTCTGGACCATCCTCCTGAGAGGCGTATCCGCGTCGTTGGTTGCGGAAAGCGTTCTGTGTCGGCGCGACGAAGCGGGCAGAGGAGCGGGTTGAGGTGGTGCGGAACGAGGGAGCGGCGGTGCGCAGGGCACGAGAGAAGTTTCGCGAGGCAGATGCCATTGTGCAGGCGGTGGGTTGGAGATCGAGTCGGCCGAGCAGAATAATTTGTGCAACAGCTGGGTGTCTGTCGATAGGCTACTTGGGGAGCAGTTTGCCTCTTAAAAGGTCAATTGGTAGTAGCACAAAGGCAGGAAGTTCAAAGAGAGTGAAGACACAAACACGAATAGGGCGTAGGCGCGGGAAAGCTTTTAAAGATAATGTTTCGTTGCCTCGGACTCAGATGGCGACAATCTTTCTGGAAACAACGGCATCGACCCACTTTGATAGCCTCTGCACCAATCAGGCGCATTACGGAGCATAATCGTCTGGACCCTTGGGATTACGATATCTGATGCCGCCGCGACACACTTCCGATCGTGAAGCCATTTCCGCCGATTGGGTTATATAATCCACGCTTCTAGCAGATGACGGTTTCGAGTTTGAGGCTATCAGGCAGGGAGACCCGTGGTTTTGTAGCTTCGCAGGGCTGGGCTTTTGTCCTCGTGCATAAGCCGACTTCCACGCTCTGTGATTCGCTGTGGTGGCGTCGATCGACGCAGGCCAGCCAGCGAGATGAGGGGTACCTGATGAGGCTCTGCGGCATCTTTGTCTGATGTCCTTAGCAGTGGATATCGCCACGCTCGACACGTAGTGTTACAGGCGGTGTCTGGTGTCTCGTCGCTGCTTGTTATTCTGGGTAGGACATGGTGGCCAACCAGAGCTTTCGTGTACTAAGCCGCCGGAAATGACTCGTGCCATGCCCACATGCCGTTGCCCTCCGATGAGCGGCGTGAACGACAAAAGTGGGTGCATCGCTCGAAGAGGCAGTTTTATCGATCCAGCTGTGGTACCTCACTGTCCTCGGCGCATGTATTTGTCAAGCAAAATTTCGATTCAATTATACCCAGGGTGTACGATACGTATCGGTGATGAAAAAAGAAGCCAGTACAGTTAACGCCTGCTATCGCTTGTCCTTCAATGCAGTTCCCAGTCTTGATAAACGCCTTGCAAAGAAATGCTCACTTGGGTTTGTGTGCGTGAAGAAACCAGAAGCCATACCGAATTTCCAACTCCTGTGCCATGGCATTAATGCAATCATTACCCCAAACATTAGCTTTCTCGCGTATTAATCATCGCAGCGTGAACTCTTAAAACAAATGTGATCAGTACATGCCATTGTGCGGAGGCATGCCCATGATCATGCCGAGATATGGCTGCGTGTGCGGGTAACCGTCCAGGCTGCCGGTAGGCGTAGAGATGCCGGACGTCGATGCTGTGGCTGGCCGCGATTCTTCCATGTTTCTCTTGGCCGCATTTTCGGCGGCTTCCTTTACAATCTTGGGCTTGAGAAGATCCCAGGAGGTGCTGTTGGGGTCTTTGGGGATGGTAATGGCACGCTTGTATGCTGGACACGCTTCTAGCTCTTTGATACTGATGGGTGGATCGAGCTGTGACGCCTTTTCCTTGAAGAAGTTCTTGCGCCGTAACTTCTTTGCAGTGTAGTCAGAAGTTCTAGCGTTGCGTTGCATCTCTTCCCACTGCTCCATCTTCTTTGCAAACATCTGGCGCTCTTCTACCTTCTTGGCTTTGTCGGCAAGCCATGTAGTCCACCATGTAGCCGTCTCTTCTGTGTTGGGGTCCCTCTCTCTGGATTCCTTGTGAAATTCGGCAACGAGCTTCTGCACGTCTGACCGCAGGTAGATGGTCTTCAACGCATGTGTACTCGCTGGTCCCACGCCAACAAAGTTACCCCATGAATCGAAGATGCCACTGGGCAATGCAGCGCGGATATAGGATACGTCCTCGCCGTTTGGACCCCTCAGCTGGTCAATGGCATCGTATTCCCTGATGACTTGGGTGTTGAGACAGTCTTTGCACATGCGACGGAGGAAGGCCCAGAAGGTCTTGCGAGTGTTTGGGGCGCCGCAGTCCATACAGCCATGCCCATGGCGCAAGTGGGCGAACTGGAACTCGGTGAGACCTGGAGGTGGGTCCGGCATGTCGGTTCCGTAATAGTAAACCCTGCTATGCTTCCAGAGCATGGGGTTATCCCGCAAAAACCGGTAGCACGAGGCAATCTTGCTACGCATCTCAAGCAGCTGCGCAGGGTCCGAGTACGACAGTATGATGAACCAGCAGTCCAAGTCGACGCCTTTGGACAGGATCTTGCCTCGTCGTAACCTCGTCGGTTTGCGCTGCTGCCACTGCTGGTTAAGCAGTGGACGGGCCGGTGCCGCAGTGAGTGGAGTCGCATCGTTTCCGAAAGAGGCGGCCGGGTTGGCCGCCTGCTCAGAGTCCTTCCTGGACTCGTCGCCCCGCTTGCGCTTCAGACTGCCTTCAACCATGGCCAGCGGCACATTGTGGGATCGCACCTCGTGCGCCAGCCCCGCGCGCTTCCCGCCTGGCCGCCGGCAGTTGATTACGGTGGCATAGGCCTGGTCTGGCGTCTGCAAGAAGGGAGTCTGCTTGTTGACGGTAAAGGCGACATATTTGGCATTCACCATCTCGGGTCAGCAGGCCAGCCGCTCGGGGTATCGTCCACGGGTAACGGGTCGCTCGCAGTCACACTTCCACGTAGTGGGTCGGGCCTGGCATGCGGTGCTGGGAGGATGGCGAGGTTGAGAGTGCAGAGTCGAGAGGCTGAAGGAGAGGAGGCACAAGGAAAGGAGTGTGGACGACGCTGAGACTTTCGCGCGCCCAGGCTTGAGTTGATGTCGGCTGCCGAACCAGCTTGCCCGACCAAACCAAAACTACAAGGTTGGCCCTTCGGATATAAAACCTGGCCTCTGCTCAGCGCGACCGCCGACACGCCCTTCACCACCATAGCGACCGTCCCCAGTTGACATCAGCCCAGACAGTACCTGGCAACAACTACGTCTGCAGGTGGAGTTCTGCAACTGTTCCGACAATACCATGCGGAAAGATGCGCGCTTGCTATTCCGCATCAATACGTGCCGACGCATCTTTTCCCTTTAGGCCCGGCGCCACACTGCTGATCACATGGTTACATCACACGCGAGGCGCACGATTACGGTCCTTTTCCAGCAGGTTTGAGCCGGCCAATGTCGCCTGCCTCTTTGCTTGTTCCAAAGCCGAGCGGTCGCTGTTTAGTAGCACGCCGTGTTTGCGCCATGGCCTTGAGTACCCGTGACTTCGCGCTGGCGACCGGCAGCGCCACTCCCTAATGAGAAATTCTATCGCTTACGCATGCATGGGTAAAGGGCCAAAGCCAAAGATGCGGGGTTGGCGAGCGTCGACGATGCGAGAGTGGTCAGACCTCTGCTAGGGTACCAGCGACCTCGGCCTTCGCTGTGACTCCATTTCACTGTCCGCTTTCCAGGATATATTGCCTTCGCTCCCGCCTCTGCAAGTGCCATGCAAGTGTGAATTTGGCATCGGACCTACTCCGAACACTAGTCAATCACCCAGGCGGATAGAGTCAAGCTCACCAACCGTCGTCATGTTCGGAAGGAAACAGAGTAAGTCGCCGCATTCTGCTAAGCTGGCCCCGATGACTCCCGCGGAATGCTTGACGCATCTTGTCAGCTGCAAGCTCATCGTCAGCTTCATGCCGCACAGACTATAATTGCATCTCCCTACGCGCTTTGTCATACATACAAAGTCGTTGAACTGTGCTGATCATCCTCAGAAGATGTGCCGTCCCCGGGCGTGGACAAGACAGATCCAATCCCTCACTATGACAATACCTACGACGACGACCCGGCGCTTGTCCCATGCCCGCCCAACACCACGGAATCCAAACTCGTGACCAAGATTGACCTCCATGTCATTCCCTTCCTTTGCATCATGTATCTCCTGGCCTTCCTGGACCGTGTCAACATTGCCAACGCGAACGTCTTTGGCCTCAGCGAGGAACTTGATCTGGTACGAGATAATCGCTACAACACTGCTCTGGTCATCTTCTTCGTCCCCTACATCCTCTTCGAGATTCCGTCCAATGTCCTCCTCAAAAAGATGAAACCTCGCGTCTGGCTCAGTATCTGCATGTTTGGTTTCGGACTCGTTACTATGCTGCAAGGCTTTGTCCAAAACTACTCTGGTCTGCTTGCGACTCGGTTCTTCCTTGGCGTGTTCGAGACAGGCATGTTTCCGGGTGCCTTCTACTTGATTGGAATGTGGTACCGCAGACACGAGGCGCAGAAGCGGTATTCGTTCTTCTTCAGTTCAACGACTCTGGCCGGAGCCTTCGGTGGACTGCTGGCTTCTGCGATTGGCAAGATGGACGGCATGCGCGGATATCAGGGTTGGAGGTATGTTTTGACCGCGGAAGTCCTCGACAGTCACTTACTCTGGCAGATGGATTTTCATTTTGGAAGGACTCTTGACCGTCGTGGTCTCGTTCGCTTTCTTCTTCCTACTCCCAAACTTCCCCGAGGAAGTAAAGTGGCTCTCGGAACCCGAACGCGCGTTTGTCAAAGCCAGACTTCAAATCGACCAAGGACGCTCCGCACTTGAACGACCTATCAAGGCCAAGGACGTTGTGAATGTGTTCAAGGACCCCAAGATCCTTATTGGCGGACTCATGTACTTCGGCTTGATCGTACCCGCCTATGGATACGCCTACTTCTCTCCCACCATCATCCAGAGCTATGGCTACTCCAAGATCCAGACACAGCTGCACAGTGTTCCTCCATGGGCTGCCGCGTTTGGTTTCTCGATGCTTGTCGCGTGGTTCTCGGACAGGCTCAAACACCGCTTCATTTTCACCGTAGTCCCCATCGCTGTCTGCATCGCTGGATTCGCTATTCTTATTACCGTACACGACAACCATGACCTGCAGTATGCAGCACTCTTCCTTGTCGCCATGGGAGCCTACACCGCCATGCCGGTGATCGTATGTTGGTTCAACATGAACTTGGGGGGTCACCACCGTCGAGCTGTAGGGAGTGCATGGCAAGTCGGTTTTGGTAAGTCAATTCTTCTCATGTACTATTTAAGGTTTCGCATGCTAACAGGTCCTAATAGGCAACATTGGTGGTATCATCGCTGTCTACTCATTCTTGAAGACGGATGCGCCAAAGTATACACGAGGATATTCAATCGCTATCGGCTTTGTGTGCCTCAGCGCACTCAGTTGCTGCGCGTACTTTGTCATGTGCAGTCTCTCGAACCGAAAGAGGAATAAGAGCGTCAGGGATGTAGGATTGACGGAATATGAAAAGACCGAAATGGGCGATCTGAATCCGGAGTACCGCTATCTCTTGTAGATGGTGTGTGTAGATGTAATGGCTGAAGAGCGTGAAAAGGAGACGGTAAAGCGTTCAATCTAATCTATATGGATTACGCAAACGAAGGCACGTAATCTTGATTCTGCTGATATGATATGTCTTTCCAAACTCTACCATTGATTATAATGACAGTAAATCTGAGACGCTACCTGTATTGCTCGGCGTAGCGACCTCAACATGCCACCCATTGCACAACCCATTGGTCGTGGAGTAAACGATTTTCCACGTTGTAACCTTTGTCGTTGTTGCCGGTGGCTTACATCAGCATGTTAAGTTTGTTCGTATATCACCACCAAGCCTACAACCCATCAATTGGGCATATTGCTTCTGCTAGAGGCTTCCATAGAAGGCGTGCGTCTTCTCGATATGACGAGGGCGTACGAGAGCCTGTTTCGTCTCTCTGACAGATGGACCCAGAACCTAAAGTCCACCTAAAACTACACTGCCCGTTATGGGCATAGTGATTTGAATAATTCCCGCTCAGGCTGTGCGGCGTCTCAAGTGACGCTCGCCGTGTCCATGCTGTCTTCACTCCCGTGACCCCAAATCTCTTTGCTCTCGCTCTCAACCCCTCGCATGGCCTTTGCGACCTCTTCTAGTCTTACAACGACTTCTTGCACACCCTTGTTCACCTTCTCAAAGTATCGGTCGTTCTCCTCTCTCCTCTTCCGACTCAACTCAATGTCCTTTTCGGTTTCTTCCTCCAGTTTTATCCTGTCGAACAACTTTTCGCCTTTTCCCGACCCTGCTCCATCGTGAGGGTGATTCGCAAGACTCTGGGGTTGCAAGTCGTTCGCTTTGCTGTCCTGCGACTTCTTCTGTTGTTCGGGTGTCTGTTCGTCCTCTTCCGAGCGCGCCCATGCTTTCGCAAGTTCTATCTGCGCTTTTCGCAGCTCATCTAGTGCTCGAGAGTGTTCAGAGCCGAAGACTGTCATGCCCGGGCCCTTGATGGCGCTCAGCTCAACCTCCTCCAACGTGTTTTGCATCTCTGCCCATATCGCTTCGGCGCGCGACGATGCTTCGGCATCTGCGGCTTGGCTGTGCTGTCTTTGTCGCCGTTGGAATGGCGCCGAGGGGTTCGTGGAGGTGAGGCTGAGGTGGTCGCCATCGTTGGTGGTCGTGGGTGGAAGAGGTCGCTTGTTGTCGGGAGAAAGGAGTGAGCGCTGGCGGACTAGAGGAGCCCTTGCAGGCGTTCGGACTTCGTGCAGCGATGTGTTGGAGGCATTGTGTGACGGTGGCCCGACAAACAGCGCAGGCGCAGGTAGGCGATTAGTTTGCGTCTTGGTGACTTTCTTGTCGTCTTTCGAAGTCATGGTAGTGCATGAGCTGGGCGCGTTATGAGGCTGGATTCGCGTGATAGAAATGTGTGAGTATTGCGGTGGGAAATTGGACTAGTCACTACGAATCTTGAAGTCTACTGGTTTGAGCTACAATTACGTGCCGGTGTTCATTGATGTTCTCCCCAGACGCGATGACGATGGCCCGATAAGATAAGATGGCGTGTTGCACTAGCCCCTTCGGGCGAACGCCGCTAAGCTGTGGGGCTTGGCTCTGGCGCACACTGATTCCAGCCGCTCTCGAAAATACTTCGACGTCCGCGATACTAACCACACTTCCCCCAGCACACCCGTCGTCAATACCGCAACCATGGGTAAAGGTACGCAGCCACTCCCTCCAGAAGCCCTCGATCGACGCGAAATGCACATTTCCACGCCTTCGCCGTCCTGACACGGGCGTATATTGTGCAGTTGCTCACAACATCATCAGGAAAGCCAAGAGGTCTCAACGCCGCCCGCAAGCTCCGCAACCATCGCCGCGAGGGACGATGGGCCGATCTCCACTACAAGAAGCGTCTCCTCGGAACCGCCTACAAGTCGTCTCCCTTCGGTGGATCTTCCCACGCCAAGGGCATCGTCCTCGAGAAGGTCGGTGTTGAGGCCAAGCAGCCCAACTCCGCTATCCGAAAGTGTGTCCGTGTACAATTGATCAAGAACGGAAAGAAGGTCACCGCTTTCGGTATGTCACTATGCGGAGATTGAAGAGGCATCGGCGACGAGCCTGTGGCAACAATGAGAGCGTGGGCTAATAATCTGCCAGTTCCCAACGACGGTTGCTTGAACTTCGTCGACGAGAACGACGAGGTCCTCCTTGCTGGTTTCGGTCGTAAGGGCAAGGCCAAGGGTGATATTCCCGGTGTGCGTTTCAAGGTCGTCAAGGTTTCCGGTGTCGGTCTGTCCGCACTGTGGAAGGAGAAGAAGGAGAAGCCCAGGTCATAGAGGACTCGTCTGCAAGGAGTCAAGGAAGGAAACGAACGTGGACCACAAGCCCGCCATGAACGAATGATGGAATCCGCGGATCACTATGGGGGGTTACCGGAGTCTTTACATCGGGGTTATCTGTGCTTCTACCCGGCATATGAAAAGTCATGATATGCTGGAGAGTTAGATAGAATCTGACTCGTTCAAGCGCCCACTCCGTATGCGTATGCCATGGAGTGATGTTGGGTGCGTCGCCATGTCGTTTAGGACTTGGTAGTGAATATGGTGCACCAGATACGTTTCAGGTGTTATGTCATCCATGATTCGTTGATCGAAAAGAGACAGTAATTTACACAATCCGCCCCGTAGTAACAAACTCCGACCGATGCAACATAGGAAAGAAGCGCCGCCGGGTATCTCAAACAAAACGCCAATGACCTATGCCATCTTGGGAATCCCTGTGTATGCAATCCACCCTATTTCGTAAACATGGCATTAAACGTGTCCTCCAGTCCAGTGTCCTTCATAGTCCCGTAGTATTCGTACTTGAGCTTCGGGCTGGCGAAGAGCTCAGCATCCCTCTTAACGTTCTTGGGTACACCAAAGCCATCTAGACCCGGTATTTCTCCCGCACCTCCTTGTGCCTTCTGGTCTCCTTTGAAGAACTTGGGTGCGTTTTCCTTGAGGGGAGGCGCCCAGACACTCGGTTTCCAGGGGTTAGGTTTTTGGTTGGCGCCGAGCGATGGTGGCGGCGGTGCAGGAACCCGGTGACGGAACGGATTCGGGTCTGGTTTTGAGAAGATGGAATGGGGTTCTCTGAAACGAGGGGGTGTTGCTGGCTGACGAGATGTCGTCTTGGAGAAGTGGTTGGGTATAATCTCTGGGGGTTGTGAAGAGAACCTACTTCCAGAATTCTTGGTCGGTGTCCAGTCCATGTCGTCTGCGCCCAAGAATGTGGATCGCTGAGCATAGGGTGTGGTGACGTCGGTAGCATGTGTGGTGAAGGAGGCTTCTGAGATGGTGGGGGACGGGGGGAGAGGGGAGGATTCCTTGCACTGATCAATGCCACTTGCAAAATCGGGCGCTATACTATCGAAGACGCTTGCTTGGGGATGAGCTGGGTGGTAAGAGCCTCTTCTTGCCTTCTGTGCGCTATCGGGTGCGCTGGGTACGGGCTCGCGAGCCGTTTTCAAAAAGGAGGGTGCGGCGCCGTAGACTATGCGGACAGCCTTCCATGTCATGATAGACGAGAAGGTCAATATGCCGAGCATACACACATGTGTGTACCGGAATAGTGTCAACGTGTCGTTGTTGATGGTGTGACCTTTCCAGTAGTAGAGGGTTAGAAAACGAAGAGCCACGGCAGTAATTCGAATCATCCATAGTGACATGAGCCCGCGCATCCTTCCCGTAAGGCTGTTCGTCTTGACCTTCAGCTTGGGGTTCCACCAGATTGTGAGAGCATCGGCAATAATCGCAAAGTTCAGCCACTTGAGTATCACGGGCGAAAGTACACAGATTTCGTCCATCCAGCATCCCGACTTTGCCTGAGTCCAACAAGTATCCCAGCTGAAAACTTGGTATGCCCGTATACCCTCATCCGGGCCCATGTACAGTCCAGCAGCATGCCAGACAATTCCTATTGCTGTGCTCACGACATATGTCCACTTCGCCAGCGAAATGAGCCTCAATGTCCATGCTTGTCGGTAGGTGCGTACAGTTGTGCGCTTCTGTTTACTCGCTTCCATGATACGCGCCAGGTTGTCTGCTCTGGCAATATGGTTCGCATTCCGGATCTGATGTTGGACTCGAGGCAGACATTCGCTGCAGACCTGCGGATACCGGGTCTCGAGCTCGTCCTTGTAGTCCTCGTACGCCGCTAAGAATTGCTCATACGTCGGATCATCTTCTTCCGGAAGATATTCGCCCAAGAGTTTTGCGTAGAGGGTCTGGTTGCGCTGACATGTGTCGCAGAAGATGTCGTCACCGGGTACAGACATGGCGGGTGTTGGGGAGCGGGAGCGCAGGTGTTGAAAGGAGGCTTGAGGGGCGGTCGCGACTTCTTCGATGGGCGGATCGGTGATGTTTCCGCGCTGGGGAACACGTCAGTTGGAGAGGTTCGGGTGTTATGCGGTAGAGTAAGTACTTCGTCGAAGTGATTCACGGCGTCGCATTGCGGACAGTGAAATGTCTTGGGTATTTGTGAGACAGTGTCGCGTGACAGTGTGTTGCAGTAGTGGCAGCGCAGTCTGCGCCGTAATAGCGCCATGGTGGGAAGACACCTGAGGTGCGTGGTGATGGTTAGGGTTGATGCACCATGTCATCGGCGACGTGTTTTGGGATTCTGCCGCGGCGGTCACACCGCCCGGGCGCCGGCGCGGAATTTTGGCTCACCATGTCGAATGCACTGTTCACCACTTCTGGAGGGACGACTGCCAACAACCCATCACCGTGGAAACAACACCGGCCTCGAACCTCACGACACGCCGTCTCGATCTGATCTCCCCGGTCGTATCCGCCACTACACCCCCGCCGCCCGCCATTCGATGGCTCGGTAGTCCGCAAACCCTCGCACATCCATCTCCATCTCCACCGCCGCCATCCCGCCCACCATGAGCCAATTGGTCGTCAGGCCAGGGCGCAATGCCGCCCGTCAGGCCAAAAAGCTCAAAGAGATCCGCAAGGTCAAAAACGCAATCCAATGGCACGAGCGGGAACGCAAGAAGCGCCAGGAATTCAAACAGGACAAATGGGAAATCAAGCGAGCCATCCTTGAGCGTCAAAGGTGGGAACGTGAACACGTTAAGGGTGTCAGGAAGCAAGCTCTGTCCAATGCGAAAGAGGACTGGAAGCTTGGTCCGTTGAGACCAAACCGCGCCGCCGGCTCAGATGCTGAGAAATACGGTGCCATCACCGGCGTCCAAGTGCAGAAGCCTGAGATACCTATCAAGATGCAGAAGAGCCGGAACGCTGATAGGGAAAAGAAGGGCCTCGAGCTCGAGTACCCGCTGGTCGTGGACGACAAGAAATACTTTCCAATTGTGAAGGGTGATCGTGTCGTAATTCTGAAAGGAAAAGAGGCGGGCAAGATCGGTGTGGTACGAGAGACCATAGCTCGAACACACGACGTCATTATTCAAGGCATGAACATGGTATTTACCGCCTAGCCGTGTCATCAAGTTTGAGTGTTAACTTTTGCCAGCAATACTACGACTCCAATGTATTTAACGCTGCTGCCGCAGACATGGGGCCCAAGATAGAGAACGAGGTGCCTATGCCCTTGAGCAATGTACGTCTCGTGGTACCAGCCGAGATAGACCAGGGAAGTCAGAAGCGTTACGAGGACGTTGTTGTCGAGAAGATCTACATGGAGCGGCATACCACCGGCATTGATCCATACACCGGTACTGACTACGGGAACGACACAATACCCGAAGAACACCAATACGATCCTCGAACTGGACTTCCCATCTTCCACCGATACATCGCAGGCACGCGGCAAAGACTGGAATGGCCATGGGAACGCGTAGAAGACACTGGAAACGTTGGTACCACAAAAGAGACAGGCAAAGACAAGCAAACATTAGTTAGAAGGGCCCTGGCCAAGGTGAGCCAGCCATTCACAAGCTTGAGTAGTTGGCGGAGCAAGAACAAGGAGAACCAAGCTCAACAAGACGCAACGAATAGCAGGAGCCCAGTCGACTTCGAGGCAAAGTTCGCTGAGATTCAAAGACAAGAGCAGGAACGATTCAAGTCCGCCGCTCCAATAAGCATAGACCCTGAGCTTCCTTCGGCCTATGAGGTAGACACAAGACGAAACATTGTCGAAGGGTCGCAGTCCATGGCTTATACGCTCGTTGCGCCACCTTTCCCCGACACGCTTGCAGAAGAACTTCGCGGCGATATCCACGAATTCTCCATCAAAGCGAAGAAAGACAAGGACCCCGAAGGACCGCGTCCGATCAAGATTGCAAAACACTCCGAACAGGGTGTGGTTGCGCGAGAAATTGCAAAGCAACAGCACCGAGCGGCGCAAGCAATGAAGACGCCCATGCAACTGAGGTGGGAGCTTGAGCACCAGAAGAAGGTGCAAAGCCAGAAGGAGAAGCCGCTTGTGGACCAGGAGAGCTTGCTGGCGGCATTGGGTCAGCACATGCAGAAGAGTGCTACGAAGCCGTATCTGGGCAAGAAGCAGATTCCCAGTCAAACAGCCGACCTCGACTAGAGTGACTGAGACGATGGCATGATAACGTATCACGCCTGCGACACGAGACTTGTAGCATACCTTTTGTATATATAGCATGGATTGAAGCCGAAAACTCAGCCAGGCTTTCTGTGGCCTGTGGGGTATCTTCGCTGTAAATGTACATCAAACGCCTGCATCATGCATACCATGATCTCTTGCGCCTCTCCCATGAAATCGTCCTTGAGCTTATACCAGAATGCCCCAGTATTCCGCTCGTCCTCCTGCGCCCTCTAACTCCTCCCACTGCACCAGGAAGCGATCCACGACCTTTAGCAGCAGTTTCCCACTCAGACTCAGTGTCTTGACTCGTGCAAAACTCTCCACGTACACTGTCTTGCACTTTCCTCTACTATTTGCGCCCTTGATGTTGAAGAAGCGCAGTATAAGGCTTGCGAGAATAAGGATTACAGCCGTGGCTGGGCCGTTGGTGATGATGAGATCTGGGAGGTCGGCGGCTGCGGCTTCGTATGGTGTTGTAGGAGCTTGGCCGGCCAAAAGTGGTGGTGCGCGGAGGAGAGGTGTGAAGGAAGATAGGAGGGTGTAAAGTGAGGTGAAAGGCGTTGTGAGGAGTGGCTGGTGTATCTTGCGCGCGCGCGGGATGACGGCGATGTTGTAGTGGTCTGGGCCAGTGCATGTTGGTCTCTCTGCCTTCTTCTCTTCTAGCGCATGCGTTGTGCCGTCTGCATCTGTAATCTCCATCACAGGTCTTCTTCTCGTGCCATCTGGTTGCACCACCTCTTTCTCCGATTCTTGCTTTCGCAGCCGCTCCTTCTCCCCGTCTTCGAGTCCTCGCTCAAACTCCGCGGCGCGTTGTGCTGAGAACGCGTCTCCGCTGCTGACCACGTACGTTCTGTGTGTGTATTTCCGTGTGTCCAGATCTCGCAGTAGGTAGAACATCTCGTGTGTATGCCCGCCTGATCCAAGAACGACGAGGATACGTGTTGCGAGCGGGCGCTTGCGCAGTGGCGTAGACTTTGAGCGTGCATTGGGGAGAATGGCAAGTAAACGTAGTGTCGCGGCAACAAGCAGAGTAGCGAGGGTCGCGATCGCGAAGGAGAGGGTGTAGAGGGAGGATGGCGGGGGCGCCATGGTGGGGTTGTCGCGAAGGATGGAGGCCAGGTCGGGGTGAATTGTTATCTGGTCGAATGTGCCAAGCTGAGGAACGATGAGATACTGTGCCTCAGATTGAGCGCAAAAGCATCGTTTATCGTGGCTGTGAACTTCACCAGGTGAAGGTACGTGTCGCAGCAATTGGCCAATCGTGGGGACCTCGGAGACGCGAAATCACATGCTTGAGACTTGGCGTCAGGGTAATTCATCCAACCCCATCCACGTCTGTTTGACATCTTCCCTGCATGCCATGGGCTCGTCTACCATTCTAAGAAAATCACGCCTGTTGGCGTAGACTTCACTCTCATTGCGTCAGGTTCATATCAATTATGTAAGGACACGTAGACTCCTCCAACATCGGGCATTTCGAGAATCGCGATGCAAGTGGACTTGCTGCTAGAGCATCAATCACCGTCTCCCCTCTTTTGAAGACCCTACAAGCTTTCCCAAGGAGCAAAACATATGAACCCCGCAAAGAGGGTTTTGAAAAGAGACATGAAGATGTCTTCAAGTTTTTTAGACGATGAGACCTCAGGCATGGTCTTGTAAAGATCAGGGTAGAATAGGAGGGAAGACTTTATGCCCATGTCGCCAGACTACCAAATGTTGACATGACTGGTCCAGGAGGAAAGACGCATGCATGTGCTAGTGCCAACAGTTTAGAGGAAGAGAACTTCATAGAATTATGCAATGTTGTTTTGGTTATCTTTCCATCTCCACCTTTTTATAGCAACTGTTTACACGGACTATCTGTGCCGTTTTGCTGGACAAGCGCACATTAGTCTCACAGAGAAAGCTTTTGTGTTAACAGCAGGTTGGTGCTTAAAAGCAAACTTTGCAACTCACACTATAAATTAACCTAATCTTGCTTTCGTTTCATCACGCTTCTTGCCACACCTCGCGGGAGAAGAGAGAGGGAAATATAGATAGGCTTTTATGCACCAAGGAAGCCGGTTGTCCATTCCTTCGGCTGTGCTCTCACATAGTACCTTTCGATACGGTTTCTTGAACAACCTTAACACATGAGGGCTACAATGCCTTGTTTTGGATGCAGAACCGATATTGCGCAGCTTAGATTTTGTTTTGAAGTCTTCTATACATCAATCTTAATGCACCTTTTATTTCATTCAAGTTTCCAGAACGGGTTGCTGCGAAGCACAAAGATTGCGCTTGTATCTCTTTTGGAGCTCAGCACGAGAACGAAGATCCCGTTCATGAAGGGTTTGACATGTCGATTATTCCTGAATCATCGGAGTGCTGGTCCAGCGACATATCTCAGTAGGGCATATGTTTTTTTCATAGATCCATTGCCTTGCGTTTTGTTGAACCAGATCAGACATGGCAGATTTGCATCCGGATTTTCGAAAATGCACCACATAAGGATGCCAGGCTCAGCTTTTGATAAATAATAATTTGGAATATAGAACGATGTGAGAGCTTTGGACCGAGAAGAACATTTATACACCACTAGCGATCCCAAACTAGCTAAAGCGACAAGGTAAGCACATCAAAAATCCAGTTCTGTCTCGATGTGTTCTTGAGACATGAGGAAACGCCCTTTACCGAGAAATCATGTGTATACACATACCGAACTCCGCTGTGGCCATCCCCGAATGATTCAAACCAAAATTTTGCGCGCTTTCGCCGTTACCTTCCACTCCCATTTGCAAGGATATCTTCCCAAATCGGCCAGTATGCATTCCCACCCGGTTCATCCATCTGCCAAATCAAACTCGGATTGCGCCTCATGACGCCCTCATACTCTCTCTTCAATTCTACAAGTCTCTCACTCAGAACCCTCATCTCAATGACCACCAGCCTCAGCTCTTTACCCTCCACAGTAGCAGGCGATATCTCGCCCTTTAGATCCGACAACGGGCCAATGAGGCGAGTGAGCGTAGGCGGTAGACTATATCGAAAAGAAGCTTCGACCCAGGCGGTGACAGCAACACGAGAAGCTAGGAAGGCGCTCAATGCGGGCAGGTAGGCGAGTGTGTCTGCTGAGGAGCTTGTAGTGTAATGTGAAGATGAGAGTAGAGCACGGCTCAAGTGTATCGGCCAGCAAAGCGCTGCATACCGTAGGAAAGGCAAATGGGTATCGAAAGGCACGGTGCGGATACTATTCGCCCTCGAACTGTTGTGTTGAGTTGGCATTGTTGGTATCGCATGGGTGTGATTGTCTCCGTCTGATGAAGACAGGGACTTGTATCCACTGTCTACTGACGCGCTTGTTCTTTGGCTCGCACCACTACTGGTAGGTAGGGTAGGTGGCATGGCTGGACTATGAGGCTGCAGGGCACCGAGAGGGCGTTTTGGTACATCGTAAGCGAGATGTAATAGACATCGTGCAGCAAGGTGGCCATGGACGCTGCTTGTATCGCAAAGACTGAACTCTGAGCCTTGAGATGTTGGGTTGAGAAGGTAATCGCGTATAGATCCGTGAGTGAAAGCGATCTCGTCGTTGACAATGCAGAGAAGACCACATGTCAGTTCTGGCAAGGCTTGTATGATATCGGTCGTATGTGGACCCTCGGGAACGTCGGGTCTGTGTGTGTTTAGGGCAGCGTGTAGTGCCCCCGGACACATGCGGTTGATTGGGAAAGACAACCATCGGAATGCGTCGGCGATGACGCGTTTTTCTGTCGGCGAATGGTGCGCTAATGCATCAAACATGATACGGAATAGCGCTTCCAGGCCCTGTACTGAATGCATTCCCTGGAGAATATGAAGTCGCTCGTCCGACGACAGTAACGGCGACTGGAGGAGTTTCAACAACATGTTGGCCCAGAGAAAATCGCCATCTGCTGTCCTCACGACTTCCGACATGAGGCTTCGATCCATAGAGATACCGAAGAAGCCTTGATCTGCTAGGCGGTTCATCTCTGGTACTACAAATCGATCGATAGCAACAACGTTGTGTTGACCGGTAAGCGAGAGAATGTGAGGAGCATCAGAAGCCCATTTCTGGTACTCAAGAGGTATCTTCAGGTTCGGTCTGCTGAAGAGGATAGCTCTTGTGTCAGATCCACGACAGAGTCTTGCTAACGATGCGAGGAGCATATCGGCATCGCTGCACTCATCGATGCCATCAAATACAAGGAAAGTGGGGTGTTGCCGAAGTAGAAGCAGAAGAACATCGACTACTTCATCAGTGGTGGCATGCTCTCGAAAGGACGTTTTCCGCAATAAGAGGCTGACAGTATCCAAAGTCGATCGGTCGTGCCGACGAGCGTGAAGCAGCTGGCATGCCATAGCCCGGAAAGCATCATCAGGTTGATTATTCTCAGATAGGAGATGATTGAAATGGTAGCTTGCAGTGGCTGGCGGTTCGTCGCACAAATCAGGATCGTCCGCTTCACCAGCTAGATTTTCAACGACTGAACGCGAGATGACGGTTTTTCCAAAACCAGATTTCGCTGAGTTCTTGTCAGTTTTTAGAAGATTTGTGTTATGCGCGGCGACTTACCCTGCACAAACAGCACGCGATGTTGCCAGCTGCCGACTAAAGCTTCCTGGTCATTTGCCGTGCTGCTATCAAAGCGCTGACTCCTCCATTGGGTGTATGCGCCAACGCGTAAGAGCCAAGCGCAGGACTCTTGACAAGTTTGTTGAGTGTCTAGAGACCTTGTGGCAATCGCGGTAGAAGACGACAGCCAATGCTGTACCTTCTCCACTCTCCTCAACCGCTTTGCGAGCCGTTGTTCATCTTGCTCCACACGACCGTTGACCATGACTCCGTTTTGACGCTGCAAAAAGTCGATATAACTTCTGCGGTGCTGTGGGATGTCCGCGTAGTATTGAGTTAGGTCCGCGGTTTCTGCTTCTAACCACCTCCTGTGCTGGCCTAGCCGTGTTTCAAGGTGGGCAAATCGGGAATCGAAGGGTCGCCATAGTGTCTCACCGTGGAGGACGTTCGTACCACTAATGGATGTACTTTGTGCTCCGCGACAGAAGATACAATATAGCTCCAAGAACAGCTGTACAAGATCCGCGTACACGTAAGACAGAAGTGCAGCCAGATGACGATCTTCAGTCTCGCCATGGGACTCGGCTCCGTTCCGCTTGCAGATGTTGTAAACTTCCTGATAAGGTGGTATGATTTGCGAAATAGCTTCAAGTACATCGGCAATTTTCTCCATGAAAAGCACACAGTCGCCGCTCATCTGCTTCCGTATTAATCCAAGATGTGTGTCAAATGTACTACATGCATACCTTGAAGACCAATCGAACAGTTGCCCAGAACCAGCCTGCCCATGCTGGCTGCAATTTGATACACGTGCCAAGGACATCGAAGTAGGGTGCATAAGTGCGAATGAACAGTGTAAACTTTCGACTGCAGACGACTAGTCTTCGGTCTGCCGACCCATTGCCAGCGGATGTACGACGGAGCTCTTCAAGCAGAAGTGTTGAGCTGATATGGTGATCGAAATGTTGACGATGTTCTTGCAGTATGGTGTTGTGTATTGCTTCTATGGCGTCATCAAAGAATGGATGGTCCAAGCTATACATTGTTAGCTACAGCCAGGCCACCAGTGGTAGACCAACCTCGAATCCACCATTGCTACGTCCATGTTTTAAGCCTAGGGCGACAGTTCTTGGATGGAATCGAACTTGAGCGCAGGCGTCTTCTCTGTAACAAATGCATTGGCACAAGATATTGAAATGCAGGTTGAACAATTCAGAGCGACGGCCACGTTGTAAAGGCATGGAAGCGACAGGGGCAGCGGTGTGTTAATGTAATAAGCATTCAACGCGCTCGCTCTGATGGGACTCAAGCGAGAGCAATTACGGCCCTGCATGGAGCCACGGGAGAAGAAATGGGTGTCGTGGGGCTGAAAGGTTGCGGGAGATAAGCGGGATGTGTAAGAACATGGTGAGTGACTACCCGTCGCCACGCATGTCATGCCCCGGACACAAGGGAATTGACAGGCGTGGGGGAGCAGGCTTGAAAACGTGGGCGAGACGACAGGCCCATGCGACAAGTCGCAAGTGGCAGATCGGAGCTGCATGCCGACGGGCGGGTAATCCCTTGTTCGTAATGAGTAAAAGAAACTCAAAAACAACGTCTTTCAAGCGAGGCGTGGATCATGAACGAATAACATCTTGGGTATCTCCTCCAACGAGCTACATAGCCAACTGCTCGGCGCAACGGGTCTATAGTACAAAAAGTATTAGAAAGCGAGGTACTAGAGCGAATGCCACTAAAATTGTGGCTACTTGACTAGGCGGATGCGGGCATGCCGAGCCGAAGCGCAAGCAGCGCACGCACGTCGGTGACATACTGCAAGCCTTCGAGCAGCGGGATTAGATGCAGCAGATCGTGGTCTGTTGGGTCGCTAATCCAGCCTTCGATGGGAATGGCATTGTCTAGATGCACAATCAGTACGGGCGCATGTGAGCGCACTGGGCCGAAGGTGAACTTACCAGGATGGAAGACGTAGCTCAAGGGGCTGTTATCAAGAATCATGACTTTGCTGAGATCGGGCTCAACCTGAGCAAGGTCCTTGATATAAGCCCCGTTGCGAACAGTGCAGTGCTGTCGATAGTACCTGCCTGCAAAATACTTGCGCTCCACCTCCAGCCAGTCGATGACGGGATCTGCGTATTCCTGTACCGAGGCGGTGAATATGATCAGATTGTACCACTTACTAACCTGGTCGTTTCGTTAGTGTGACATCAGGCGTGCCTGGTTGGTGTGCGTACCTTTTTCAGAAAATCGTCGCAATACGGCCGTTTATGAACATAGTATAGGAGCGGCACCTGGGGACCAACAACCTGCCCGTCGGCGCCGACGGATGCCTGGAGCTTGACCTCTACCATGTGGCCAGTCTGGAAGCGACCGCCGTTGACTATGCTGTGGATCAAAGTCTCGTCGAGATCGATGATGAGCGTCTTCTGGTGCGGGCCGACAGCGGATACGCCTTTAGCGGAGTACGAGGGCTGGCGGCGTGGCACGAGGGGGCGCGGGGGTTGGGGCGCTCGTGGGAACTTGGTCAATTGTTTCGAAGACGCGGTTGCCGGCCCAGTGGGGGACTTGAGGGAAGCGGCAGCCTCGGAGGAGACGGAATTACTTTTGGACGATTGGGCCTTCTTCGCTGCCTTGCGTTGCCTCAAAGCGTCCTCGTTGTGATGTAGCGTGATGCGTATCGACCTCTTGGCCGGGGCGATTTCGTCTGCTCGTGCGGTTGCGCTCGATTTGGAGCGGGTATGGCGCGACGGGCTGTCGGGGTCGGGGTCGCGTGAAGGAGATCGCTCGCTCTCCGAGTCGGACGTCATGGCGGTCGAAGTTGATGCTATTGACAGTGATCGTCTCGTGGGTTGTTTCATGACGGGCTGCGCGACGCTCGAACTGCGACTCTTGCGCGTGCCTTTCTCGCTACGGTCCGGGGCAGCCGAGGCTCGTGAAGCGTGCGCCGCGACTTTTTTCCGACGTCCGCGAGTGAAAGTCCGCGAGATGTGGTAGATCGGGGCGAGAAAGGAGAAGTGGCCATCCTCGTCGTAGTAGAAGGCGGCCACCAGACATTGCCCCGTATAGACAAAGGGGGTTGCGAGGACGCCCACCACCGCGACGATGCCGTCGGATATGCGCGACGGGTACAGCCATCTCCTTCGCCGCTTGGTGTCTTCGTAGGGGCCCTTCTGGGTTTGCTCGAGTAGAGGTGTCTTTTCGTCGTATCCGGATGCGACCGCTTCGGTATTCGAGGAGCCGGAGCCGGAGCCGTCACTCCTGTCGGCGCCCATCTTGCGCGTCTCTCTCTGTGCAGCTATTGCACTCGCATCGTCAGCGGGAGATGAGATCGAGGGCCGAGGTTGGAGAATGGCGAAGGACTGTGGGGTAGCCTGCGTGCTGGGTGCGCGGATGCTTATGTCTAGGCAGCCGGTAGGACCTCCGTGACCGTGACGGTGGGACTATTGGGACGAATGTACACGGCGGCAGCACAGTCAAGATGCTCGTCCAGCACTGACGAAACTAGCAACAGGCCGAGGCGTGACTTTGTCGAGAGAAGACGGTTATGCAGCTAAGTAGAAGGTTGGGGACATGCCAATGACGAACCGCTGGAGAGCCCGTGCCCAATCGGAACGCCGAAAGCTCAATTTAGTTACGACTCACACTTTCCCTCCACCAAGTCTTGAACAAGCAACTCTCCCCAACAGTGCCTTACAAACAAAACACGCGTGGCCGATACTTTGAACCCTTAAAATTATACTGGTCGTCTGGAACCCCTTTCAAACGCACACAGACACCCGCAGAGTCATCCAGGAACAACCCCACCACCCCACATAACTGCCATATACCGTTCGAAATCTTGGGACTCTCGAGTACAAATCTGCAGATTCTCCCACGATGCAGGGCGCGACGATACAGGCGCCGGGCCTGTCGACCTACCTGAAGTCACTAAAGAGTACTCCAGTAGATGCCTCAGTGGAGCATTTCATCTCGTGAGATACGACTTTCCGCGCAATAGCGCAACCCCAACTAATATCCCTACCTCAGACTTCTCAAACGGCGACAAATACGGAACTCGAGACCATGCGCCATTGCGACGACGGCCCTTCTTCTGCGCGTAGTGGGCGAGTTCAAGGGCAGGGATGCCGCCAAGCTCATTGAGCGCATAAAGCAAGTCGGCAGGCGATTAACATCGGCGCAACCACGAGAGGTGGTTGTAGGAAACATCGTACGGCGCGTACTGGGTCTGGTACGCGAGGTGGTTGACGAGCATGCCGAAGGGCAAACACCAACCGGCAGCGAACCAGGCTACTCGACACCACAAGCACACGCACATCACGACTCTCTCCACAGACCAGCGCTCAACTCGAGCATGTCCACATTCAGCCCCCTCCGACATGCCGTTGCCGAACCCATGCCCACGAGCGTCTTCACAGACAACGCCTCCGACGTTAGCGAACCCTCAAGACGACCCCCATTACTCACCTCACACACCTCGTATGCGCCTACCTCGTCCGCTCCCCTCGTCCACTCGCTCTTTGGCCTCTTCTCCCAGCCAGCAGATACACCCTCAACTACAAGCACCCCTACAGGGCAGGCGTCGCCAAACGGCAAGAGCACGCTGACGGCACTCAATCTGGAGCGCCTCGAGGGCATCAACAAGAGCCAAAACCTGGACCTGAAGGGCGAGGTCATGGAGGGCATTAGAGAACTTCAGGACGAGCTCGAAACCTCAGACAAGCAGATCGCCGAAGTCGCCCTCGAGCACATCCACGCCAACGAAATCATCCTCACTCACACCGCGTCCACAACAGTCCAGAAGTTCCTTCTGTTCGCCGCACGGAAACGCAAGTTCACAGTCGTGCACGCCGAGACGTATCCCCACGACCACACTGCCACGCATGGCATTCTTCTTACAGGCAAGAAGCGAGAGGCGAATCCAGATGACGACGAGGACGACGACAAGTGGAAGCCTCTCACCGATGCTGGCATCCAAGTCTACGTCATCCCAGACTCCCATGTCTTCGCCATAATGTCCCGCGTCAACAAGGTCATTCTGGCCACCCATACCGTATTAGCCAACGGCGGTCTGGTAGCCGCAGCTGGAGCACACATGATTGCAAAGGCTGCAAAGGAACACCAGACACCTGTTGTCGTGCTCAGTGGTGTATACAAGCTCAGCCCAGTCTACCCATTCGACATCGACGAGCTGATCGAGCACGGTGACGCCGGAAGTGTAGTGCCCTATGACGACGGCGAGTTCGTCGACAAGGTCGATGTTGAGAACCCACTGTACGACTATGTTCCCGCAGACCTCGTGGATCTCTACATCACCAACCTGTAAGTCGCGATTTGAACAGCTCGATGCATTGAATGTAAGCTAATGTCTTCTAGTGGCGGACACGCACCTTCGTATCTCTACCGCATCGTAGCAGACCACTACCGCACCGAAGACATCACCTTGTAATTCAACCATGAGCCACGGCGTTATGATACCAACAAAAGTTAAGATGGGAAGCAAAGTGCGCACAATAGCCCATGTTACATCATCTAGAGAAGGAAACTCTGCGCTTGCAATATGCAGTGGCCGAAACCAATGAACATTACTACAAACTTATCGCCCATTCAGCTCAGAGCACGTATGCGACCATCTTCATCATCGCCGACCCGTGCCATCGCCCTTTGCCCGACCAACTAACACCTCCTACACACCCTTCTTCCCAATTGGCCGCGCCTTTGTGCCCTTACTGCACCCACCCGTATCCCGCAGATCACCGACCCAATCCATTGGTCGCCTAAGCTCTAGCAGTGTGCCCTTCGGCCATCCGAAATCAACGGATTTTGTCAAAATTACCACGTTGGGCAGTTTGACGGTCCGTCAGGGTGGGCCGGCGGGGCGGAAGGGCACAGTGGCGCTCTTAGTAAACAAGCACGCAGTCGCGATGCCCTTCGAGCCCTTACGCGTGGGACTTTTTCTTTTGTTGAGATTTGGCCGTAGGCGCAGACACACCTCATACCCAAGGCGCCTGATTGATTAGGCTAGTTCGTAGAAGCTGGTCCATCGTTCTTCGCGTGTTCTAGCTCTAGCTCCCTCGAACTGGGGTGTGCGGAAGAGGGGTTGATACCTAGGTATCACAACCCCCTGACGCAGGCTCAACTGAGCCTCGCTATCGCCATCTGCACTCAGGATTACGTATACACATCCATCTCGATTGCGCGCGGAGAAATAACAACATGCGACAAGCGCTGGCCATCGCCCTCTTTGGAAGCTCCTCAAGGTGATAACGTAGGGCTTATCGTGGGTGCCGGGTCGGCTGTTGCTACATTACGTATGCGGGCGCGCATCTTGTGGAGCTGAGTTGATAGAGTGACGACCTGAACTTGAACACCTGGCCGCAGAAGCAGTGAAGGCGTCGTCAAGGTGCATCATGTCGTTTCTCGAACTTGGGGGGTTGCATGTGTTTGTTACTGGGGCCGCCGGAGGAATTGGTGGTGCGATTGTAGATGAGTTTCTAGGTATGTAACGGTCTTGTGTCTTTGAAAATTGTCAGAGAGTCTTGCACGTCGAGTGAAGTTTGCAGGGTCCATGGTAGACTCGGGGTCTTTGTCAAGTCACCCTGCGGTGGAAGGCACGCTCCAGGGTTTCGGCCTGCAAGACAACCACTCAACGCCATAATCTTGATTGACGTTTTCGCTCTCACCCAATTGTAACTAACGCCTGCATAGCACAAGGGTGTAAAGTCACTGCACACGATCTTCGCCCGAACCCTCTCGCCTCAACAAACCCCAACCTCCACTGCCTACAGGGTGACATCAGCTCCGAAACCTCCATCCAGAGTTCGATCTCCCAAGCCATCAGCCATTTCTCGCAGCCTTTAAGCATCCTCTGCGCCAATGCAGGCATCACAGATGAATCCTCCAGCTATCCTATCTGGGATATGCCCAGCGAGCTCTGGGATCGCACCTACGCCGTAAACGTGCGCGGTACGTACTTGACCATCAAGCACTTCCTCAAATCCATTGAGAAATCTCAAAGTGATACTGGCAAGGAAGTCGAAAATGTCAGTGTCGTTGTGACGGGGTCCGAATGTGGAGTCTTTGGTCAGGCAGGTCATGTGGAGTATGCGAGCGGGAAAGCAGGGCTACAATACGGTCTTGTGAAGACAGTGAAAAACGAGATTGTCAGATTGAATAAGAGCGCAAGAATCAACGCTGTGGCGCCCGGGTGGGTCGATACTAAGTTGATTGAAGGAAGGTTGGACGACCCAGGGGAGATGTGGAGGGAGGCGGAGGCTACGTGAGTCTGATGCTCATACTGAGTCTCCGATATCTTGTTAACAATTGCAGTGTACCGCTCAGAAAAATCGCTCAACCGACCGACGTAGCGAGAGCAGCTGCTTTCCTGGCAAGTCATCGCGCTGCAGGTCATATCTCCGGACAATGTATATCTGTGGATGGCGGCATGGAGGGTCGTATTGTGTGGTCCGAGGAAGAAGTTCGCAAATCACAGGCAACTGCTGTCGAGCCCGAAACACCATCTCTCAACGCGACTGGTGAGGCCGAGATATTCGGTACCGCAACCGAAGGGGTGTCCCTTGCTAGCAGAACCCCCTCAGCAATGGCTATCCCGACCATGGCGTCTCTCGGCAGCCCTCAATCAACACAGAAGCCGAAGATAAAGATCTTGCTTTCCGTGGATTTCGACGCGGTATCGGGCTGGCTTGGTACTGGCCAACACCCCGATAATAACCTCGCGGACTACAGTACTGGCTTCTTCAGTGGCCATGTCGGAGTTCCACGGCTACTCAAGCTCTTCGCGAAGCACGGCATCGCGAACAAAGTAACCTGGTTTGTGCCGATGCATAGTGCAGAATCCTTCCCAGAAGAGTTTGCCGCCATCAAGAGCAGCGGCGCGGAGATAGGCTTACATGGTTATTGCCACGAAGGTGCCCCTCAACTCACGCTGACTCAAGAACGCGAAGTTCTAGAGCATTGTATAAGCCTCTACCAGGAACTAATAGGCAAGCGTCCACTAGGATATCGCGCACCACTCTATCAACTCCGCGAAAGTACCGTGGAATTGCTAGAGGAGTACTCTTTCCTCTATGACTCCTCACTCTCGCACCACGACAGCAAACCCTACTACCTCCCTAACCTCCCACCTATCAAAGCGCCAAAGTACACCGAAGAGGCTTCCGCGAAAGACTGGATGAAACCTCTGCCTAAACCCAGTGCGCCCACAAACAAAAGTCTCGTCGAGATTCCGGCAAACTGGTACACGGAAGATATGACGCCTCTCCAGTATCTTCCCAATGCACCAAACTCGCACGGCTACGTCGACGTTCGCGTTATGGAGAATATGTGGAAGGACAAGTTTGAGTGGATCAGGAGCGAAATGCTTGAGAGTAATGGAGAGAAAGATGTAGTGGTATTCCCGTTAGTCTTACATCCAGATACCAGTGGTATGGCGCATGTCATCGGCATGGTTGAGAGGGTGATCAAGTGGCTGAAGGCGTGGGAAGGAGACGTGGAGTTCTGCACTTATGAGGAGGCGGCTGGGGAATGGAAGGGGAAGAATGCTGCAGAATGAAATGGGACGCATTATAATCCCCAACTCATCTACTATACACTCTTTTCGTCATACAGTCTAATCACCCGTCCACCCTGCTCCGCCGCTTCCTCCCACGGTTCATCGTCACCTACTCCAATACTCTTGACATTCAGTGTAATGAGACTAGAGCGGAAATCCGATCGTGCAGTTAATCTAGGCGCCGTCTCTACATCGCCGTAGCCCTCGGAAGGCGTCACAAGAATCACGGTTTTGTCCTCGAGTGTCTGCTCATCCATGATGACGAATTCCGTGCCTACGATGCCATGCTCAGCGCCGTCAAATTGCCACGCGAACTTGACTAGGTCGTCCAGTCTCCAGCCTAGGAACGGGTATGAGAGGTCTTGTTGCACTGGGGCGTGTGTGGGTGATGTGAGTTTGGCAATGTCGGCTGTGTCGACGAGAATGGCTGGGTGGTACGATTTAGTAAGATTTTTGCTTCACAGTGTGCTGGTTCCGTTTACCTATGTGAGTGCACTCCACCGCCTTCAGCTCGGGCGCTTCGAACGCCTCAATGAAGAACTCGTTAAGAAGCTGAAACAATGTTAGTTATCTGCAACTTTTCGAATATTGGACCGAGGTTCTAACATCGGGAGGTATCTTTGCTGTGCAATATATGGGAATGGTGTTGTCTAGTTGGTCGTTGTTCGCCATAGTGCATGCTGCTACAGGTTTGGTTTCAGCCGAACTCGATCTGTTTTGATTTCGCTCTTCTGTCCGCCTGATCTATATCTTCGACGGTCGAGAAGCCATATTTGGGGATTTCGGAGAAAGAAATTCAATGAGTGTTTGCGTGCAGTGGACTATATTTGCTGCTATTGCTTACGGCTTTAGCCTAAAGTGGGACGATCGTGTACATAGCAAGTGATCATCGATTGCCGCGACAGTCATGATGTTTTGTATAATCAAGGCGATGTGCATTTCTAGGAGCTAATGAGTAACTGAACAAAATTCAGGCTGAACGTTATCACTATCGAATCGTTACGAACGAGCCACTAGTCCTCACTTCCGACCACCTTGTCCTCATATCCAGGATCTTTCCGGCTTTGAGCATCATCCCAGAAACAACTCCAACTGCTTCGCATACGCCCCAGGCACCTGATAGAGATGTTCGTGACCAGCTTCAGAGTAGAGTTGCAGTTGTGCGTTCTTGTAATTCTGCTGCACGTGTCTTCGCATTTGTTTAGTCATGAACTTTTCATTGGTCGTCTGATAGGCTTCTCTGCACCGCCTCTATCTCAGACCATCTACCCAAAGAGGCTGTCCTAAAAGTTGTTCTGAATGTGAATGCAAAGATTCTCCTTTCCAAAAGCCAACGTCAGAGTGTCGTCGATTTCCTGATGGCTGAAGCCCCAAGAATCTTCGTTCTCATCAGACGAATAGACCACGAGAACATGCTTGAGTGATGGAAAATAGCCGATGTACGGGTGACCTCCACCCACTATCCCCAGAGGGTTGCCTGGATGAATGTCTGCGAAACAGCACCAGCTCTCCACCTCGTGACTGCGCATCTGAATCGATTGGATTGAGTTCCAACGCTCTGAGTTGAAAACAAAACTGCTCTTCTTCAGCTGATCTAGGACAAAGGTGCTGACTTCGAACACGGCCATTGTGTGGAATGTTGAAGACGCTTCATGGCGGATTTGACGGCAGGTAGACAATAGTGCTAGAGCTCCTCGGTGATGACGAGCAAGAGTGCCTAGGCGCGGCCTCTTGACGCGGACTTGAGTATTTGAGCACACTAAATCGTAGACCTTGTTGCGGAGTTCGGCGGGGAGACGAAGTAGAGGTGAATCGCGCTGGTTCTTGGATGTCCTGGGAGATCAGTAAAAGAAGAATCCCGGGATTTGGTTTGCTTACTTGTCCTCGAAGACAACAAAACTTGTCGTGAAGGTATCGGCCTCCATAATTGTGGAATGGTTCAGGAGTTACGTGTTGGTCGGCAGGCCTAACGGTCGAAAAGTTGTAGGACCTGCCCAGGTGGAGACGAGCAAACGAAGCTAGCGCAAAGGCAGGCAGTCTCACTCTTACCCTTGACGCTCGGTAACACAACTATAATGTAAGAAAAGCGCCAAGTGAAAGAACATCGACTAGAGAACTGTTGCAAAAATGAACAAAATGGCCTCTTTGAAAGTTTGCTCTGAGAATACTGCCATACCATACGCGAATACTTAGGTGAGGCGAAACGGGCCGTGGAAGTAAACATAATATGCGGTGAGTCTCGTGGCTGTTTGCATTCCAGCCGCGATGTCACTAGACACTCTCCTTCGAGCTATATCCAATCCAACTATCTAGGCACCCACATCTCTACCCTCGCTCTCAATATCATACTCACCTGTACTTAGCAATAGCCACCTCTACCCTCAATAGGCTATGTAGAAGAACTTCACCTGATTGTCCATGGCAAAAACACCCCGTATCCTCTTCTACCTGTTCCTCCCATTCCCTGCACCGACCACTGTCGCCTCGCACGGCTGGTATTACGTACCTTGCTACCTCTTCTTTCAGAGGACCAGTGAGTCTGCTGATAACGTTATCCATGGAGCACTTTGGGTGGACATATTCGATTTCGACTCGCAACTTTGCCATTGATGCGAGAGGTAGACTTCGGAGAAACGGAAGCGACGGCTTGCACTCGACACTGCTATGCCGATAGGGTGCCGGAACTCTGAGGTCTATCCTGATCTCGACTTGTCGCAGTTCTACCATGCGTGGGAAGAGCCTATCCAGGGTTTTGTACTGCATGCTGTCAGTGCTGAACTGCAGAGTCACCAGCGAACCTTCTTCTTGATACATGCCCTCCATCTTCAGATTCATTACCGTTAGAAATTTCGCACGGGAGATTGTAGGATGCCTGCGTTTGCGATGCGTTTGCATGAGGCCTTGGGCGTGCAGTACATCGTAGCGAGTATCCATGTCCATACTGAAGCGAGCCAGATGGTAAAACTGCTCGGTAGCCTCCCGGTACATTTGCTTGCTTGTGCACATCCACGTTATCTGGTCTTTGTATGTATCTCGAATAAAACCCTTCTGGCCCTGGTATGTTACTCTGAGATGAGCTTTACTAACCATGAAAGCGTCGCATGAACTCCCAAGTGCGTGACGATAGACCTCGTTTCTTATATCACGCGGGAGAATATCAAAGAAAGGACAGCTTGTATCATGTGAGGAATTCGCGTCGGCCGAACAGTCCTTGGTGACGTGTCTGCTTGGTCGAGTGGGGTTGGTCCTTAACCGGCAATTAGTTTTCCTGTCGCTAAATGCGTCGCTCAGAATACCTAGGGTGTCTTCCAGATGGATCGGATAAGCGATGCGTCTCAGCTCTCGTGTGCTCGGCAAGCGTTGGAGTTCCAGGGGCATGTTGTGCTTCGAGCTGGTTGAGGAGGTGGGATGTCTCTGCGAAAGAAGCGTGGATTAGGACTAGAGGAACTGAAGGGAACCAGGCGGGTCGCATTATGTAGGAACAGCAATGGACAATATTCTGTGAAGATGAGTAAAATCCAAACGATGGTGATGGAGAAGATAAAGCTCCCACCAGGACAAGAGATTAAACCGAATTTATAGTTCAGCTTCTATGCGAGGCCCCAGGCCGCAGTACCAAGAACGGCTCAGGGTTCTCGCAATTGCCGTTGCTATATGGAACGCGATATCTGGATCAATCAGGCGCCAGCTAGGCCTCGTCGGAGGCACGTGAGACTGCATTTCGTTGGCGGAGAAGATGTCAAGAGATATCAAAAGGTTGAGCCGCCCATGATGGATAGAAAATTACCCTAGCCGAAGATTCCTATAACATAGATAGAGAATTGAAGACGTGAGTATCATGGTTGCAAAGTCCAGTGCTACAGTCAAAGATGATGCATGCAGGTCCAGGGCGCTAATCCCAGGGTCCAGGTCCAGATCTCCCCCACAAACGTCGTCATCCGTTCCGCCGACCCAAACAGTCCAACAACCCGGTTGCCTTGCCGCACGCGCGCAGGTAGCCACGAAAGGCCACCTTTCAACCACCCGGCCTCTATTAACACATAATCTCGTCTAATCCTCTCCCTCACAATATACACACACGTCCACGAATCCTTCAAACCTCGCACCAACTCGCGCAGAAGACGCAGAAAAAGATGGAGAAACTCAAGGAAGCCGAGACAGTAGCAGCGCACCGCCTGCGCAAGACGTTCAAGTACCCGTCCGAATCTGACGATGAAGATACCGTAGAAGCGGGTATGGATGAACAAGGTACCCTTCGCTCTCCTCCATGCCTCATCCCCGCCTTGCTGACAGAACTACACAGACCGCGCAGCCCTACTCCAAACCCTCAGCACACACGACACGTCCACGACGCACACATATACGCTCTTCCTCCTCGCGCTACCCTTACTCCCCACACTCCTCTACATCCCGCGGCTCTTCGCCCTGTCGACCCTTCCGACCAGTCTAGTCTCTGTCGCAAGTCTGCTAGCAACAGCGTATACATTATATTTCCTGCCACTACCGCCGACGCAAATGGAGCCAATCGATGGTGTTGATGTCACGCCATCAACACTCCAACAACCATCGAAAGGGAAAGGACAGGCTAAGAAACCCTTGGGCGGATATGGAATCTACAACAAGACACCGTCGTGGGAACAACCGACTGAGAAGAGTGTGAGGCGGCCTGTACCGTACATCTCGGAAGAGGCAGCGGACAGGATAGCGGATTCTATTGTGCCTATCAACAGGGCCGTGTGTGGGTTATTGGCATTGTATGAAGTCTGGCAGGCGCGTGGCTGGGGTGAAGGGCTCATGGTAGGAGGCGGCTTCCTGCCGGGCGTAATATGCATGATCATCCTGTGGGCGAGGACAGAGTTGAGAATCATCGACATGGATGCGTTGGAGAAGATGAACAAGGATGCTGCACAGGGGAAAGCAAGCTGAATATGGGTTTGCTGTGAGTTCTGGAGTTAAGTCATGGGACGGTCACGACTAAGATACCCATCCAGGAATGCATGATCGGTCTTCTAGCTATAATAACGATATCATTAGGTTGTATGTATGGGTGAAGGAATATGTCCGTGATCAATGTCATGTCATGTCGAATGCAAAAGTCCAACGCTGCGCTGTGCTATGCTGAGCTGTACCAAAGATGCCAAACCAACGCCGCGCTCGCTGAAAGTTACAGATTCCAAATTTCTCTTTTTGCGTAGCCAGCACTAAGCGTGTCATGGGCTAGCTTTTACGACTTCAATGTCCAAGTCGATGTCTATGCGTGTGATGTGCTCGAAGAGGTTTGAAGTTGATGGAAGAGGTTCCTAACCACGCTTCCAGAACTGGTACTTCTTCTTTTGTGGCTTCTCGTTCGCTTCGCCGGCGACCATGTTGGTGTCCCTGATACCGCCTGCCTCTGTGCCAGCAGCGTCCATGTGGTACGCCTTCTCGTTTCCTCTCTTCTTGCCCTTCTTGACATCTCTCCTTGAGGCGCAGCAGCAGCAAAGCCCCATCTGTACGAGCCAAGCGAAGATGGCGAAAGCACTTGCCACCCACATGAAGGCGAAGAGGGTGGTGCCTATCTCTGCCGAGATGTTTAGCTCAGCCACACCACCGATAGTGTTGCGGAAGATGATGAACATGACGGTTGCGATGACCGAGGCGACGGTTACGAAGAGGGCGTTGAGGAAGGCGAGGATTGCGACGAGGAGAGTCAGCCAGCGTGTGTAGATGGAGATGGGCATGACGAAGATGAGGACGAAAGACAAGACTGTTGCGGTGAGGAAGAGACCGAACATCCAGTTGGAGACAAGATGGATAAGGTCGAGAATGTCGTTGATGTCGGCGGGAAGGTTGACTGTAGACATGCATGTTAGTCATTCTGTTTCCAATGCATGATATCTAAGACTCGGGTTGTGAAGCAACTTACTCGAAGCCCCAGCAAGAAGCTCATTACGCAGGATTTGCACAGGGTTGAACCAGTATAGCGTCTTTGGCTCACTGCAGAAAGTCACGCCCTCACCCGCGTATCCCTCGCAGAAACCCCATAGCCCTACTTGATAGAAATCATGCAGTCCGAGCGTTTGCGCGATAGTGTTGATAAGAGCGAAATTCGGTACGCTGGCAGGCACGATGTGGCTCAGGTCGAGGCGAATGAAGTACCAATCCCTAATAACGGCCTTGTTGCGTACACCGGAGATGTTGACAAGGATTAGGAAGATGAGTGTGATGAAGAGGAAGAAGGATGTGATCAGCGCCCATGTTTTGCGCGTGCGAGTTGCGCGCTTGATTTGTTCTTTGCTGAGGTCTGGGGCGGTTTGCGTGACGGCGGTGTCGTCCGACTTGCGGCGGCGCGAGAAGATGCCCATGATGGACAACTCGGGGATTTCCAGGCGTTGAAGGGGAGAAGAAGCAAGGCGTGCTGCAGCGGAGGATTGTGAGAGAAGAAAGTGAACAAGCAATGACAGGGTCTCAGACGAACGACGTAGAGAGCGAAGATCCGAAACGTTTCGTCGATTGAATGTCCAGGCCAAGAATGCCTTGAATCCGGGGCAACGCAATCTCCTACGCGCGTGCAGCAGCAGCAGTCGTGTATTTTATGGAGCCTGGTCGAAGATCGCGAGCTATGACGTACGGGACCCCTAACAGCAAAACTAGACACCGCAAGAAGGCGCTGGCGACGCGGCGCCCTTCTCACCAACGACACACATCGGCACTAGCCCACGCGCCTAAGACGCCAGAGGGCAAATCATCGGTCTGGACATTGCGCGCGACTGAAGCACCGGCGTGGCGCACGTTTGCTATGAACATGGTCTGGCCGGTACGCGCGTGCGTGGCTGGTCATGACGTCGCGCTGGGCACTGTTTACTGGTGATTGTTGGGGGTGGAGTTGACTACTGTGTGGCTGTGCTTGCCCTACTGTGGTGTGGATAAAATGGAGGACATTGTATGTAAGAGTGAGATTTGCGCGGGTAATAGAGGAGCGGCGTCGATGATCTACGTGGATAATTCTCTCGATGATGGCGCAGGCGGATGCGGAAGGATGCGAAATTGCGCTAGGCGTCGGATCTGCGCGGCCAGCCAGCAGAGGGGCATCGCAGGTTCCACACTATTGCATTGCATAGCTCGACGTTGAGGCTCCTTACTAGACAAACACGTGTTCACTAGTCACTTCTAATGCACAACATCACGCGTGGCCAGTCTAATGCGCTTGAAGTAATGTTTTTTCTTTCCATTCCTCTATGTGCTCCGCTAGATGTTCCACAATCACTCAAGCCTCCACGGTCTTCAAACCACCAAGCTGCCTCTACATCTCAACTTCGCCATCTCGCAGCAACGCAGAAGAATAAAAATTAGACATTGGTAAACGCCAGTCCATCGCTAAACCGCCCTAGAAACGAGTAATCTGCCGGTCGTTCGTTGCACAACCGCGATGGAGAAAAATAGGAAAGCGTACTAGACAGACCGTCTGTACAGGTTGTTGCTGTGATGTGAAGATGGAGAGTAGCCAACGCGCGCTGTGTCTATGCCACGATACCAAGGAAATCATCAGGGCCGCTGAAAAGCATTGTATAGAGAAAAAGTCGACATGATATGAGCTTTTAATGTTCGGTCGAGTGTGCGGAAAGCTCAGCCAGCGAGCCGCTATGTCTGTCATCAAAGATGTGTGCTGAGGAAGTCGCGACTAGTTTAGGCGCCCTCTACCATGTTCATCCTGGGTTTTAATTGCACCATGAAGTCATCCTTGGTACCCAAAACGTCCCTTGGTATCCTGCTGACGCGGTTGGCTCCGCTGCGGACAGCAAATCGGCCAACGGCCGAGATGCCAGAGTGATTTGATCGGATTGAGCCAGCATCTGAGGCACCGCCACCAGCAGGGTCACGTATACGAGCAGGTGGTGCGAAATCGAGTGCAGTGAAGGTACCCGACTTGCGCATCAAGTAGGGACTGGGTAGCGCTGGCAGTTCGTCGTAGGATCCGACGAGGGGTGTGTGTGGTCGTACGGCCGGGCTGTAAGGCCTGGGAGTTCCAAGAGGGCTGTCAGGTCGCATGCCGTTTTGCCTCTCGCGGAACGAGACTGGCGGTGCAAAGTCGGCGGCGTCAAAGACCATGGAGCTTTCGGTAAGCTTAGCGGGTGTTGGGAGAGAGGACAAAGCAGATGGAGGAGGCAGCGGCTTCTTCATTGGCGGGGGCAAGCGTCCGCTCATTGAAGACATGCCACGCGGGGGAGGATATTGTGAGGCCATGGAGCTGTTCGACATGTGCGGGCCACGGGGACCAGTGGCAGTGTTGCTTCGGAACCGGGGAGGAGCACGTGGGGGAGGAGTCATGGCACGACGAGTGATGGGCTCAGCGAAAGGAGCGTTCGGCTGAGCGACAACGAAGGCACCAGTGCGAGGGTCGAAGACGGTGCCGTCTTGGTACTCCGAGCCGTAGTCTTCAACGTAATCGGTGTATTGGTGGCCGCCAGCAGGCTCGGGCTTCGAGTCGTCAAAGTATTCCTTGTAGAAAGATCGGATACGGTTGGCGCGCTCCTCGGGGTTCTCCTGAGGGTCATCGGAAGGCATGGGGCGGAGGCTCATGGACAGACGGTTGGAGCTGGTGCTGAAATCTTCCACTCCAAGACCGACGTTCTGAGGACCAGTCGAGTAGCGAGGCTTAGGTGCAACTATCTTGGGTCCCTCACTTTCCTTGGGAGATGGCGGTGTGATTTGGAAACCATCACCGTAGCTCGAAGTGCTAATGATGCTGTGCGTATTGGTGTTCTCTAATACAACAGCTTGGGACTGAACGCGTGGCAATGCGGGGATATCGTTGGTGGTCTGGACGGGTGACTTGCTGACTTGCTTCTCGGTGACACCAGGCTCAGGAATAGAGATGGTGGGAACGTCGGTGGGTTTGAAGGAGGCATATTGGGTGGTGGGCGCATCTGAGGGCGAGGCGGCTGACGGAGGCGAAATGGGAGAAGACCTTTCTTCGAATCGTGGGTTCAGAGGACTGAGAGGAATACCCGCCTCAGGGAACTTGCTGTCTGGGGATCGCGAACCATCGGGGGACAGAGACTCGCCGCGGATGGGGTGCGAGGTCGACATCCTCTGTGCATTCTGAAGAAGGCCAGCCTGAAGACCTTCCTTCTTTGTCCCTGCGCTTGAAGTGGTGTACATAGATCTGGCGTCGTTTCCATATGGGCCGCGGCTTGCGCTACGGATGCTCTGGTCGTCCTTGAGATAGGCTACGGGGCCGTAGGGGTCGTGAGGATCGTGTTGCGAACGCGATAGCGAGTGGAACGACTCCCGAGAGCCATGCAGGCCGACGGGCAGAATATACGGGCTTCCAGTCTCGATCGAGAGACCTCGGTCGTGGCCTCCTGGGATTTCTTTTTCCGACACGCTCATCTCAGGGCCTCCCTTCTTGCCGGCCTTGGCGACACCCTCCATGCCCCAGTCGTGCGACTTGTATTTGTCCTTGGAGTCTTCCTCAGCGAGCTTTCTCTTGTTCCTGCGATGTAAAAAGAATAGGACGATCGTGACACCGACGACAGGTACACTACATTTCATTAGCGCATTCACGGCTGAATAGTCAGCCAACTCACATGATAGCCAGTGCGATAGCAATGGTTGGTACTTGAGTTGGCTTGGTGCAGCCAGGGTCGCTGTCGTTGGTACATGTTGCGCTGGCGCGGGCCACCAGTACGCGAGAGGCTCGCTCAGCTAGTTGGACCGTCTGGCTTGCACTGCTGGGAGAGCCAACGTGGATGTCGCGATGCACATGGTGCATGTGTTGGTGATGTGAGTGCGGCATGGCTCTAAGACCGATGTCGCATGTGAGGTCGCAATCGATAGAGCTAGTAATGGGTCCGGGGGAAGCTCGTCCTTGGTATTGTCGACGTGACGCTACGATGCAGGTATTAACAACGTGAAGTCGTAACTCAGTCGTGACAGCTAGTCGGTAGAATAGTATATGCGAAACTCGTTCCGGGGTAGTCGAGGAGTGAGCGGACGGCAATAGCCAAGGTGAGCAACACAAGCAAACAAACTTCGGCCCAAAAAAGAATGACTGGGGTAAGATACGATAGAGCTGCGAAGGTTGCTGGTGGTGGTTGCAAAAAGAGCGACAGGCCCACGGAGAGGTGAGTTGAAGGAAAGAAGACGGATGGGCGCGAAGGGTAGATGAGGCGCCGCACAGGAGCCTGATCTCCGGTTCTGGCTGACAGGCCTCCTGATTGGGCGGATGTCTCAAGCCTTGCACGGGTCAGGCCTGTTACGCCGAAGCAGAGAGTGAAGGGCCCGCGTTCGTCCCTAGGCGCAGCCACATGTTTGACCTTGAGCCGGGCCGCTGATTGCATTCACGCCCTCGTCCACTGCCAGCTGCGTGCCGACGTCTTCACTGCTATCGTGTCTCTCTGCACGCAATCGATAGAGCTATTGTCGTATTTTCCCAGCTGCACATCCACCCGTCGCGCTGCACCCGAAACCCCTACTGGCCTGCAGCTTCAGGAGGCAGCTAGGCCGCACCGTTTATTTTGGATCGCGCCCCATGCGGACCCGCTAACCGCAATGGGCGTCGCTACTGCAGGAACCCTTTCGTGAGCTTCCGTCATTCGTCGGTTCCGCTTCAACAACAGATTGTCGGCCAGGGCTCCCGTTGCGAGCTCCAGGCCATACGACCGCTCAGAAGCGCCCTGGGCCCCTGAACCATACTATGTACACGCGAACGCCCATCTCTCCACGCTGCAGTCTCGTGCTACGTTCCCCGAAGCACAGCAGCTCAGCGGTCTTTTTTCGCTCCATAGCCACTCTCGTCCTCTGGTCGCCCAGGACCCGCAAAAACACAATCCTCCCCCTTTACGACGCTGTGGAGCTCAAACTGGTCCAGAACGAAGTCGCTCCACGCGCTCCTCATTTCCCGATCCCGCAGCGGCCGAGCGTTGGTTGTGCACGACCTGCGACGGCCTTGCGTTCTGCATGTAGGCTCCCCCGAGCCCGCTTCCGCTTAACAACCGTCATTTATCGAGATTGTGCCCTTCACCCGTCATATTTGTTCTGCTCCCCTTTTGACATTTGAAACTCATCGCACCTTATGAAACTCATAGCATCGAATGCGCAGAATGTGGTTGCAGTCGTGCATCGCTTTTTGTACGACGACTGTTGAGGCACGAAGGAACGGCCAAATCTGCCTCACCGCCACGAGCATCGCCCTGCGAGACCCCTTCATCACTAGGGAGATTACCCGTCTTTCGCCATCGGAATCGCCATCAGAATCGGCTTCTGGTGTTTGATGAGCACATGGTTACCGGCATAATGTCTAGGCCTTTACTACAGCCTCGTGTATACGGCTTTGTTGTCGGGAGATTACTCCATGTGATGTCATTTTGGACGACAGTGCACCTGAGTAATTCGTCGTTAACTTTCAGTCTTGAGCCTACTTGTTAGTGGAAGGGTACATCCCTCTCGCGCACGCACACATCGAGAAAGACTCTTTGCGAATCGTGAATCATGGATCGATCGACAGTGGTGTGAACTGTAACCCTAAGCGCCAGAGGGTGGGTTGCACGACAAGTGTCACATCTTAGACTTCGTGGCGGGCGGCCTTCACCTTTCCACACGTCCTGGGATCTACGCATCACTGGTGGAGTATGTGCGTCCTGTTTTGATGGCAGTAAACTCGAGTCTTGCTAGTTTCCTTTCCCAGTCTCCCACATACAAATGCAGATGCTATGTTACAATCTGGTAGCTGGAATCTCTCGATGGTCTCGACCTAGGCTCAATCTTAACGTTTGAAAAGCAGCGGTCAGAGTATGCGTCGCTTTATCCATGAGTTTCGCACTTGTGGACAATCAACAACTACAGTCGTTGGGAATTCCACACCCATTGCGATTTGAAACAAACGAACGTACATCGGCACCTCGGAATGCATTCAGTGCTGGTAGGCCAGTTTTTAGTAATTCCCAAAACGCGATGTCGTGGGATCTTCTGCAGACTGACGTGGACAGAGGTCGGGTTCACACAGTCCTAATGGATCATGGGAACACCAGGTTGAGTTTTGACTCGATTGGTTCAGCCGTATGCCTTCTGAGATCCATGCAAAGATTAATTCAATGAAAGGCATTTGTCTGTGAAAGAAGCCTTGAATCGCCTCGATAACCACGCGCTTGCTCGATAGATCCAACAGGGAGGCGTGAGACCCTACATGGTACGGAAGGATCGGAATACCAGAAAATGATCTTCGCACGCATTGACGACGGGCTCGTTTGAGAACCAAGATGCTATCATTCCCGAAGGCGTAGATGTATATACTGTCGCGCAGTCTTTGATGTAATGAGTAGAAGTCGGTAGCGGTAGTATTGAGTGCCTCGAAGGAGAGTTATCGGCTTCATACCCTGCTGGGTATTTTCTTCTTTGTCGAAACTTTGACTGGATCATATCTTACTCGCTCATGTTTGGCAGAAGTCCAGCGGGGACTGTAATCGGTTGTACAGCGTCTGTGTAGAAGGCGTGAGATGCCTGGAAGCGAGCCAATGTCCGCTGGATATTGGGAGCGACCCTGTTTGAAGAGATAGTGAAAGGCAATCCGGATGCATCTAGGTTTCTAGTGTGTTATGACTGTAACACTTTAGCAAGTATTCTCGAGCAGATTTCATGCCTGCTCTGGTGATGCAATAGCTTTTTTGGTGTTGATTACACGAGCAGACTTCGTCTCACGAAGTACAACGCGATTACTTCCTGCTCATCCGTACACGGCTGAGATTATGTTCGCAGAGTCTTTAAAGCCGGCAGAAGAAGCTCCAACGCAGCAACTGATGTGTTCAGGCTCTTGGGTGTGATGTACACAACTGCCGGATGTTCGAAAGAGGTGGGCTTCCTCGCGAGTCAAACCGCATGCTCTTGTTAGCACCAATGATGATGTCCGCGGACGGATAGTGGAGGGTCCCTCATGACGAAAAAGAAAATATGGCACAGCGAGCCGTGCAGCAGTATATATGCAGCGTGACCTGGGTCACGCCGCACGACGTGGGCTTGCAAGTGTGCGGCAACACAGCATTAGCGATGGAAGCCGACAGAAGCGATCGTGGGGACAGAACGTGGCTGGCCAGGAGCGGGTGCGCCGAGGAAGTGCCGATTGACTATGACGCATTGGCCATTCTCCTCTCACGAGACAAATCACCATCGAACAACAAAGACGTACATGCAACACGACATTGACCTGTTACCGACTCGCTGCTCACCCTTCACACCCTCTTGCTACTTTCTTTGATTACAATTACCACCCCTCCGCCCAAGCTCTGACGTTGGATCTCGATAAGGGCTCATCCCCAGCCCTGCAGCTCGCGATTCCCTTTGGTCCCTGCGCTGCGTAGCTACGCCCCACTGCCACCCCAACTTCTTAAGGGTCCGATCTCCCTACACAAGCCGCACCAGCAACATGTCGCACTTCACCAATATGGCCGCCCCGCACACGCTATCTCCCAGGAGTGCCACACCAAACTCTGGGAGCCGAACGATGGAGGTTCGACCGCAGCCCGTATTGCGTCTGTCAGCACCTTCAGGTGTGCTTCGTCTACGCGCAGAGCCATCAGAACGCCGACACATTCAATGGGCCGAAGACGTGGTCGACAACGAAGGCATGGGCAAGAAATCTTCCAAAGGTACGATGACCCAGTTCGCGCGATGCTGTTAAAGCAGGGACTAACAAACTTGAAGTTTGCTGCATCTACCACAAACCCCGCGCCGCTGACGAGTCTTCTGACGACGACTCCTCAGACTCATCGTCAGACTCAGATTCCGACTCCGAGCCCGACAACAGCACTGCAAGGCCTGCTGGGCGGATGGGTGGTGCGCGCGGCAGACGGCCACATCAACATGCTCACGACGATTGTGAGGACGTCCACGATCACGGCGAGGGTTCTAGTACCCCGCAAAAGCACAAGCGCCAACGGAGGAAGCCAAGCCCAAATGCCTACGAGAAGATGCCGAAGCAGAAGAAGTAAGCTGCGCTCTAGCTGGTAAACTCCCGTGGTTCACTGGGGGTTGTTCAGTACGAATTGAAAACGATTTTCATTGCTTGGAGTTACGGGTGTCCACGAGGCACATCATGATTTGGACTGCGTCATTGCATAGCGCTGGGAAGGCTTGAATAGTCCGCAAAACGTCGCCGTGTGTGGCTGGACGTGAGACATTAGATGCAGATAAGCATTATCTTGTAGCATTAGAACTGCACATGCGAGGCTGGGAGCCTCAATTCCTACTATACGTCTTCACATCCTCCTGGCCTCTGATTGGTACAGTCTTCACCGTTCTTCCACATACGCGCTGTCCTGCGACTTAAACCCAATCGCAGAAGACGTTGGGCTCCGCTGCATGCATCTCTCCTAGCGAGACATCTTTGCTCGCAATGTCTCGCAGATCAAAGTACGAAGACATGCACGTTTAGTCGATCACGCGTCGATTATCGCCCTTGTCGTCCGCCCTTAGTCGTAGAGTTTCCAGCAGTGCGAAAACTCAATCAGAAGTTGACCCACGTGTCAGGACCGCTCAGTCCTCTGCAGTGGCTGCATTCGCCTGTTCTATCACCGCAGGAGCGTGTTGTGTAGGAATGCGGACAAGCGTCTGGGGCAACGGTGGCCCATCTTCAGCCTTCTTTTCCGTCTCATCCTCGTCTTTCGGTTTTGGAAGTTTTGCTTTTGCGGATTAGTACGTGCTGGATTTGTGAGAATGGAGAACATACTTGACGCCATATTTATAGCTCTTAGCACATTATGCCAGTTTGAAAGCACTGCTGCGACCGCTGATCAACCGTAACGTTAGTATGATGTTTCCATCGTGCCGGCTGCGAAACCTATCGATCCAGCTTTCTGCGTGCAACGCCTGACATACCTTCTGTTCCATCTGACAATGTCGATAGCTTGTCAGCGAGCATCTGCATCTGGTCTGCAAGCCCTCCGCTTAGCGCTTGCAAGTCCTTCAAGTTGGCTAATTCGGCTTTCTTTTCTGCAATGCGCGCGAGCAACACGGGGGATTGTTGCTGGGACCCGCCCATAGACTGGTTGCGAAGATGTGACGGAAGAGGCCTTGTGAAGTTCGACATGTTTCCAACCTGTCCACTTTAGTTGACGTGGTCAGATTTGTGGTTGGCGAAGTCGAGGTCGGAAACAGTAGGTAGGTGTTTTTGCTTGTGTAGATGCGCCAACAGGAGGAAAGCCTGCCCCGGGTGAACACGTGAAAACTGATGTGTTGAGCTTTTCGGTTTTTCGTCTCGAGAGATGCGTATGCTATCACCATATCAAATGCTGCCCTGCTGCATTGGTGAACGCGTTGGTGCCCCTCTCGTCACGTGGACGCGCCCTTGGCGCTAACCCGTCTGAACTTAGCTTTGTTGCTATGTAAACATGCAATGACGAACACAGAAGGAACACCTACCGACGCCCTACAGTAGCAACGCCACGACAACTGCGCGACCGTCTACAACACTATACTTAATCTCGACATACCTATCTGCGCATATGGCGCGTCTCAACGAGCCGCCGATTGCACCCCAGCCGTCGGCGGAATCCATCGAAGCCCTCAAACGACGCTTTTTGAGACAAAACCGCGAACTCGCGAAGACGAATTCGATCCAATCTATCCGCATCCGCAGCCTCGAAACTGACTGCTCGCGACTTCTTGCCGAGAATTTGGCATTGCGCGAGCAAGTCTTGAATCTCCATAACACGATTGAGTCGCGTCCGGCACTCGACCAATTTGATGTTGTCAAAACACAGCTTGAAGCCAAGCTATCAGAGCTCAGCAGCCTGGTAGCTGGCCTATCGCAAACAAGAAGTGGGTCTGGGAAAGACAGAGGAAGACGGAAAAGCCAGATGACTGCGAAAAGGAAGAGCGGAGAAGAGCGGCAATGGAGGAGTGGACTGGGTCTCCAGGAGGTTGAGAATGCCATGCTGCCTACTATCACGGAAGACAAATACTATCCTCGCAGGACAATGGGGTACGTTTGGAGCGCCTTCCAAGCAGTGACACGTACAGACGCGCATGAAGCTAACTTCTTGTAGTGCAGACGAGCTTCAGCAGACCTTAGAAGACCCAGACAGTCAATCCCCAGACATTGGCCCCCCGCCAGTTGCCCGATTCGAAGACGAAGACCCCATTGGTTTCGACCCCAGCCCCGCGATAGAAGAACAGCGAGAAGAAGCTGCAGACGACGGAGAACCTGCATTATCGGTGAACCTCGAGACGCGTAAGAAGCGACGCGAGAGCGGGCCCAAGCTCAATATACGTCGTGTATCTCTCTTCGAATCACCGGAAGAGACTGAAGAGCCAGTCGCGAAGCCTCTGCGCACTGGGGCCAAGCGGAAGTTCAGCGTGCAAGAGGATGAGGAAGTGAACCAAGCCAAGAGTGATGCTTTCAGGTTCAGCCGCCGGAATGCGCCAGGTGCTTCAGACGTGGAGGCGTCAAATGATGACTCCAGACCTTCTTCACTAGAACGCCCTCCCGTCCTTTCAGCTAGTAAGTACCCCCAAAGGATTGTTGTACACAAATCTGACTTGATAGAACCTGTCAATACCGATCCAGTCTTGTCGCCAAAGAAGCAACGCTCTTCAGGCCAAGACAAGCCAGATAAGCCAGACAAGCCAGCACCTAAGGCTCGCAGCCGCCCCCGATTGAATATCACGCGCAACACGACATCAGAACTCCCGCTTCTACCAATGCCTGAACCCGTACCTACTGCTGAGATTGTGCTTGACTCTCTACCCCCGAAGACACCCGCCGTGGAAGAGACGTTCTCCCCACCATCCACAGAGCCGTCGACACAACGACCAGACAACAAGGATACACCACCACCGGGAGATCTCAACTCGGTAGATCAGACCGGTCAAGCCGGACGACCGGGTAGACGAGCCCGTCCCCAAGTCAGTTACAAAGAGCCCAGTCTCAACGTGAAGATGCGGCGTCCAGACGCCAAGCTGGTAGACGCGGTGATCGATCGCAGGGCCAGTGTAGATACCCAGAATGTACCTTCTACATTGGTCAAGCGTGACGCCGATGGCGAAATCGCGTGGAAGCCAGTATCGACAGTAACGCAACCGAGGGGCGAGGAAGAACCTGAAGCTGGAAGCCCGTTGAGACAGAAGCTTGACCGGAACCAAGATTCCAAAGCATCGCCCGCGTCAATGACTGAGCCAGAAGAACGGTCAACGACCTCGAGAGCCATATCTGCGCTCATTACCGAGACTAGCACTGCTAAGAGAAGAGTGGCTACTACTACTGCAGGACCAGTGTCGGAGCCTCTCGCCGCCAAATCTGCAGATCTTGCTCTCTCAAGCAAAGATACGATAGCTGTGAGACAAGCACCGCCAGAGAAGGACACTTTGGCTGTATTCGACTTCACGGACTCTTCGCCTGCTGACACTGGGTCCAACCCACGTGCCCGCGTCAACGAACTTGCCAAAACAGCGAGAAGCGCACGGCGCCACTCCGCTATGCCCACATCTTCCATGTCAACGGTGTCGGACGAGCGCAGAGCTGAAAGGGAGAAGGCGGAGGGCGCGCTCCCTTCTTTGCATAAGCGCACTGGAAGCGGAAATGTGAAAAATACTAGTACTACGAGCTTAGCGAGGAGCAACAGTACTAATGGTATTGCTAGGAGTACGTCGAGTGCTCGAACGGCAGTGAAAGAAAAGAAGCCTTCCACTATAGGAAGCTTACCGGCCAGTGCTAGCACGAACGACCTCAGGACGAAGGTCGATGGTGTGGAGGACGCAAAAGTACGGGACAGAGAAAGAGAGACGAGCACGCTGAGAGCCGAACGCGCCGCTAGTCGACGGAAAAGTATGATGCTTTAGGGATAAGTGCAGAGTGCAATGTAGACATGGACGCGTTTTTTCTGGTGTATCGGCGTTCTGAGGGGCATGACATGAGCCCTTTCTCCATAGCGGTGGCGTTTCTTTGCGAATGATACCTGATCTCACGAGATCGTCTCTGGTTTAGTGTAATTGGATCGCCTTACGACTATTATGAAGTCTGATGTAACGTTCTATTCTACAATTCTTTACCTCGGTCTTGATGTTAGCATGATCTTTACACATTCATGGTTCACCATTTGCCCATTAGGAGGATTTCTCTTGGGTAGTACGTGTGAAATTATGCGTCGACTGCGTATAGGACTACACCTATCGCTTTAGTTAGTAAAGTTCTTCTGTTAGCAAACTACACGCGGACAAGAATGGCTGTTGATGATGATGTGAATGATTGTATTGTTGTTCGATATATGTCTCTCCCTCCAAACGCGC
Source organism: Alternaria triticina (assembly GCA_022609215.1). Lineage (NCBI taxonomy): Eukaryota > Fungi > Ascomycota > Dothideomycetes > Pleosporales > Pleosporaceae > Alternaria > Alternaria triticina. Next base: position 51,939 of record JAGKPX010000051.1, read on the forward strand.
CTCTTGCCTTCCCTCGACATGACGAAACGAGTGTCCAGTCCCTTTGCTCGAAGCGGTCTCTCTCTGAATTCCACATCTAACGGTCCCTGTCCTCGTACCAATCCTTGCTACCGTTGTTGTTGCTGAAGACCCTCTTGAAGCCCTTGGAGACAGCGTCAGTGACGCTAAAGTCATTAAAGAGCCACTGGTTGCTGTGTCGGCCGTAGTACTTAAACTCCTTGGCTTCCTCGCTCTTCGTACTCCTGCCGCTTCCAACGCTGCTTTGGGTGTTCCTGCGGCTGCGCTTGTGAACGCGCGGCTTGCTGAACTCGCCTGGCGCGACGCCGACGCTTTCAGCGTGGGTCTTTGAGCTGGGCTCAGCATGCATGACGCGGAGACCAGAGTACTGCGAGAACTGAGAGTCGTTGGTGCCCGTTGTGGACGTTGTTGCTGATTTGGTGAAACGGGGCATGATGCCGCTGTCAATAGAGGTGGATCGGGGACGTCGCTGGGACAGAACTGAATCGGAGGCGGTATCTCCATTGGTTTTGGTGGTGGAGTTGTTTTTGTTGTTTTTGTTCTCGAACGAGACAAGCCTTGAAGTCAAGTCTTGTGCGTCGATGCGTTGGTTGTTGTAGTCAGTCATCGGCAGGAAGGTCGGGGACTGAGTGGTAAAGGTGATGACGTTGGGGTCTTGGTTGATAGTGGAGTGTGTTTGATAGTCTCGAATCTTGTTTGACTTTGATATTGAGGCTACTGGGTTGGAACTGATGCTTGTAGGTGGTGCTACCATCGACTGTGGCAGTGTATGCTAGGGGCATTACTCGAGTATATATGCTTTCTTTCAGAGCACGCCAAGACTATGTCTATCAGCTCAAAATGCAGTCAAGACTTATTCCCGCTCCCCAAGCCTCTTGGGTGGAGTCACGGGCTCGACGTAGGGGAAGTCGGCTCGGCACAAACGTTTATCTTGGCCCAACCATAAGCTTCATCCAACGCTAATAACCCACTTTATCCTGCAGTGTTCTCAGTCTCGTTCGGTTAAACGCTACTCTACGCCAAATACGAGAGCACATGACCTCTGACCCTTGCGCGTAACGGTCAGCCTTACGGCTGTGTCGGCACGTAAAGAGACCGTGCTCTAGCCACAGCAAGCCACACCCAATCCCCGGTTCAGTAGCAACACATTATGCAAGGCCGCGAATGCGTGCTCCTGCAGCATGACATCGTTTTCACTAGCCACGGCTGGGCGAGACTCCGATCTTTCCGGCTAGCCATTTAGAGGCCTAGCTGTGGCTCGTGAAGAATTCAACTAGCTTCGGCCTTGCGGCCTGAAGAGTTGAGCCGCAAGAGTTGGTCAAGCCACACGAGGCTTCGTTGAAGGGCCCTCAAAGTGGACACTAGCTGGATTGAAATGCTCAGTAGATTAGCCAGGAATTGAACACGTTGCCGGTGTCCCGCGCTCTAGCCAACAGGAAGCTGTAGTCTTCGGTGATAGATGACATTGACGGATGTCAATAATTGCGAGGGCAGAGCACTGATGTACGTTGGGCGCAAGAATCGACTCTTAATATGAAGCCGCGAAGCATTGGGCACGTCTCGAGCAGTCGCCGACGATGTGCTATCCGTGATTGATATCAGGTTCGGACGCGCGTCAGGATGCATGGAGGATGACGCGCAGAAGGAGATAAGGAAAGAGCTTGCAGCTAAGTCTACTTTGTGGACTTGGAAGGGCCACGAGGCGCTAAGGAATTTTGTGTATAGAAAAACAAGAGTAGGAAGCTGCGACTGACTGGAAACGGGTTCGCGCCGAAACGCAGCTTTGATCCTCGAAAATTAACATTCGAAGCCAAGCTCTCTCTACAGAAGCACAATATCATAATTTGTGTCGTAGGGTAAGAACAACGCCATACGCCGCATCATCGTAATGGGTATATAGATATCAGAAACACCTGCCAGCGCCGCGCATTGTAAATCCAAGCACCAGTTCATACACCTGGAACACCTCCCTTGCTCCGAATGCGCCCGTCCTTGACCGAGCCTATTGTGACACCTGCTTCGCCAGTCATCCAACCTGGCATCTTCTCCCCATCTACGATACCCTCTTCAACCAGTTGTCTGATACCAGCGAAAACATGCGTTCCTTGAAAAGTGACTCGCACATTTGGTACCCAGCCTTCTTCGCCTCGTATCTCCTCAATATCTTCCGCGGTTCTATCGAGAAGGGACGGACGGCCACGTCGTGCCTGGTGAGAAGTCTGGGCATCGAGGTTCGATGTGTCACCGTCTACTTGCGTCGCAGTGCTGCCATTGACGGGTGAAGGGAATGGATCATCAATGCGAACTTCGACTCGTTCGAGGCCTTGACCATCGTCGGGCTGCGCCGAGCTACCGAACCGGCCAGCAGCTATCTCCTTTCTACGTTTGGCCTCTGAAGACTCTTTGCCGTCCAGTGGTCGCTTAGGCCTGCCTGGCCCAGTCTTGGGTCCACCGGCGGCACTGCCCTTTTCGCCTGCACTCTTCTCTTGTCCGTCGCCTTTTTGTGTGGTAATGAAATCTAGTGCATTCTGGCTGAAACTATGATCCTGAAAGATGCTCCAACCACCTGCTGCTGCATTGCTCTTGCCGGGACCGCGGTACGTGAGCAGCGCATCGAGTGACTTGGTGGTAAAGTTTGTGCTTGTCAACTGGTAACGCGCAGAAGGTCTTGAGAAGGCTTTCGGAATTGCTTGTTGCACGATGTCCCTCAGATGCCGCCCCTCATCCCCGACGACCTGGCCGGTGAGCGTTGCTAGCGACGAGTATACAAAAGGCGAGCCGTTTGGCCAGACGAAGAAGACAGCTTTTGCGCTGTCCGTACTACTGGACTCTACAGTCAGCGATGCCTCGTTGCTGTAGGGCGAATCGTGTATGTAGACGCGTAGTATGGTCATGGGCGATGTTTTTATCCGTGTCATCAGGTAATGCGCCTTCATCAGTGGCGTCAGTTCTCTCGCGAGATTTGACATGAAGGTTTGCGCCTGGAAGCGTGGGAGGTGGTCTGAATCGTTTGTGACTTCCATGTCCGTTACTGGTGATCGCGCATTCGGTATTTTGGTAAGACGCTTCGCTGTCCAGCGCAAGGCATTTGGATGGTCGAGGAGGTACTGGATCTCAGCCGTTGCCAGCTGGTACATGGATATGCCGTGTCGCCAGTCTCCCTCGAGTATGCGGTCGAGCACCTCCCTCCTGCCACCTTTGCGCGCGGCAAGCTGCTTGTACGTCTCTTGGAGCACCTCATAGCTTTGCGCCGGCTCGTATATCTCCTCCTCATCCCCATCCTGTATTTGATCGCTGAGGAGGTATGGCTTGCAGAAGTCGCGGTTCTTCTTGCTGAGCCATTGCAGCGCGAGCGATACGAGGGACTGGCGGGAGAGCTTGGTGAAGGTTCGCTGGACTTCGCGGTGGTTTACGGGCAGACGGTGGGAGTGGGGGATGTTCTTGTAGTCGGGGGCGGTAGCCATTACGTCGATACGCTTTTGGTCTACATGGAGGGGTTGCTGGGCGTTGTTGATCGGACGATGTTATCGATAGTACAGTCGCGACGCGTCGAGGAGGAACGTGGGACACCACGTGACACGGCCTCCCCACCTGGCCATCGCACTCAGCCTCGAAGGTACCACGTAGCGACAGACATGTGCTCTTAAGCCACGAATCGCCTCGAAGCGCTTAAATTCGAACACTCCTGATCTGGTGTCTTTGATTTTGGCCCTTGTGCGGCTAGGCACAATGAAAGTTCCCCTTCCTAGGTAGTCTCGAGACCTACTATGGTGCTGGTCCGTCATAGATGACCATGTAGTATTACCAATGTTGATACACGTGAAGCTGACCCAGAGAAGCCTGCAAGATCAATTCAAGACTGTATCTCGTTGACAGCCATACGTACTCCTACAGTCACATACAGCTGTATCATGGCTAGGAATATTTTACCACATTCGCAAGACTCAAGTGAGGATTGATTACTTATTTCTTGCCGAAGATAGCATGTAAATGCCGCATGGAAAGTGCCGCCTCTCAAGTCTGGGATCCACCTAGATCGCCGGTCCAGTCTCGGACAAAGATGCTCGTCTCGGACAAAGATGCTCGAACACGATTGGCTGTCGGTGAGTTGAACGTCTTGATTACAAACAGTCAGTGTTCAGGTGCCGTGAGCAGAGTCTCGTATGCTGACGGTGAGAGCGGTCATGAGAGAAGCATCGCTTCACCGAAGTTCAACGTTCTCGGTCCAAGCAGTTACCCATAATTGCCTTTACATTCAAAGTTTCGAACTTGAAGGCAACAGTCGTTTGTAAGTCCAACCGCACGTGGGGTGAGGCTCGGCGTAAACGCGGCCTGGGGTTACGGTCGCTAATACCAAGTAGTCAGCTACCGCGGGGCTCCCATTGATCGAGAACGCCCTACTCACTTTGACGTTCATCCACGTCACGACACCCGCACACATCCCTCTTGCTTTTTGTACTCTCTGAACGGCTCGCGCAAGAGAACGTCTACACCAATTCAGCGAACTACCCAACGACGCCGCAGCAAAATTCAATCTCGCGATATCAGCTTCTGCCACGCAAGCGCGATCGGATCGGGCCCGGCAGAGAGCCGACACCCACTTTCTCGACAGCATATTACCAGCGACTTGACTACATCGTCGTCCGGATAGCAAACAAACGCCCATGTCCGCCTACAAAGGGCAGCGAGGGCCCAACGTGTCCCAGTACATCGCGAACCTCAACCAGCTGTCGCCACAGCAGGATCTGCTCGCTGATCCAGCGCCCGCCGAGGACTTCTCCGACTTCCTGAACGGCGACTTCTTCGACGCGGACGGCGCTCGCAACGCCAGCGTCGACTTTGCTTCTACCAGTGACTTTGGCCTCGGTTTCGACACCGAGCAAACACAGCCGTTGAAGACGGACGGAGAGTTTCCGCGCAACCCTAGCACTAGCGTCGACGCGACCATGGACTTCAATCTGAATGGTAAGCATTCGCCCGTTCTTACAGCCGTCCTTTTATCCTGTCGATTGTGTTGTTGCCAATCGAGACTCGTCCTTGTCAGGCATCGTACTCTTCGTCCAATTACGCGTCGAAGAGGCGCATGCACACCCCGCCTTGTGTGCAGTATGCATCGTCACCCCACACCCTATGTGCTAGCCACTCACCACATGGGATACTGATGCAGCTAAACATCCCTGCAAGCACGTAGTTGGTTGTTGCGCTGAGCAGAAGCAACACACACTCACATCACCATCCGACTATAGTAGCCTTGAACATCCATGGCTGACTTTGATACACTCATAGGCGACTTCCCGTTCACCGACTTCAACAACTTCGGTACGGCTCCAGCGTTTGACCCGTCTATGCCACTGGCGCACGCTCAGCCTGCCCACTACCCGCTCGCACCCAACTACGCTTCCCCTGCCTCGTCACTATCCCCTGCCGCACAAGGCTACGACCAGGCTTCGAAGAAGCGCAAGCTCGACAATGCCGCTCCCGTCATCCCACAATCCCTCGACGAGAACGCCCGCGTAGCCGCCGAGGAGGACAAGCGTCGCCGTAACACTGCTGCGAGCGCTCGCTTCCGCATCAAGAAGAAGCAGCGTGAACAGGCTCTCGAGCAATCTCAGAAGGAGGCCCAGGAGAAGGTCGCCAAGCTAGAGGCTACCATTCAGCAACTGCAGACAGAGAACGCATGGCTTAAGGGCCTCATCACTGAAAAGAACGGCGGCAAGAGCACCACAGACGAGCTTCGGGCGCTTATCAGCAAGCGGGAGCAAGCCGTAAACGGACGGAGTAGCACTACGCACACAGATGGCGTAGGCACCCAGGCCGAGAGCCAAAAGGCAGAGGCCTAAAAGCTGTTCTTTGTTCTTGATCTTCTATCTCTGTACCCTGTTGCTTAGTTGACGTGGTCATTCTTTACTTTCGCGTACTGAGCGTATGTTCTGCCACATTGCTTCCGTGGTTGTATGGGCGGAACGGGACATGCAGTGGGATCAGTAATAGTATGCCACGATGTCCATGTAGACGAGCCCATGAGTAAATAGTCGATACCATATTCAACACATACAATGCAATTTCAACTATCATCGCGGCAGAACACGTCGAGTGAAGAAGTAGTAGGTATCAATTTCGCCATATCAACTCGAAGAAGCGCAAGACTATGCACACTGAGGTTTCAACGCCATACCCATGAGGAGAAGAAATACATCGATCTCGCAAAACCCATCCCAAGCTCACCTCGCACCCTTGAGCAAGCGATTCACATAGCTCTCGCTCGCCCCTTCTTTCACAGTCGTCTTGGCTCTTTCTATCTTGATTGATCGCCTGTACGGGAGATGCGATCGCTCCCACACGGGCCCATCATCGCCCTGGGCGCTATAATCCCTCTAGATAGCGATCCAGGTAATGGTAATGACGATGTCCATGCCCTTCTTCTCGGCAGCCTCCCACTTATAGCTGTATGTGCCATCCTTCTCGTTGTTCCAGAAGGCGCCGACTGCGCTGTGCATGCCGCGGCGTCCGTGCTTCTCGGGCTCTGCAGGAGAGCCAATGTGTTGGATTACCGTGCTGTTGGCGATGTACTTGTAGGCGGGTTGCGCAGGAGTTTCAGGGGTGGAGGTCTCGGATGCAGGTGTGGTCTTGCTGATGAGTGTCTTCAGGATGGATTGCTGGCGTGGACGTTAGCAGAAGATCTAGATGGGGTGAGGTCGCGTGCGTAGCTGCGCAGATCGGCGTCGCAACCATCCGCTGGCGCCTTCTGTTGTCAACAACAGAGCCCTGAGGCACTCGCAGGTGTGCGAAGCCGCCTGAAGTCGGCTTCTTCTACACTGGAGACCGGACGCCAACTTTTGACGGGGCTAGTGGCGCATATGGTTGCGCAAGCTAGCGCAGGGAAATATAATTGAGACTTACGATGATTTCGCTGTTCCACTCCCCGACCTTGGTGTGGTCATATGATTCTGCGGAACCGATGGCTTGCTCGCAGGCCTAAATGCCATTGTTAGCCCATGCACCTTCATCCTGAGGTAGATAGGGTGGTATACCTGTTGGGCAATCTGCTCCAGCTCGGTGGTGGGAAGCGGTGACGCGGACTGTCCTCTGTCAGTATACTTTCCATGCTGTAGGCCGGTGAAGATACGTACTGCCATAGCGATGAATGTCTGTGTAGGGATTATTGATGTAGGGATTTGTTGACTCTTAAAGTGTGTCGATGCCTAGGACGGTAATACTGTGCAGTGGACAGTGTGAATGTCGTGTTTACTCCCAGGATCAGTGTTTGGCCACAGCTAGCGTCGGCGGCCGGAGTTGGACGTGGCACAGAGGGACCGGGCCATCCCCGCATGCAGCCTCACAGCCAATGAGCGTCGCCTATGCAACGCTGTCACGTGGGCGTCATGATAGGCCGACGCAAGTCGCGAGTGCATGGGTTCCCATCGCGACCCGCAACATCGAGCTTTGACGGCATAGTGAAGCAGACTTCTTCTCTCCAACCCTCTTTCACCACCACACTCTTCGTCTGAAGCTGCACCAAGCCTTGGATCAACCGGCGCCCGTCAATTGTCCATTCTACCTGATCAGGAACTCCATCGCAAAGCTCGCGTCGCAACTTCAGTGGGGCTGCTATTACCATCGTCATGTCTACCCAACCACTTCTCCAAACTGCCCCGGGTACGTCGCGTCCCCCTGCGCTCTCCAACTGCGCCTACTAACCCTCTTGTCCAGGCAAGCGCATCGCTCTCCCTACGCGCGTCGAGCCCAAAGTCTTTTTCGCAAACGAGCGCACCTTCCTTTCATGGCTCAACTTCACCGTCATCCTCGGCGGCCTCGCGATTGGCCTGCTTAACTTCGGCGACAAGATTGGCAAGATTTCCGCCGGCCTCTTCACCCTCGTTGCCATGATGGCCATGATTTACGCCCTCTTCACCTTCCACTGGCGCGCAAGGAGCATAAGACTTAGGGGCCAGGGCGGCTTCGACGACAGGCTGGGTCCTACCATTTTGACCATTGCCTTGTTTGCCGCCGTCATTGTCAACTTCGTGCTGAGATTGACAATGGGTGAGCAGCACCATGGCAAGAATTAGAGGAGATGATACAATGGATAGGTGCACGGCGGGCGCATTGGGTGGTATTCATTCTACGTTTCTATGAGAGCGAATGAGTATGCACATTCCAGGACGAAGGACAAAATATGCAAAAAGAGGATCAGGGCGCGCAGTCAAAAGTTATATGGGCAACGAGAACCGATGAAGAGCACATCGTTGGATTGGTGGAGAGGGCGTTCATTCTTGCGAGTGAACACGGCTATTTTTTAGGAGTATTGTACAACCACATAATGCCATGGACGTCGAAGTGAGGCGTTTATCATGTTTGCCTAGGCCATTCGACCAATTCCATGCTTGAACGGGTGCTAATTATACAAACTCTGCTAGCAGAGCAGGGAAATTGCAAGTCGGGCGCACTTCTCGGATGAACCATATTAACTATAGGGACGGTCCTTTGGATAGAATGAAGTGTTTCTTAAATTTGATAGAAATGATTTAGATACAAGTGGATTTAGTTCAGAGAGGGGGAAACCCCATGAACGGAGGGCGATACTATAAGGATGTGTCTCTGTGATTCATCTCAGACGAGCACCATATTGAAAGAGCCGAGATTGCCACAATAGCTCAAGTGCGCTCAAAAGCGCAAAGTTACTCAAATTAAATCCAACTGTGGTGGTACCTGCTGAAGACATGGATCCGTAGTACCACCAAACTTCGCTGAGATTCGACATTTATATCGTTACCAGATGAACCTCTGTAAGTTACCGGGCTCGCTAGCCCACGTAAACGTGCGGAACAGGAACGTATATGAGACTGCCACGTTGATAGCGAGCAGCCAGACAGTCTCCAGAACCAGTCTGATGTCGTATCCGTTTCTCGACTTCGTGGTTTGACCACACGGCACATGAAGCCGCCAGATGATCCACGGAAGGATAAAATAACGAGGCTCTACAAGAGGCGCAGTGACCACTGATAGAGCAGTCGTGGCTAGCCATATAACAACAAAGCTTGTCCGGCAGGGTTGGCGATCAGCTGTGTCTTTCGAAGTGCTGGTTTTCATCTTCTCTTCCGGTGCTTGCTCCACCACTCGTGAGACGGTCTTCGTTGGTGAGGCAAGCGCTTGGATCGTGGACCATGCACATACATAGTATACTGGAATCGCAAGATATTTCAGTACTGGATATAGTCGGAGCATCTTGAAGACGTAGAAAACATAGTGTCGGTTATCGGCCAAGGTATACGGGTGGATGATGGTGTTGAAATGGACAGCGAGAAAGCTGCAGGCCAAGAAAAGCCCAGTCGTGAGCAGCGCTGGAAGCCCTAAGCTGAAGGCGATGCGGTAGTCGTGACACATTGTCTGCAGACGTATGGGTAGAAAAGGAACAAGCGGTCCAAGCAAAGACCCGACCACCAGGGGCGCTGAGAAGAATGCTATGTATGGCCAGATATAGAGCATCTGAGGAACATGGATGGTAGCTGTGTGGGCCGATTTGTCCCCTCTTCGTGTTAGCAGTTTGTCGATGTGGAGGCGCAGGGTTACGCTTACCAAGGACAACACTCCCATTCCAGGCTACAAAGCCAGCGAACAAAATTAAGAGGGTGACATAAGGTGAAGCAACCTTGAGTACGAGCAAGGGTTTCCGTAGGGCTGCAACGAGCAAAGATAGCAAAAAGACAACAACATCTGAGAGACTGTCAGCAACTGCATTAGTAATTACCCATTGCAAATCATACCTTGGAGCCCCGCATCTTGAACAGAACAGTCTTGAACAGTGCCGTCTTTCCAAGCGGACTGCATGGCCAACATAGGGTCTGCTTTGTCTGAGGTCGTCGAATGTGCATCTTTCTTGAGTGCATCGGCAACGGCAAGTCCAGCGGGAAATACAGCCACCCAAAAGATGTTAGTTTGCCGGAAAAGAAGTGCAAAGACACCAAAAGACACTGCGGTGGAATATTTCGTGACAGTCCGAGTCGATCCCGAGTTCGCCAGGTACGCATAAAACGCCAGTAAGACCGCCAAAGTCGACCACACATCTGTGTAGTACAACGCGGAGAAGAAGAAAAGAGGAGGAAATAGCGCGATATTGAGAGCAGAATGAACATCAACCATAGAGGTAGAGTCTTGCGTGGCATCGTTCAGCTTTACTTTCTCCTCATTCTCAGGCAAGGTCTTGCTTGGGTTATCACGCGTTCGAAGTATACGCAGGATACCATAGCTAAGGACCAATATGACGCAAAGGGCTTGGGCGTTCACAAGGCGCAAAGAACCTATCTCACAGCCTAAAAGTGGCTTGTGTAATTTGGAGATCAAATATCTTTGGTCTTTCATTAGTTTTGTTCAGGAAGCCGCTATCAGAGGCAGTCGTACAGGCCAGGTGGAGTAGTGATTTTTGGGTCCCATGAGTAGTCGCCTTTGCAGTATTTTTGGGCCTGGGGAACATGGAAGTACTCGTCCTGATAATTTGTTAGTATTGAGGCGCTTCTTTGGTGTCGATACTTGCCAGGTAGGGGTTCGGGACTTCGTGAATCACTTCGCCATACCATGTGGCCATGAGCCAGACAATGAACGCTATAGCGCTAGGGAAAGCCCATATCTGCACCAGAGGTGCCATCAGTCTGCTCTGGTCAGTTGACTGATTAGCTAGAGGAGTGGTGGTAATGACAAACATCAATGGACAGTTGAAGACACGGGTTATCCTGATCAAGCTAGCGTATCGCGGCCCGGGCGCGTCCTCAATGTTCGATCCCAAAAGTTAAACAACCACTCGAAGTCGCGAAACCACGCGTCGCAACATGGCATTGCCTCTTCCACCGGGGCTGACGCCCCCAGAAATAGCGTTCCTATGCGAAATGGAGCTCGTTACTGTCATACCGCGACAAAGACTCGAGGGATTGGAGCTTCTCGGTGTATGGCTGCCCCTCCAACACCCCGCCATGATTACTTGTATACTCGCACTGCATGACTTGAGATGCTGATGCATTATAGGGCCCCATAAAACCCCTCGTTCCTCCACACCGAACAGACATCCCTCTGTGGCTAGCCCTACTCCTCAAGCGCCAGCGCCGCGCCAACATACTTCCACCGCCATGGCTGAACACGCACTCTCTGAACGCCATTCTTGAGCACGAGATCGAATACGCAGAAACGTTCTCTCCACCGCCTCGACTGCCGCCACAGCCCTCAAATAACACGATTCCCACCTCTCCACCCTTCCTACTCAATTCGACGGCAGGTGGATCAGCGGACGCTTTACCATACCACTGGCTCGAGCTAGGCGAAATGTTGCTCGAGACGGCCTCAGACGACTTTGAGGAACCGGACAACGTACGGAAACTGCTGCGAGGTCTGAGGGAAGTGCGCATGGCCAAGCTCAGAAGTGGTGTAGACGTCCTAGATGCGGGCGGCGGATTCAAGATGAACGGTGTAGGAGGTATGGAGGTAGGAGAGGGTAGAACATTCATTACGGGTGTCATCGATGGACTGAGGTACGTACTGGGCGACAGTGGTGAGCAGTCAGTGCTAACAGTCAGTAGGAAGATCGCAGCTTCACGAGAGCAACAACGAAAAGATCGGGACAGAGAAGAGCTGGAGAACGGCTACTCTGGTACAGCCGACTATGATGACGACGAAATGGATATGCAGTGAGCTCGCTCAAGCGCCGAAGTAGCACTATCTTTCGCATCAGCTTTCCACTGGAGCAACTGTTGCATCAGTAGAAGATCGAGGCATCGGCTACGCGCCATCAACAGCGACGCTCATCACCGACCTCATCTACATCCCTCGCGACAGCATGGGGTTGTCTTCTCCACATGTACAATCCGATGACATTCCGAAATCGACCCGGCGTAGTACACTATTATTGTCAATACGCTCACATCCGCTCAGTCCGGATGTAATCGGCATGGTAGAGAGGATCATAGCATCTAGAAATCTTGCCGAGGTTGAGGGATTTAAGAATTCACTCCACGGCCATACACGCCGTTAGACCCGGGACCGCGAGTCTGCGAGAGCCACGCTTGAAGTTGACACTTTGAGCGAGCATGGGTTCTCAGATTGGCGTCGTCCAAGATGCCATTGCAAGGCATTGCACTAGCTGAAATATAGAGTGGAGGGATGCGATATTTCCAAAACAGGACAGTCACAGTACAATGCATTCACTCAACTCGGCAATGTTGACTGACGTGTTCGATTCGGAGACATCCATTGCATACGACGAAGACGATCATCTACACCGAATAGAACTTGTTGTACATCCGAGGCGTCGCGAGCGTAACCATAACACGCCATTCTCCAGCCGCGATCCACATCGTTCACCTGACTTCTGTTGCCCCATGTAAATCGGCCACAAGTTCCGCTGTGTAATCCCCAGGGACCCTTCACATTCAAGGGACAAAACACGCTGATATGCAAGTCATGACAGAGCGATACTGCCCATGGCGCCGAGCCTAGAACAAGGAGCAGCCTTGAAGAAGGCCCGTCAAGGCCGTTCCTCGGCCCGCGAGCGACGTTGCGTGACAGTACCACAGGCATTATCCCAAGAAGAGGGTTGCGATAACATGAGTGAACGCCTCGATGCGAAGGGGTCCTGTCAGCATGCGCGTCATCATAGCCTGTGCGAGGCGCCGTCTGCCTGGCCATTCTACGGCCTCATCGGATGAGTTCAGTATACAATATTAGAGCCGCGCCGGAGCCGCACAATCTCACCCAGACCGAGTCTCGACTGCAGATACCAAGGTGTGCAAGCTCGATAAAAATTTCAGCAATACTTGGGCTGAGAGGCTCATGTTGATGGGCCCGTGTCGTGGAGGGCGGCAATGCGCGTGACGGGGTCGATCACTGCCCACAGCGCACAAGCAGCTGATTCATGTACTTCCGGTGGTAGGTCGCAAGTGATAGGGAGCAGCAGTCTAGACACCACGCAGTACTTCAGCGCAAGTACGCTGTTGTGCGCATGTCGGAAAAAGGTCGCGATGTTGCATTGCGAATGCGTGTTGCGTCACGCATTCTTACGAGTTGTCAACTATGAAACGTTAGCTTAACAACAGCAATTAAAAACTTAAAGAATGATCCCAGGCACCCTCTAACCACCTCCCATTCGTCCGGACAAGCCGACACGTGGGTGAAGACATGGATGGAACCTTCTGTTCTCGCCTGGCTTTGCTTACGCTCTCCGCGCATATACCCTGTTAGTCCAACTTTGCTTTGCTAAACACTATACCGCAACACCTCAGTGAGCCTGGCAAGCTGATGAAAATAGTCACAGCCAAGTGTCTCTTCTCGTCATGTCGTTCATGTGTTCGTAGCAGATCGTAAACTCTGCATCCTTCCAATAGATACAAGAAGCAAATATGACGAAAACGTTATGCGTGTTGTGCGTGACAAAGCACGCAACGCCTGATCAGGCTTGACGCATGAAAAGCGCGTGTACGTGAGTCGCGGCTATGCGCAAGGCAATGGCATAACTGACCAGGGTAGTGAGTCGTGTGGAGACGGAATAAAGAAGTATGATACAAATCGGAATCTTGGTAGAGTACGGATAGCAGGCGAAGATGGAAAGGAAAAAAGAAGGTAGGTTTCGTATATGCAATAAGCTGTAACGGGCGAAGTTGTAGCGGAAACAGGATACAGTATACACACTAGAATCTTGTTAGTATTGTCCGAAGTACCAAGATCTGTTTGATCCGACCTACAGTAGTCTCTTGGGGATCCCATACAGCAAACTTAATTGTAGTCGCCAAGTCGGAACCTTGAAGCAGTCACGATGGCGAAAGCAGTCCGCCGCCTGGCGCGAGAGTTAGGTTTGTTAGAGCCACGTTCTGGGATCTATGTGACGATGGCGCGCATCGCATCGCAACGCATGATGAGAAGCAAATCGATCCCGATGGACGTTTGTGATCGAAACGTGGTCGAGAGTTACGAGTTGCGTTGCCGTCCTTTCCGAAGTGTTGTTGCATCTTGAATCGTTTCTTTCTGTGTCGTGTCGCGAGAAGACATTGCTTCTGATTTCAAAAGCAGCAAACTCCGCATAAGCCGACATCTAGAAGCGGTCCTGTCGTTCCTCGCGACACGGAAAAGCAACCCGATACCGTTTATCTGGAGGTACGTTGATTTCTTTTCCCTTCGCATAGCCACGTGTGCACGTTACATCTCGTGTCGGACCTTCCCGAGGCTCTTTCTCAAGCCGGAACCAACAATCCCCCACAACCACCAACAATGCTCACTGCAGATCGCACATACGCAATACCTTCCGCTTGACCACTGCAATAGCTTACCAGGGTGTTAATAGCAGTCTTCAACACCTCTGCACCATCTTACTTGTTCCAGTAACGAGATCAGAACAAAGAAGAACGTGAGACAGGCCTCACACGCCTCAAGTATGATCTGACGCCAGCTTTCCCTACATATTCTAAGATGAACATGCGGGTACCTTGCGCGGTTCACGAAGAGGCGAAATTGGAAGCGGGTTTGTACATGAAGAGACTGACAGGGATGTAGAATTTATTCCGCGAATGGGGATGAAGCGGATACTGAGACGAGCTCTGGTCTGTGGATTGTACGGGGAACTCGTGTTTGCGCAATGTTTTCGGATGAGGTTTTTAAGAATGACAATTGCGTGCGCATGGAGATGTAGCTGCAACGCGTGAATGTTTCTGCTGTGTAGTAATAAGTTGGCTTTGGAGATGCGTGTGATGCCATCAGCCTGCAAATTGCATTAGTATCAGATCCCTGAGTAAAATGACGTTTTACGCGTGGTGTTTGTAGTTGCATGTAGTAAACCTTGCAGCCGCGTGTGAGGAAATGCAGGTACAGGCAGCCTCACAGTATGGGTCAGACCTGCATCCTTGCACGAAACAGTGTGCTGCAGCATTGCGCTGTGGCGTCGAGTCGCCTGCGAACGAAGGCCAGGGGTCTCTCGAGCTCGTCGCATTGCATCGCAGCCACAGCCATTCTTCCTGACGTGAATGTGGCGTATTCGAGGCTTCGGGGAGATGACACGGAGGACCGGTGACTACGCCGCAGGCAGAAATCTATGGTGGCGGGGCGAGCTGAGATCCTACAGGAACCAAGGGGTCGTTTCCTCAAGATATTGGAGGACCATACAACGTTGAGGTGCTCTGATAGTTTTCTTCAAGTATTCTGGTTCAATCAAGAAAGCGACTTTTTGGAACGCTCTCAAACGCGGGAAACGATAGCCACGGCTCTTCTACCTTGGGCAACAGGTATGCTGAACGTCTAAGGAGACGAATTAACTGTTTGGCCGATCTTTGAGCGCCCTACGCAACATTGGTGACAGGGGTATGAGCCGAGCGCGCGTGGAAACGGAAGACGTGATGAGACGCATGCGTGCATGGCAACCGAGAGGGATGCGCAAACTGGGTGAGGCTGACAGTGGGCGCATCGTACTCGCTATCGCTTGGCATCCTCGATTCCCATCCACTGGTAAGTTCCCTGGTGGTATTTCAGGCACTTGGCATCGCCTCATGTCGCAGAGTCATGTGTAATTAACGTTACATACACCTACTTTGCACGAGATGCCCAAACAAGCGGACTTGAGCGCAACAGGTCGCCGTTAGTTGCCGCCTAGTGGTTGTCTTGCGCCGTCAGCCGTAGGCATGACCAGTACCATGAAAGATATGTTCGTTAGTAAACGGGTACCGATCGATCGCTCGTTTGTGCAGACGGGGCAACGGTCATATCGATGGCTCGTCTGAATGTGATCCGGAGCTGTGCCACCTCGTGTCCATGTAAACCACGCCGCAGAGGCGCATTCAACATCATTCACATGACGTCCGCAGTCCTTCCAAAGGGATAGTAACAACCGAGCCTCGGTAATGCTGCATCGGAGTGATGTCCGTTCTGCAATGGATCCACCATGCGTACCGCGTTCCTGGGTCGGTGTTGCATTTCGCATGTGGCTTGTGGTCCGGGCTTGGAGGCTGAGAAAGGGTTTGCGGCGCAGTTGGGAGGTCCGTGACAGAGAAACAGTTCACAATCATGGATGGACAGCAACGTCCGATGTCGATGTTGTCGGCTAACTTACGAAAGAGCAAGCAAGTTCGACATGACGTCGTATCAAGACTACTATATTGGGCTCGTTGTGCTGGTTCGTGCATTGCGCAGCAGTGCAAAGTCGGCGATTTGGCTGCCGGCAGCTAACGCATTCCCGCGGTCGGGAGGTTGGTAGGTTTGGTGACCAAGCTACAGCCCTTAGCTTCCTGGGCGGGAGCTGTTCAGTGGCATGTTTATCATGAAAATCCGAGTGAGAGAAGGGCCGAGTTGTTGAGTAGTTCCGAGAGCGAACGACGCGGGGGCATCAAAACGATGAAACACCTCTTTGCGCCGTCTGCACGCTACCACGATGAAATAGGATTTCGAGATTGTCTATACAACAACTGCACCTGTACCAAGATCCACTCCTGCGAGGGCTGAGGTTGAGATGAATGGCCTGTGATGTCGATCTCTCGACCTAGACTTCTCTTTGGGTCTCGTGCGACAATGGGGGATTTCCAGAATGATGATCAACAAAGCTGCGCCGTGTGTTGAGATAGCCCAAAGGCTAAGCACGATCGAGTTCTCAATAACGTATCTTGACTCACACCCTCACGGCTGGCTTCCGTCCGCTGTCACCGCGTATCCTCCAAACTCGGCCAGGGTCCGTCGCGCACGGGAGCGTCGTGAACCGAATGACGGCGTTCTCGTTGTTGGCACTGTCCTTGGGAACGTCTACTAATAACTTGCCTGGCTAAAGGGGGCTGGCGGTATGTTACCTTCCGCCGCTTTCAATAGTCGCCTCGCCAGTGCTAGTCTCACACCTTCTATTGTTGTGACAACAAGTTCGCAGTGGCGTCTACCAGTTATTTTGCCCCCATTATGTGCTGTCCAGTTGCGCATACGATGATATTATCATACTGCATTGTTAAAGATTGTAGTCAGGCGTGACGGTTTGGTGTTTGATATTGGTAAAACAAACTACCCGCGTCTGTACCGCGGAAGAAGAGCTCACGGTCCGCCTGCAGCTGCTTTAGGAAAGAGCAGATGTAGATCAAAGTCTCTTTCAGTATGAAAATCGAAGAGCCAGCCGCTTTTGAGCATATCAACAGGGGTGAAGACTTCGAATGTGGATTTTCACGAAGGGATCGGCGTCGGGATTGGGCGCATCTTCACTGCGACGATGCGGAGATGCTTGAAGAGACTCACAGAGTGTCTGGCCGGGTCTAGCCGTAGTAGGTTGCTCGATAGCTAGGACAGTCGCTCAACAGTGGGGAGTGGGGGTTTAGACCAAGCCTGGGACAAGCGGCCGGCCAGGGCGTTCAAGGGCGTACACTAGAGTTCTAGGAGAACGTAGCAGTCTTTGAAAGACATCATCTCTTGATGGCCATTCGAAGCGGTGCTGCGCAGATTGTTGAAAATGCACCGTTGAAGCAAGCCTTCGAGGATGCACGCCGTGAAGAAGTCAAGGTCCACACGCTGTCCGTCGTCAGGTTCAGATGTGGTCGTGGAATGCTCGTCGTGAAGTAGGAGTCGCTTAACTACTGGATCCCAGCAAAGTATATTGCTGTTGACCAAGGTCCAATTGGCAATGGCAAGCGTGAACAGATGGCATATGTGATGATGCTTAAGACGTTGAAGGTAACAACAGCAGGGATATGTCTAGGCAGTTCAATGCTTTGCAAACCGGCATGTGATACTCGGTAGGGATGCTGTCGTCAGGTCGGCGTTCATAACTGCAGGATGCGCAGAATCGTCACAGTTGCAGATCCATTGCTGCAAGTGGGGGTAGGGCGGGTGGTGGCCTCGATCCCACAACAGCTGGCAGGAGGCCCATATCGAAGATGACGTTTACGGCGGGCGGGCATTATTGCATGGCCATTCGCTTCTCGTGTGGTTGATTATGCTCAGTACGGTAGACGGATAGCAAACGGGGTAGGCCCGAATCAATTTTGCGGCGTCCCGACCGTTCGGGGGATTCAGACGGAGGCTTGCAGTGGTGCAGGCGTACGAAGAGCAATGTCGAGATATTCACGCAGTCGGCCAATAGGACGGACTGCGGAGGATGCAGAAGAAAATTGGGCTAGGTTGATCCAACTTGATTGGGAGCGAGGCACTTGAGCCGGGGAAGATGAGCCGGCGGAAGTCGCCAAGCCGAGTTAGAGGCGGCGCACGCAGAGGGTTGATCTTTGCCGCATGCAGGTCTCGAGTCTGCGACCGGGGAGAAGGTTCGCGGTGGGTCGACAAGCCTGATGCTGCAGGTCCTGGCTCGCGTCCGCGCGCGTCCGCGTGCTTTGCGGGTACTGTATGTTGTTATGCTTTGATTGCACCCAGCGTACTCCTATGAGGGCTGCGGCTTTGCTGCTTGTTCGCGGCGCCAAACAGTAGCGTTGGGAAGACTTTGCCAGCCTATGAGCAGGCAGCGGCGATGGCGACGACACTCAGCTGCTGTTATTGTCGTCCTGTCGTCCTGCCGTGGGCGGATCGGCTGGGTGAATGCAGCCAATGCACGGTATCTCAACATGACGAGCGGGCAGGGGAGAAATGCCGGGGACAAGTGCTGGCTTGGCTGGCCTGCACGGTCGGTGGTCTCGCCGCCGCGATTAAGGATGCCTGCGGGCTATAGTCGAGGTTGGGAGCAAGCCGCATCCCACACGCACCAACGCTCCGTTAGCCCTGGCCCAACATCCCTGCAGCGCCTGACAGAAGGCCCCTGTCCTGTTCACACGAAGCTTTTCTCGAGTAGGCGGGCGGTAGGATCCTCCATCGGGATGTGATAATAACAGCTCCAGCCGGCCACTGTGGAGAAGGGCAATGTTCCTGTCGCTCGACTGCATCTCGGTCGCCTATTCCCAACCCACCTGACCTGCTGGCAGCGCGTCTGTTTTCCTTTTGGTCGCTCTTTCCTTCGCTTGGGCCGCGACTTCCTCACGAACCGTTGGAAGCGACAACCCCACGCTCCCCTGCAGTGGCAGGCACGACCCTTGTGCGCCTCTAGGTCTTCGCTGCTCTGCTATTGCCATTACAAGACACTGGCCCATCCCCAGCTGCGGCCCCTCCTTCCAGTTAGCTCCAGAGTCTTCACTCTCAAACATCTGCACACTTTCACGAGAGACAGACCGTGTCTGAGCTTCTCCTTGCTACTGTCTTTGTGTAACGGAAACGACGCCCGTCCCAGCTTTCGCCCAACACCACGTCGACAGGCCCATCCGCCGGCCTCGCATCCACATCGGGTCATCTGTCACCTGCTTCACACGACAGCGCTAGCTATCGTCACGTCGGGTATGTCAGTCTCCGTTTGTCGCGTGGTAGTTGTCTGAGCACATTATTAACTTGCAAACAGCCGAGCAAAGCAATCGGTATACGTCAGGACTCGAACAACGTCAAGTATTGCGCCACGCCAATTGACTCTCGTTCTGTATCGTCTACCAAATGCTGCCCAATTAGCGTACTATCGACGGAGCATTCTACTCTAGCATCTCATCCACCTTTCGTTCTTCCGCCATGGCGTCCTTTGAGCAAGAAGAGATGGATAAGCGATCGAGCGCACTAGTGGCGCCACTGAACATTCACAAGTCGCCGGGGAGGTCGCGCTCGCGAGCCTTTGGCCACAGTCGTCAATCCTCATCAAGGGGAACACATTCCAGCCGATCGCAGTCGCAAATATCGCCGCCTCTAACCCCGAAGACTTCAAGTGAAGCCATGGCTCTGCAACAGCAACAACATCCGCAACCCGTATTTCACAACTACCTTCGTGCCTTCTACCATTACAGCCCGAGTACGACAGTGTCGTCCTCCACCGACGAGTCGTCAATCACCGTCGCCATCAATCAAGGCGATGTAATCCTCGTCCACTCTGTTCATCCTAATGGCTGGGCCGATGGAACATTATTAGCCTCAGGGGCCCGCGGATGGCTGCCTACCAACTACTGCGAACCCTACGACAACCCCATCATACGGAATCTTCTGACCGCGTTAACATATCTGTGGGATCTGGTCCGCGACGGAGAGAATGGCGATCTCGGTGCCTTCTCGAGACAAGACTACGTCAAGGGCATGATTGTCGGCGTCCGCCTCTTCCTTGTAAGTGAAGCTTGTGGACGGGTATAGAGTGTGTTTGTGGCCCGATTACTGACTCCAAACAGGAACGGACTGAGTGCTTGCAGAAGGATTCACGCCTCATCCTCACACACGTAAGTCTGCGGCGCATGCGGAAAGCTCTCTTGGGAGATCTTTCCACACTCGTCAAGACAGCTAAGACCTTGCAAGAAGCCCTGCAGTCGAACGAGCTGCAGGTGCCCGTTTTCGAACACATGGACGAACTTGTGTTCAAATCATTCAAGTTGGTGACTCGGGCCGTGCGTTTCCTTGACATCTGGACGACGGACGCAGTGGCGCTGTCACTTTTCGAGCTTGGCGACGCGAGTAGTCATCGACCACTCACCCCGCCGTCCGACTCGGTCGATGCTGCTGTGGAACCACAAGCAATATCAGCCCCCTCCAGCGAGAACAGGCTTTCGGCGAACGATTGCGACTCTCCGGTTACGCAAGGTGCACCATCGGTGCACGACGACTGGTACACCACCACTGCTCAGCCGCAGAGAAACCTGAACCGCCTATCAGTCGCCTTTTCGTTGCCCTCAGAGACAGATTCTCTGCAATCACCAATACTCCCCTCCCATTCCTCAGTGCAGTCGAAACGTATCTCCATGACACATCGCTTGTCGTACACCGGTAAATCAGCAAGTGCGCGCAAAGGAAACCTGGCCACCGAGAGGCTGAACGCCGCGCACGACGCTTTCCTGGGCTACATTGGCTCCTTTATTGGGTTGCACCTGCAATCACGGTCTTCGGAAGAGCTTGCTCAGATTACCCAGCACTCTGTGATTGCGTGCCGCCAACTTCTCAAAGTCGTCGAGGAAGTATGGGAACGAGACTCGCGACGATCCGAGCAACTGGAAGAAGCACGAGACACCATGTACACCCGTTTGACGGAACTAGTGCAAGCGACCAAGGACATGTTTATCAATGCCGACACCGACGTTGAAGAGGTGGTGGCGCCTGAAGCAGGCAAGCAGATCGTGGCTGCCGCTACAAGCTGTGTACGTTCTGCTGGTGATTGCGTCACCAAGGCTAGGGTTGTGATCGAGAGGATTGGTGATTTCGAGTTCGAAGCCGAACCTGCTGGTCTCGGGATCTCAGAAACGATCTTTCAAGAACCCGACACAGAGAACCAGGAGTCCACAGCTAGGTCCGCATCGCCTAAGCCCACAGACACCGTTCTGGAAACCAACAAGCCACTACCCGCTACGCCACTTGAGGAACGCGAAATGCCTCCACCACTAGTCATCTCAGAGTCAAAGCCACTACCTGAGGTGCCGCAACCATCACCACTCGAAACCAACAGGCTTAGCCTCCAGCCTTCGTCCCAGCCCGTCATTGTTGAGAGCCCAACTGCAGTGTCGTTCAGATCGTCCCGGTCATCATTGCCTCCTCTCAATGCGGTGCCTACTCCGGTTCTGGCTCCACCCCATGCGTCTGATTCCGCCGATAGTCCCTTGAGCACGACTCAGGGAAGTTTTGCCGGTTCGACCAAAACTGACAGCGTCTACGTTTCAGTCAACGATGGCAGCAGCACCTACTTCAGTGCACAAGGCGATTCTGCAAGCATTCTGTCCCACACGTCCACGCGTGCCACTACCCCAGATCATTCGCCTACGAAGAAGGAGAGTTGCCAAACCTTGATCAGCAGCTTTGGCAGCTCCTCTGAGCTCCGGTCTCTAGCAAGCGAAGATGTCGCTGCTGGCGAAGAGCACTTATTGGAGACCACCTATGTCCATGAATTGATCTACAACAAAGAGGGCCAAATCTCCGGCGGTTCCCTCCCAGCGCTTGTGGAACAGCTGACTACTTTCGAATCTACCCCAGATGTCGTCTTCGTCAACGCGTTCTATCTGACTTTCCGCCTCTTCACTACCCCACTCGACCTCGCGCAATGTCTAATTGACCGTTTTGACTACATCGGTAACAGCCAGACCGTCGGTGTGCCGGTGCGTCTTCGTGTTTACAATGTCTTCAAGGGTTGGCTGGAAAGCCATTGGTGTGGTGAAAGCGACGCTGTTGCTCTAGGCGTCATCCTTGCGTTCGCCACCGGAAAGCTTAGGGCTGCTATGCCTGCTGCTGGTAAAAGACTCGCCGAGCTCACTTCCAAGGTAACGGAAGTAAGGGCCGGGGCTCTTGTACCTCGATTGGTATCGTCACTCAGTCAGACAGGCGCTTCGAACCCTGCATTCACTCTTGCAGACAGCAATGTGCCGTCGCCAATTGTGACTAAGAGCCAACTCAACGCTCTGCGAGGTAGCAAAGAGGGCAGGACGCAATGCAGCATCTTGGACTTCGATCCTTTGGAACTTGCCAGACAATTCACCATCATCGAGTCAAGACTCTTCTGCGCCATCCAACCCGAAGAGCTTCTTGCCCTGGAATGGACCAAGAAGAAGAACTCGAAGGCTCGTAACGTCAAAGCAATGTCAACGCTTTCAACCGACCTGGCAAACCTAGTTGCCGACACCATCCTGCAGCTCGAGGACGCAAAGAAGCGTGCAGTTGTTATCAAGCAGTGGGTCAAAGTTGCAGCCAAATGCTTGGAACTAAATAACTACGACTCGTTGATGGCAATCATCTGTTCACTCAATTCATCCATGGTTATGCGTCTCAAACGTACATGGGAGATTGTATCCACGAAAACCAAGGCTCGCCTGGAAGAACTGAAGGCGATTACCGACGTAGGACGTAATTATGCTGTCCTCCGACAGCGTCTGCAGAACCACGTCGCGCCATGCATTCCATTCGTTGGTATCTATCTAACCGATCTAACGTTTATCGACGTCGGCAATGGCACCACACGGCAGCTCCCCGGAGATTCCGGTTCTGACAGCGTCTCCGTCATCAACTTCGACAAACACATGAAGACAGCCAAGATCATCGGTCAGCTCCAATCATTCCAAGTTCCTTACCGACTGGCTGCCATACCAGAAATGCAGGACTGGATGGAAAGCCAAATCCAGCGAATGCACGCAAGCGACCAGGCCAACGTGCAAAGCTACTATCGCCGATCGCTACTTCTTGAGCCGCGTGAAGCTCAACACTCTACGAGAGGCTCACCCTCCATCGACAACAGTGCACAAAGCACATTTTCAGCAGAGAGCCGAACCAATTCGAAAGACAAGTTCGAGTTCCTCAACTTCAATTTCTCGACCGCGAACCTAAAGGGTTCATAGACATGTGTACTGCGCTTCATTGCGCCTTTCTTGATCGACCGCCTCTGGATGGCGCCTGGTCACCGACATACCCTAATGTTTGCGTTCACATTACATCTATTCTTGTCCTTTATGTCACGGACACTTACGATACCAATGCCCGAGTTTCTTTTGTTTGTTCTATACCACTTCAGCGATTTCTTTTCCGGGTGGGCTCATTTGTATTCCGCATACTCTGCAAAGGCAGATCACAAGTATCTGCGCAACATTTCATACTTTTTGCATACCCATTGGGGCTTTTGGAAGCCTGTATCAATCAGGTCTTTGGCGTTCGGAAGAGGAAAGAAGTCGCTATTACAGCAAACGGAGTGTTGCTGCGATTAGCGGTTAAAAGCATTACATGATGAGCACCGGAAGACAAAAGATGTTCTTTCGTTCCCATAGAACCATGTACTGAGCCGTCCACTGGACTCCAGCTCTCTGAATCAAAGAAATTCTCAAACCAACTATTATCGAATCGCATTGTGATAGACAAACATCGAGTGATGTAGGCGGTGCCGTCAGAAGGAAGGACCAGATCCCGAGTCCCCGCCGTGAGCCCACGCGGAATTTTTCGTGATAGATTTCTAATATAGGGGAGTGTGTGTAGGATTATAGTGTAGCAGAGCTAAAGTACCTCGTCGCAGATCAATCATGGCTGCTGCTGCGTCAGGGTGGGCTTTTCATGTGGGGTTAAAGCTAGCGATCGCAGCGACCCCTCCACCCCTCCATTGCATCCGCCATCTCGTCGCATAACTGCCCCGACATCCTCTCTTCTCCCACGTCTATACCGATTCATGCCATACCGCATGCGCACGCCGATGACCACGATGACCACCCAAGACCTTTTGATCGATGTCCGCTCCCCAGCCGAGTTCTCGACCGGCTACCTTACCTCCGACATCGCACCCACCGTAAATATCGAATACCAGATCATCGACCAACTACCCGAAATCTACGCATCGAAAGGCATAAACGTAGGAAAGGACGATCGAATCACGCTGTATTGTCGGAGTGGAAGACGGTCGGGTATTGCGCTGGGAAGGTTGAGGGAGATGGGGTTCAAGAGCGTAAGAGATATTGGGGGCTTCGAGGAGGCGAGAAAAGTGTTAGATCGCGAACAAGTTCAAAGGCAGTTGGACGCCGAGCTAGAGAAGAGCATGGTACATGACGCTCAAGACGCAGGGAGTGGTGAGGATCCAAAGAAGCACGTTAGGGTCAAGAGCTTCGGCGCGTTGGTCGACGGATTGAAGGCCCTTGAACATTGAGAAGCGCAGTTTCGAATAAAGCGATTGGCTATGCAGGCATATGGGAGACATGCGCTTTTGTCAACACTCACCGCTGAACTCTCGGTCAATCATCACGCAGAGCATCGAAACGAGGAAGACCGGAGCCCAGGACACAATGGCAGTGTGACAATTTTGTCCAGTGGTACACAATATACAGGTAAAGACTTTCCCCCAAATGAGTGGCTGAAGTTGGCTTCCCCCAGTTCAAAACTCTAGCACACTTCGAAGTACCACTGCTAACCCGCAACCTAGTCCTACAAACACCATGTCTCTACGCTTGACTCTCTCCTCGAACTACTATGGTCTATCTTGAAATAGACACATTG
This sequence comes from Alternaria triticina, assembly GCA_022609215.1. Taxonomy (NCBI): domain Eukaryota; kingdom Fungi; phylum Ascomycota; class Dothideomycetes; order Pleosporales; family Pleosporaceae; genus Alternaria; species Alternaria triticina. The sequence goes on from JAGKPX010000051.1 coordinate 76,890, forward strand.
TTAGTGCCCCTGTGCCGGAACATCGTGTTGAGTCCACTGGTTCTGGTCGTGAGGTTGGCCCGTCTGACCTTTGCCACGTCCATGTGCGATCTGGGGGCCGTTGGAAAGTAGTACCTTGGACGGACGGACTTCCGAGGGCGTGGTCAACGCGGAGGTACCAGGGGTAACCTCGCTCGTAACTGAGGAGGTAGCAGATGAGGCGATTGCGATGTTCGGGGACGATGCTGCAGCAATGCTCGTACCCGACTCTATAGCACTTCCCGCTGGCATGGCACCGGTAGGCATAGCGCCAGAAGGAGGAGCACCACCTGGGCCACCACCCATACCACCAGCGTCCTCATTCTCGACGCCGCCTTCGTCAGTCCAGTACGCCGCTGGGGTGATGTTGTAGGCGTTGGCGGAGTCCATGCCGAATGCCAGCCAACCAAAAAGACCCTCTGAGATGTCGTTGCCGAGCATGACATACTCTACAAATGGGTCAACATCCGCAGCTTCCTCCGCAAGAATGGAATCGTCGGCATTTGAAGTAATTTCCTGTTCATTGCTGGCGTACGGCTCTACTGTATCCGCGAGTGTGATGAGATCCTGGTCGAAGAACATCTGGCCCACGTGTGTAATGTGGCCGCCTGAGAGTGTCGAGTTGGCGTTTACAGTCGCGTTGAGTCTAGACATGACGTGAATGTGCGTCTACAACATCGTCTCGAGTTAGTTCTTGTGTACTAAGAAAAGGGGTACTAGAAACCCGGTGAACACTTACAGCACGTCCCGTGTAATGCCCTGGGAAGACAGTTTGAAACGAAACGACGCCATTCTTGTCACTCTGCTGAATGCCACGCAACGCCGTGTTCTGCAAGTTCGACTCGTCGTCCTCGCCGGCTCCGTTGCCCTGCGCTACAACACCAGAGTATACACCAGTAGCGTTGCAGTGCCACATCTCGAGGAAAGCCTGAGGAACAGGCTCACACGTGTTCACGTCGATGATCTGGATGTCCAGTGTCATAGGAATGCCCTCTTGGTCTTCGGTAATATCCTCACGCACGAGTTCGCCTTCGACCCAGTAAGGGCCTTGGGTCACCTCGGGTGTAAGGACACAGGAGTTGTTTCCTGCAAAGAGGGTGGCAGGATCAGTATCGGTGGTAATGCCAGTCAAGTTTGACTTGTGGTCAGTGGCGAGCACGGTATCGAGGTCGCGGACCCGGAGGTACGGTTTCTCTACGCAACACATCAGTATCCAGCCATCGGCGTACTCTGGGAGGGAGTGTACCTTGGGAGATAGCCCGCTTGGCTCGAAGCTTTTCTACCATGGCGCTGCGACGAGCGTGCATAGCGATATCGTTACCACGCGCCTTCAGTGTATCGGCACAGTGGGCAAGAGACCGCTTGTTGTTCGCGAGGTAGGCTCTTCGCTCGGCAGCTTCCTGTGCATGCTCTGCGGCGCTCTGGCCTGGGTGAGCGAGAGAATCCTGAGCAAGGAGGGCGATGCTGAGAAGAGCTGTGAACTTCATGATGGGCAGGCACTTGTTGGGTCGAAAGTACAAAGAGAGATGATGGTGATGAAGGCTTGCACGGCTGTTGACCAGGAGCTTTATACGAATTGTCCAGACGTCTCGACGTCACATCCGGATCGCGATGTTCACAGGGGAAACGAAACAGAGGCATGGTACTCGCACCCCTACCCTTGCTCTAAGTCTTAGGCCCACCGTCCTGCATGTTTCTCTTCTACCTGTACGAGTCGTCACAAGCATACGCAAGACATTGTATTGTTTCGTAGTGACCTCAGTCTTGGCAGGACCATGCTTTCGAAGCTTGTCTAGAAGCACACCGGTAGCTGTGCACGTTCAGGCCCGCCGCTGAAAGCTTCATCTGTATTGATCGGATTTGTTGTTGAACTACGCACTGTATGGTGGCAATGTTGCGACACATTCTCCTAAATGATGTGAGAAGCTATGTATCTATATGCACCTATGCTCTCTAAGGGGTTCTCACTGCCGGGCAACTCTGTGTGATCTGTCTGTTCCATCGATACTTCTCCCAACCTCACAACCTCCACAATCGGCATCTCCACGCCGAGCGTCAACGTCAATCTTCGACCCTGGAACGGAATTCTTTGCTAAACTCTACCCATTTCAATTGCGTAGTTTGTGATTGGAGGCTTACGTGGCTATCTATGTTATACTGGGAAGGGCTGTAAAGTCTAGAGCGGGTACGCAAGCGCAAGGCTAAACGATTTTGAGAGGCGGAGGACCCAAAAATTGCGATCTAGTCTCGAAAGCTCATTGACATCCGTCTAGATTGGCTACGCTACTATTGACGTGCCTTACGTATGTGCGGGTCAGGAACTGCTAGCTTCCTCCGAAGAAGACGCGTAGGCATGTCTTGGCAAACGCTTCCATCCCAAACTCACGACACTTTGGGTGCACGCGCGCATCCGGAGTATCTCTTATCCATATTGTGAGATTACTATGGCCAATGGGAGGTTCGGCGATTATGCAGGTGATGGTTTGGATCCACGGCATGTTCCAGGAACGACGCTTGGTGAAGTCTGTGGGCGCTTGCGTAAGTATACTAGGAGACTTGGGTGCGGGACGAAGACGCGGATAAACAGCTAAGCGTTTCGAATTGGTGCTTAGCTTGTGTACTTAAAGCTTGGAGACGTACGTCAGGATGAAAGTGTGGGTTTGTTACATGAATCTGAAGCGAGTTACGAATATCAACATAACGACCCTGCGCTACGTCAATAGACTTGTGGGTGAATTCTGGTTGCTTCTGAAAGAATAGTATTGGTGTGATTGAGATATTGGTACCGATGCATCTTACAGTGACTGTTCCATGCACCACTGTAGAACCGGGTCATATCTTTGTGACTGTGGACTTCCAGTCCTTCATTCGAGATGCAGCTCGCCTTCGCGCTCGGCATAGGGATAATACTTCTGTGTTTCGGTCCACAACGTTTCTTCGTCCATCTGGCTTGCATCCAGGCCTGCAATGATGTCCCTGATCGTCTGTTAGCCCCATCTTTCCAGTCGTCAACGCGACTTACTTGTCTTCGGCCAGTACTTCGAAGCCCGGTACACAGTCAATGAGCGCGTACATAACATAGCTTCCGATGAAAGACCATGAAAACCCGACGAGAGCCTCCACAACCTGGATACCGAGCTGCCGTACGTTCCCATCGAAGAATACTCCACCGACAATTTCTGTGACTCCATCATACCCTGCGACTTCTTTCCGAGCAAAACAGCCTGTCGATATCGTTGCTAAGATGCCACCAAGGCAATGTGTCGCAAAGGTGTCGCCGTGATCGACCCATCTCCAGCGCCGAGCGAAGTCGCTGAACTTGATGCGAAGCGCTTGACGACAAAACAGTGCACCAAGCACTCCGAAGAAGAAGGCTGTTGGTAGATCGATGAAACCTGCCGAGGGTGTGATCATAATGAGTCCAGAGATGGCGCCCATGAAGCATGAGTCTAGACTCCAGCGCCCAACCTCTACATAGGTGTAGAGCATCCACGTGAGCGCCCCACTGGCAGCACAGAGGTTCGTGACACACAAGGCCATCACTGACTTGAAGTTGAACGCCAGAGTGGTACCAGCGTCAAAAGCGAGCCATGAGCCCCATATGCTAATCATCGCGAGAAGTTGGCATAAAGAATTGACTGGCCGGTGGATGACCAGATGCGCTGGTGTACGAGTCGAGGACTTGCGCGAGCGGAACAAGGGGTATGAAAGGTATACGGAAATCGCCGTTGCTGTTGCTCCAGAATTGATATGTACGGGCGTACCACCTGCGGAATCGAGAACGCCTAAGTCCATAAGGAAACCTCCGCCCCAGACCATATGGGCTAACGGGTTGTAGATGAAGGTAGACCAAAGCTATCGTTGTTCAGTCAGGCTCACAGATATGCCATCGATCTACAGGTAGGACTCACAAATATGAATGGTATCAACGGCAGTATTCTCCCTCTCTCACACGCGCCGCCAACCGCAATGGCACAAACTGTGGCCTGAAATACTAATTGAAAGAAGCTGAAAAGCACTGCTGGAATGGTACCAACAGGCTCTGCTAGCACATTTCTGTGAAAAGCGTACTTGAAATCCCCAAAGATAGCTCCTCCTTCTCCGTATGTCAAGGTGTATCCAATGAGGAACCATTGTATCGAACAGACTATCACTGCTAAGATAGCTGGCATAACTGCTGCTAGGGAATTGGAGCGTGTAGTGTAACCTGAATAAGCTATGCCTACAGCTGGAATAATACCCCAGCCTTGACAAGATCAGCCAATATAGTGAATAGTCATGGAAGGTATACGTACAGAAGACCGAACAGACAAGCACAAAGAGTGTATCAGTCCTGTCGCAAGCTTCCCAGGCCTGCAGGACCTCGGTAGGCAAGCCCATGTTGTGAGTTATCAGTAGAGGTTCGGTGTCAAGGTTAATCAGCCTGCTACAACGGTGTATATAGAGATGCAGGTAATGAGTACGAGGCTCTGTAGCGGGGAAGACGTGGGCAAGGGTTTAAGCTGCAGCAGGTACAAGCAAGCCACCTCGGCTGAGCGTAGCCTGTTCCCGGTGTCCGCTTCCCTCCCTTTCACAAGTGCCCAGCATTGAGGCGCTTGATAGGCAGCATGTGCAGATGCCATTGGCTTGACCAGGAGATCGTGTCGATCGCTGCGCGATGATAAGATAAGGAAGGCTCTCCAAGGTCAACAACAGGAAAGCCGGGTGAAAGGTGCATTTCGAGCGAAGCTAGGGCCAAGGTTATCGATTGAATCTACTTGCAAGCCTCTAATAGTTCGCCCCTATTACCCCTGACTAGTCCTTGTCCTGGAACTCCTCTTGGTACCCCATTTTTCGAATAAATTTAATAACGCCGCCAGAGTACTATAGTTGGATTTGTGAGTTCTCTGGTTTAGACTGAAGTGCTAGCAAATAGCTAACAATCCTGTCTAACTTCATGAATTTGCGCATGCGTATTGCGCTTGGGTTGGCGTTGAGGAGGCGGAGTGACTGCTCCTTGTCAAATCTTTTAAGTGCTAGCTCTTGGGTTGTACAGCAGCACCAATAGGTGTCGTTGTAGAAGCGGGTGCAGCGTAGGATAGCGTCGGAGTAGTTAATCAGCGCTGTAAGGCAGTTGTCGCAGAGAGTGACCTTTTTAAGTTAGACCTAGTGTTATGCAGAGAATAGGATTTAACTTACTTGAGTGGCTATATTTGCGGTGTCTTGCATTAGTGTAGGTCTGTGGGCAGAATTTTTCGGGTACTTATACTCTATCCCAACTAGGCTGCAGCGGTAATGTGACTAATGGTTGCCTCAAGTAGTGTACCGGTTTTCAGTAAAGAGAGCCAACGATAACCTTGGCGATTAGCCGAAACTATCTCTAGCACCACTTTCTGCTGCTCGTGACTTTGTGATATGCTTTTGCGGCGCGCCATACGCGAACATGGCGTTTTAACAATTCGATGGAATGCCGGCACCAGATGTCGATGAAGTGTCACAAAGGCCTCGATCGCGGACCGGGGCGGCGCTTTCCTACATCCGGTAACGCTAATGCCGTTTTGGGCCTACGCAGAGGCACATCCAGTGTTCACGAAATGTGACCACGGTTCTTGATTAACCTGCCAAACATGTTGCATAGCGAAGAAAACGACTTTTTCGGTGTTAGCCAGGACCTCGTTCCTCCCGCGCCCATCAAACCTGCGGGCGCTTCCGAGATAGATTTTGACGGCCTACTGTCACCCCCACTCAAACTACATGAGGACCTGAAAAACGGCTGCGGCGGTCAACTATGGCCGGCCGGTATGGTACTGAGCAAATACATGCTGCGAAAACATCGAGAAGATGTCGCAGGTAAAGAGATAGTCGAGCTTGGTGCCGGAGGCGGGCTTGTCGGATTGGCGATCGCGATAGGATGCAAAGTCGACACCACATTACATATCACGGATCAAGAGCCGATGTTCGAACTCATGAAGCGCAACATCACTCTAAACTCCTTGGATTCTCGCGTCAGCGCCTCGATATATGACTGGGGGGAACCGACGCCGTCACACCTACCAGCACACCCGGACATCATCCTGGCAGCAGATTGTGTATACTTCGAGCCTGCTTTTCCGTTGCTGCAAAAGACGCTGCAAGACCTGATTGGCGACAAGACTGTGTGCTATTTCTGTTTCAAGAGAAGGAGAAGGGCGGATCTGACGTTCATGAAAACGGCGCGAAAAATGTTCCACGTGCAGGAGGTGGACGATGATCCTGATAAAGAAATATACTCGAGGGAAAAGCTGTTCCTGTAAGTGTAGAAACTATGTGATAAGTCACAGCTGACGTATTCAGTTATCGCATAACGAAGAAGACTACTTGATGGAAGGACAAGATTGTGGTGGGCTGGCATCTGAATAGATGGTTGGCTGCGAGTCACGACATTCAGTGCAGGTCCATGGGTAGAGTGTCGCGAACCCTGGTAGCCCCTTCTGACAGCCAAACTCCCGATTTGTCTCTTTTTCTATATTATCTATGCAAGATGTCCGCTGTCGAGAAGAATACCATTCAGATTTGTTCAACCATGTCGCACTGCTGCACGCGCGCTTTGGATTTGCCCGATGAAAATCAACCCACTCCGGACCCTTACGGATACCTCCGGTCACTTCCCGATGTCTCTACAAGTCTTGATTATGCTCGCTATCGGCCTGCACTGGCATTTCTGAACAACATAACGCCCACAAATGCTACTTGCGAAGACATACATCCGCTATTCCAGCCAGCGCAGTGGGTGAACTTAAGCCACGAGGACTATCTACGGCTACTACCTGCTCTGAAGGTTGCTACGTAGCTTACTAGACAAGCATCCTCCATGTCTTTCCACAACCATGTCCTCCATGGGGAACTCAAGTACCTTGAGGAGAAGCGAAGGTATTATCTTGCTCCATCGGCATATTAGGCAACTAAAACAGCTCACCTGATGACGACTGAAATGCTTAATATCACCCTGCCAAGATATTTAAGGCTCGGGTTTGATGAACTCGACGAGGATGGGTTCCAATTCGATGCCATGGCATATTTCGGCACAGGCGCGAGTGTTTCCGAGGTTACGTACTGTCCACGGATCCAGATCCATACTCACCACCTCTACGCACTTCGTCACGTTGTCAATCATGGGTCTCGATACGATCAAGAGGCGATTTCCCTGAGAATCGCTATCGCTCTTTGCCACGAACTCGCCCATGCCGTCTAGTATCATTTGTTGAATGTGCTGGTTCTACAACGCAGGCACGACGCGGCTAAGTAACACAGTATATAATCGCAATGCAGGTGTATTTCCCAAACACCTTTGTTTACAGTATGCAGCAGTATATATCTTTAATAAGATCTAATTATTAAAAGCAAGCTATAAACTTCGTAGCGTTCACAAGCTTTACCCAGAAGGAGAGAGCAAAGACGGCCAAGCTTCCAGCGTTCTGTAAGCCTATGCCAAGGGCATGGAGGAACGGGCTTGAGCGGCCAAGCTTTCCTTATTTGATGCCGTCTGGTATCATCGCAGCAGCATCGAGAATCCACTCTCGTAAGTCGATCTTTGAAAATGTTCATTGCGAGTTACCACTAATATATTTGTAGACCCACAACTACTCATGGAGACCCTCTTTATCAGTTGGCTGACATCAGCCCCGAATTAGGGGATGCTTGGGAGCGTTATACCTTCGGCGGCAACATCTGGACTATCGACTATCCGGGCAAGATTACGACGTATTACCACCAGTTGGATCCAACAACTGGTCGCAGGGATCATGATACGCGCATCATCGTACCACGCTGGTGGGTACACATGTTCTTCCTCCAGCCAATATGGACCTACTTCAGTCGACTACATCATGAGGGGCTACTGCGACTACCGACGGAGCTGGAAAGCGGGTGCGCATTCCGGAAGCATTCACCAGAATCGAGCATGGAATGGACCATGTACATTCATGGTGCTAGGCAGGAGCAAGCTTGCACAATGACGCGTACAGTGTCATACTTGTTATGGAACCTTCTGAGGCCTGCCCTAGAACGCCTCGAGAATTGCAATAGATTTGAAGACGGATGGGAACGCCCAAGCGAATGGGAACGAAATCGGGAAGAATATGAGGAGATGTGCAGGTCGCTAGTAGATCAAGCGGCGGCACCTCATACAAGGCCGAAACCAGACATGTCTCTTTTCCAGCCTACATTCCAGTACAAACGGTAGATCAATGAATGTAGCGTTCACGTTGGCCTCTAAAGTCTCTGCGAATATGATTCATCTTTATACTGATTTCTTCGCTAGGATAGACAGTGATGACACCACCAGCTCAAGCGCTCTCTTTAGTTTTACGTGGGTGCGACTCATGCCGGCTCTCGAAAAACTTGGCCGTAATCCCGATCATGGCGATGACAGCAGAAACCGCGAGGAAGTTAACAATCATGTTGCCCTTTTCCCACTCCTCCTCTACCTTGATGTTCCTACGCAGCTTTTTCCGCCTGGCCCAAATGTGCTCGTTCACGTTGTCCTGCGTTTCTTTATGCCTGATGTTGTCAAAGTGTGGAACTTGATTCCCTTGTTTCTGCTGACCAGGGCCAAATCCACCCCATTCGCCGTAGGATTCTTGACCAGCATGCTTGGAAGCCTCCCCATTTTCCTGTGCGTTGGAATATGCGTATTCGGCTCGCTTCGCGCCGTGACGTCCATAGCCACCGGCCTTGTAGAAAGAGGGAGGTGGCCCTCGGAAGGTACTGCGCTTCTTGTTCAGCCCGCTGGCCGGCCTTGAGCCATATGCAGCGGAACTGTAACTCCCTTGCGGATATTCACTCCCGCTCGTTCCCCAGCGCGATTGTCTTTGCGAGTGCTCTAGTTGCGCATCGTATTGCGCCCGCTTCTCTGGTACAGAGAGAACGTGGTATGCTTCGCTTATTGCGACGAAACGTGTGGAGGCTTCGGGGTCGTTGCGGTTATGGTCCGGGTGGTTTTTCTTCGAGAGCGTGTAGAACTGGCGTTTGATCTCAGAGGCAGATGCCGCCGAAGTGAGGTGTAGCGTCTCGTAATGATTGACTAGGGCGTCCGCGTATCGTGGGGCCGTAGCATGGAACTGCGAGACTTGTATGCGCCGCGGAAGAGCGGGACCCGTGCGACGGAGACATGAGTGACAGATGTACGGCGAGGATATGCGCGACAGTCGAGAAGTCGACGTTTGAGCGATTGATCGCAGCAAGCTAGATGGGCGGGGTGGCATTGCCCATTACCAGTATCCGAAGGTGAGGGTGCCCATGCAGAAACATGAGTTTGGGTGAATGTTCGGCGCGCATGGAGGACGTCATCGCCAAGCTCCCGAGGCTAAGACAAGCATGGCCTAGCTTCAGAACCCAGTCAGTGGGCGACACTCCACCGGCGTCAGTTAGCGGGGCGTTTCCAGACGCTCGTAAATTTCGAGATTGTCCACGAGACACGCACTACTGCACTCTCGACACGGCCAACATGGCGGCCAAGGTAGCGGACGAAGTCGCCAACATGAAGTGTATGGAAACGCTACTTCTCGCGTTACATCGCCTAACAGCGTACAGTGGACGACACCAACGGCAAACCAACAAACGGCACAGCAGAGAACGGCGAAAAGCCCACAGGCGACGCGGATCACGATGACTCAGACGATGACAACGAGGCCGAAGACGGAGCACCAGAAACCGGCGAAGGCGCTGCGAAAAAGAAGAAGAAGAGGAAGCCCAGAAAGAAGAAGAAGGCTGGCGCAGCAGGCGGCGCAGGAGGGCCCAAAGTGCAGACCTCACCGCCACGAGTCCGCATCGATGAGCTGTTCCCCAACGATTCGTACCCCGAGGGCGAAATCCAAGAATACGTCAACGAGAACGCCTACCGGACCACCGACGAGGAGAAGCGCCACCTCGACCGCATGAACAATGACTTCCTTACCGAATACCGCAAAGGCTCAGAGATTCACCGTCAAGTTCGGCAATGGGCTCAGAACTGGATCAAGCCGGGCATGTCGCTTACCGAGATCGCGGAGGGTATCGAGGACTCGGTTCGCGCCTTGACAGGACACCAGGGTCTGGAGGATGGTGACGCACAAATAGCGGGCATGGGGTTCCCGACTGGTCTGAGCATAAACCACTGCGCAGCACATTACACCCCCAACGCGGGAAACAAGATGGTCATCAACTACGAAGATGTCATGAAGGTCGATTTCGGCGTACACATCAACGGACGTATTGTGGACAGCGCGTTCACTCTGACCTTCGACCCCGTATACGACAATCTCATCAACGCGTGCAAGGCTGCAACAAACGCCGGTATCAAGGAGGCCGGTATCGACGTCCGCATGAGTGATATTGGCGCTGCTATCCAGGAAGTCATGGAGAGCTACGAGGTGGAAATTAAGGGACAGATGCTGCCCGTCAAGTGCATAAGGAATCTGAACGGTCACTCCATCGGACACTACACCATCCACGGCGGCAAGACTGTACCGATCGTCAAAGGCGGCGACCAAACAAAGATGGAAGAAGGAGAGACATTTGCTATCGAAACATTCGGTAGCACAGGAAAGGGATACGTTCGGGACGACGTAAGTTACTCGCTTACTTGAGCCTACTTGAGATCTAACAAGTACACAGATGGAAACATCACACTACGCCAAGAAAGCCGACGCACCCAAAGTCGCTCTCCGCGTTTCGTCAGCAAAGACACTCCTCAACTCCATTACCAAGAACTTCGGTACTCTGCCTTTCTGCAGGCGGTATCTTGATCGCATGGGCCATGACAAGTACCTTTTGGGCTTGAACAATCTGGTCAGCGCTGGTATTGTCGAGGCCTACCCCCCGCTGTGCGACATCAAGGGCAGCTATACAGCACAGAGTGAACATGTAAGTAGCCAGTCTCATTGATCGATACTGTGAAGATATTTGCTAACGCAAGACAGACATTCGTGCTTCGCCCCAACTGCAAGGAGATTCTTAGTCGCGGTGACGACTACTGAGCTCCAATTACACGTCAAACATGAAGCATCCGCAATTTCACAGTGACATGTGACAATAAGTAGAGAGAAGCTATATGTTCCGAGCTCATGAAGCTACGGCTGCATGACCACGACTGGGCATTGCATATACCGGAAATAACAAGAAGTAAAAAACATACCATATCCGATTGATCAGCTTTGATTTGCCTGCCTCTTGTTTGAACAAACTAATGCTAGCACGCTCCATGTCTTTACTAGGGGTATAGATTCAGTAAGTACACATCACTACTACGAGCATATAGATCGGGATCCAGAGTACTAGTAAACTGTATTGAGACGAATCGTCGCACATCCCCAAGGAGTATGCTCCGTTCGCTCATCGGCACTAGATTGATATGATACTGCTTCGCGAGAACCAAAAGAATCTAAAAGCCAGCTCCTTCATCTCTTTTCCACAAACATGTCTTTTTTCGAGGTGCTTAACCCTCGAAGGTGAAGCTGGTGCCGAGCTTGTGGCCGGCCTCGTTCAGCTTCTGGGTATCGAAAGAGCCACCAATACCGAAGGTCAGACCGCTGTTGACCTTGGTGTTGTAGGCGAGGGAAGCAATGCCGAGGTTGTTGATCTTGGCCTGGATGGGATTAGTACAGACGCCCTCGTGCATGTCAGGGACCGTCTTACCTTAGCGAAAGACGCAGGGTCAAGCTTGTACTTGGCAGCGAGCTCAAGACCGACGTTGTTGCCGGACTTTGAGTCCCAGACAGCGCGGGCACCAGCCTCGACAGCGGGGTTGACGCGCTGGTAGTACGAGGCGGTGAAAACACTCAGGGAGTTGGTGGCAGTCACGGCAGCGTTGTAGAGAGGGGTGGTGTATCCGACAGCGGCGGAGTACTTGGTGATGGCAGCCTTCTGCACATCGTAACCGACTTCACCACCGACGACCATGCCCTCGTGGCTGACGACAGCATCAGCGGTGGTGCCAATGGCGCCAGCAGCCGAGTAGTCGACGAAAGCGCGGCCGTGGAAGGCAGGCTGCTTGAAGTGCAGGTTGACCTTCTGGCCCTTGTTGCCAGCAGCGGGGTTGAAGTTGGAGAGAATCTCAGTCTTCAAGCCGCTGGCAAAGGTGTCGTTGAGCTCGACCTTGGTGGCCAGCATGTTGGCAGTGTTCCATGACTGGGTGATGCTGATGCCTGCGTCGTTCGTTGTCAGCAAGTTGATTCCGTAGCCGGCGTCCGAAAAGCCCCCCTTGCCGGGAGGCTGCTTGACGTGGAATATATAAGATTGAAAGTTGGAAGACGTATGAAGGGGTATGAAGAAGCTCGTGGAGCGGGGGAGAAAGGAACCGTTTGTCGTACCGTTGGAAAGCGACTTCTTGCCCTCGAGCTGGTGGACGCGTTAGCCATGGCGTTTTTCCGCGTGCAATGGCGGGCTTACCGAGGAAGTGACGGGGCCATCGTGGGCAGAGGTTCCCTTGGCGGTGAAGTTGACACCGTTGGGGGCCTTGAGCTTGACCTCAAGGGCAGCTGTGGGCGCGTCAGTGGGAGGGCAGGCGGGTCAATTGGAGTCGCGGACCTGCGGCAGTGTGGTAGAAGTCCTTGTTGATGAGCTGGAGGGCGGCTCCGTTAGCAATGGCGCCATGGGGAAGCTCGTCGCGGGGAGCCAAAACATACGTCGTTGGAGGCCTTGGCGATGTCGCTGAACGCCGGCGGCGGGAACTTGGGGATGATCTTCTCGACCTTGACGTACTCAGTCATGTTGGGCGGTTTGGTGGGGGATGTGATGGAGGAAAGAGGGGTGTTTAGGGCGTCGTGTTGCTGGCTGCAAGCAAAACTTCTTGAGAAGTCACGGCAGGGTCCGCGCTAGTAATCCCGGATGATCTTCGTGCCTGCCAGTCCACCCACTCTCCATTCATCCTTCAGACACGTCCAAACTCTGTTCTCGCCATGCTCTCTCATCGCCTTCTCTGCGCCAGTGTCGATTAGGCGCCCCTTCATCTTACTTGATACTAGCATGATGCGACTGCCACTCCTGCCATCTGCGCCCTCAACCATGGAACCCGTTTCCAGGCGCAGTCGCCCTTGCGCGTGGCATCGTCTTGAGTTGTTCGGCCCACTCGCCCACGCACATGTGGTCGCCAGTCTTTCCTTGACCGGAAGCTTTGTACAGCGCAAGAACAGCGCATGTCATGTGGTGTGGGGTTGTCTGTCTGGGCGACAACGTTGACCCTGCAAGCACATCCTCATGGCAACATAATCCAGTCACCATCCCGATGGCGAAGACAGCCCACTTACTTGCCATTTGTTCCATGTTTCTTCTGAATCTGATCATGCAGTTGAGATGCTTCAATTACATGCACGGAGTGGGATCCAGCCATGCTCGCTCGCATTGCCTGCGGGGATATCTTGGTGTCTGCATATTGGCAACCCCATCAATCTCTGAACGAATGACTTTCCTCGCACAGCAATGTCGACTTTGAAATGTTGTATGGGATTGCGTTGACGCACCGATGGGAGGGTACCGTCGTTTGGTTCATACCAGCCTTACCATCGGGGGCCGATCTCGGGTTCCCAGACGGCTGTACTCCGCGCCCCGCTAAATAAATAAAACTCCTAGAGTGACTCTGACGTTGATTATTCTAGCGCACGCGTCTGGACCTGCAACAAGACAATAATCAAACCGGCGCTCTTTTAACACATAGACAGACGTTTGGATACACCGAGCACGCATCTCATTGACTAGTCGCCGTTCACAAGGGAGCCGAATCCCCACAATCTCGCCAACACCACAACCACGATGTCTACCTTTGGCACGCACTTCAGGGTCACCACGTATGCATACGCGCCATATAGTTGCCCAACGTCTACTGACCTGCGATAGCTATGGCGAATCCCATTGTCTTTCCGTCGGCGCTATCATCGACGGTTGCCCGCCGGGCATGGCCCTTACTGAGGATGACATTCAACCCCAGATGACGCGCCGCCGACCGGGCCAGTCCGCCATCACAACCCCCCGCGACGAGAAAGACCGCGTAGAGATCCAGTCTGGCACAGAGTTTGGCATCACACTGGGCACCCCGATTGGCGTCAGGGTCATGAACGAGAACCAGCGCAAGCAAGACTACGGCAACAAGACGATGGACATGTACCCAAGACCGAGCCACGCCGACTGGACATACCTGGAGAAGTACGGCGTGAAGGCTAGCTCAGGTGGTGGCCGAAGTAGCGCACGAGAGACCATTGGTGAGCGGATTCCGGCACAAACACCGTACCATTGCTAATGGTGCCCAGGACGAGTAGCAGCGGGTGCGATCGCGGAGAAGTACCTGCGCGAAGCCTACGGTATCGAGATCATCGCATTCACCAACTCCATCGGAAACGAATTCCTCTTCCCTCCCACACCCGAACACCCTACCGCATCCACGAACCCAGAGTACCTCAAGCTAATCGACTCGATCACACGCAACAAGGTAGACGAGTACCTGCCCGTCAGGTGTCCGAGCGACGATGTCACCAAGCGCATGGAGGACTTGATCGCCAAGTACCGCGACGCACAAGACAGCATAGGTGGCACGGTGACTTGCGTAATAAGAGGTTGCCCGACAGGCCTGGGAGAGCCATGCTTTGACAAGCTGGAGGCCAAGCTGGGACACGCTATGCTGTCGATTCCCGCAACCAAGGGGTTTGAAATCGGTTCCGGTTTCGGAGGCGCACAACTACCAGGCTCAATTCATAATGACGCGTTCGTCAAAGCTCCTGCTGTCCCGGCAGGCGAGAACCCCGATGCAAGCAAGTACCGCTCAAAACCCAAGCTCACCACCAAGACCAACAACTCGGGCGGTATCCAGGGTGGTATCACCAACGGCGCGCCCATCTACTTCAACGTAGCTTTCAAGCCGGCAGCGACAATTGGACAGGCGCAGTCCACAGTCACATACGACCAGGAGGAAGGAGTTTTGGAGGCCAAGGGCAGGCACGATCCTTGTGTAGTGCCTCGTGCAGTACCCATTGTCGAGATGATGGCTGCATTGGTCATCATGGATGCTGTGCTGGCCCAGCAGGCGAGACAAGGCGCGAGGAGCTTGCTTCCACCGCTAAAGGGTGTCCAACCTGTCAATGGCGCTTGATAGGCCGGATGATGTAAGTCGGGTATAACGGGAGTTAAGGCGCCAGCTGCAAGTGTACGATGTTTTTGCGCCGAGATGGATGAAAGTTATTAGACTTGATGTATAGATAAAAGTGTCACGACTCCACAAGATCAGAGTCCACAGAGGGGCTCAAAGGTCAATCTGAGTCTGAACACAGCAAGTTCAGCAGCGAGAACTAGTTCAGATGCTACCCATGATCATACAAACTTGTCTACAACCCTCGGCCGAGCTGACGGGTCCGTCGGCGAGACGAATAGTTTACATGCGAGCCGACTGGGCAAAAGTGTAGAACTGCATCTCGACCTTTGCTACGTGCATCTTATCGGTAAATTATAGGATACGGCATGCAACTGTAGACTAGTCCAGACATTCCGATAGAATGGTAATAGGCACCGGCCCCTGGTGTCTTTGTCCATAGAGAGGCCGATGTTCACCGGCAAGGACTTCCAGCCTCGCGGAAGACAGTGTGGGGGCCGCAAAGTCGCCACACAGTGAGAAGAGGGCGACCAGAGGGCAAGGAGGATGCATTGGCAGCGGATGCTATCGGGCCTTCCCCTCCACCAAAAGCAAGAACCCTGGCTGTTGGAGATCCCTTCGCTTGCAGCCGCGAGCCAACATGACATAGGACACGCTCCGCGAACCCCTCTTCCTCCAGTCTATCTTCTTGTCTACAAGCAGCTCTTGTCAGTGTCGCTCCCTTGTCCGGCCGACATCGAGATCGCGCACAAGCATGTGTGCCGCCTTGCATCATCCATGTGAAGATAGCCATGGCAAATTCGTCCACTGCTTGGTGCGCCATGCCGAAGCTAGTCGTTGATGCTGGTGGTGCTCCAAAAAACTCTGTCCTGTCGCAAGCAGATGCTGCAGTACCCGAAACCAGGCTCCACCGATAGAGTCGTCCCAAGTTCGCTTCTATCTCCGCAAAGGCCCCTCGCGTGCGGACATGTCAGGTGACGCATGCCATTCCGGGATCTCAATTCGAATTCCCACGTGTGGCACAGCCTGTCGCACGCTATTCACCTGTTACAGCCCATCGGCTACTGCAGTAGGCGTTTAACTCCCAATCTAGATCCGGTCCCAGGCCAATCGAGCCTCTTCGTCGTGGTCGCGCATCGATCCTTTTGGATGCCGCCTCTGGCTTTGCCACCCTGCCGAAAATCATCCATGGGCGTTTGTATCTTGCCGAACGCAAACTAAGGCAGGCACGTTGAACGTCGCGACGGGCGCCAACGTCACAGCTACCTAATCCGAGCCCGCTGTTCTCCTGCCTCGACATTGGGTGGCTAATCCATATTACTTTCCTACCCGGCCCAGAGAATGGAATAACTAACTCGTCCTCGGAGCCTACGCGGACTGTCACTTCATTCCCCTCGTGATCAACCATGGCCCGCGCCGCTACTGCCACCTCCTCCAACAGAGACGACCAAGATAACTCACAGGCGCAGGACACAAAAGCCAGTAAGCGGCGTTGTGTCCAGTCGGCCTGTGTGCCCTGCCGGAAACGCAAGTCCAAAGTAAGCATCAATCTTCCCACTGCATGATCCAATTCCACATCGAGCTCCTACACCTGGCCCGATGCTGGAGATTCGCCTCCGCGGACGGCTCGTTACCAGCGAGGATTGTCTGCAACTCTTGTTTGGGCCACTCTCCGGGCAACTTTCCCGGTCCCTCGCCAAGTGCCCTCCTGCTGACACCTCATCTACAGTGTGACGGTGGTACACCCGTGTGCGCGACTTGCACTGCCGTCTACAAGACTGAATGTCATTACGATGCTGAGAGCGAAAGTCGTCGCACTAAGGCTGCCCCGACGATCGCAAACAATACTGGGACCAAGCGCGACGCCTCCCTTGTCGCCGCCTCTGGCCCCGAGAATGCATCCAGCGCCGAGTTTATTGTCAATTCGCTGAGACGCCTACCTGAGGAACATGTCCAAGAATTCCTCAATCATATCCGAAGAGACCCCAGCCTCGACCTCGCCTCCCTAGCTGAAACATGGCGCAAGAACGTGACGCTGACGCAGAGCGAGCCCATTGACGTTCAAAGCCTCGAGTCAGATCTGAGTGTGCTGCTTGGGAAGCCAGCTGTGACGTCCACCGGCCAGAGCAGGCACTTTGGACATTCCGCAAGCCTAGGCCTGGTACCCGAGGATGAGAATTTCGGTGGCGGTCGGTTGCGTACCAACAGC
The DNA here is from genome assembly GCA_022609215.1 of Alternaria triticina. Taxonomy (NCBI): domain Eukaryota; kingdom Fungi; phylum Ascomycota; class Dothideomycetes; order Pleosporales; family Pleosporaceae; genus Alternaria; species Alternaria triticina. Next base: position 94,187 of record JAGKPX010000051.1, read on the forward strand.
GTGAAGCCAGAGCGTCAAGGGTCAACGTGGACCAACGTGACCGATGACTTGGCTTTTGTTGAGACGCTGCTTGACCTCTATTTCACCTGGAGTCATCCCTTCTACGTGCTCTTCAGCCGAGAGAGCTTTTACAAGGACTTCAGAGCGGGCCGTGACAAGTATTGCTGCTCCCTACTGGTCAATGCTATATGCGCATATGCATGTCATCTCACGGATGATCCTGCAGGTCGCACGGATCCTGACAACTTCCGTACTGCAGGCGATCACTTCTTCGCTGAGGCCAGACGACTTCTGTTCGACGATGAAACCCCGAGCCTGACGACTGTTCAGGCGCTCTGCATTATGTCGATGCGTGAGCCAAGCACAGGGAGAGAAAGCTCAGGCTTTTCATACATGGGAAGGTGTCTTCGTATGTGTGTCGAGCTTGGTTTGCACTTGAACTATGGCGCCAACCCTACGCTTGGCTTGACACCAAGTGAGATCGAAGTGAGAAAGGTCACATTCTGGGGCTGCTTCACTGTGGATACGTATGTTATCTCGACTACTTTTACCCCGACTGGGCTGACTTGATGCAGAATCTGGACGATCGTTACTGGCCGCATATCTCAGCTTCCTCGAGCTGCCATTACTCTCGAAAAGCCTATGCTGGAAGAGACGTCTGACCTTCCTGAGGCTTATCCTGCCCCCTCACAAATCGCAGGAGGTGGAGTTGTAACCATTCGAATGTTCCTCCAGGAATTCGCATCGCTCTCGGAACTCGTCAATGACAACAACCACATGTTCTTTGCGCCAAAAGAGCGGCTTACGAGCAGTAAACTGCTTGATTGCTATCATAGATACCAAGCCTGGTACAGAAAACTGCCGGCTTCGATAAGCCTGGAAGGAAAGAAGGAACCCGAGCCACACATCTTGGTACTACAGTATGTCTGAACAATTGTGTCCATTTTGCGAACAGAACTGACACTAGACGTAGTATGCTTTACTGGACCATTATCGTCCACCTTTTCCGGCCTCTGCTCAAAGTCGATCTTATTCATTCCGACATACGCCCCCGCGACATCTGCGTAGATGCGGCCAACAAAGTGTCTGACCTAGTCCGGATCTACCGGCAGTTCTACGACTTTCGTCAGGCTCACCTGCTCATACCACACGTATTACTCACTGTCTGTGTTGTGCACTTGCTATATTCAAAGGACAACAGCATTTCTCGACAAAATCTCATCGACGGCATGCAGGGCCTAGACGATCTTCACGAATGTCACTATTTCGGGGCAAGGAGTTTCCGCATCATATACACCCTGGCGAAGACGTGGAAGCTGCCTTTTCCTGAAGAATTGGGCAATTCCTCTTTGATACCAACACGTGACCCCAATAAGCCGCAGGGCACTATCAGTCCTCCGGCAGATCCTCTTTTGATACCCCCCAATACAACGACTATTACCGGCAATCGCATAGGTCCTGGCCGTCTCCATCCGCCTATTCCTCAGAGGAGGGAGAGCCTGTCGATGTTTGCTCCTCAACCAGGGTTGCAATTGGCTACGCATCCCGCCAACTCGAGGCCGGGTAGTGTGGTATCGAGCCAACACCAACCATCTCCTGTTGTAGGGCATACACCCACCCATCATAATTATAATACAGGGATGCCTTTACCGACATATCAGTACTCGCAGCCCATGTCGTCCGCACCCAACATGTCTACGGCAATGACATCTCCATCTACCGATACGGCAGAATCCATGTTTTGGAACCCTATTCCTGGGGTGCCAGGACCGATTCTGCCACGTCATACCTATCAGCAAATAAGTCCGATGGGCCTGGAGAGCGTTCTCCACAACACAGACGTAGGCGATCGCCTTGGTCGGGATGGTTTCAAAATCAGCGAGGACTGGCGATCGAGCCATATCAACGGCTTCAATCCCAGCATTGGAGGCAGTGTGTACGGCAATCCGCATAGCCAGGCAGACACCGGGTATGCGCATCGAGGGAGCTACGTGCAGCCGACAGAACATGTGAGCTACCCGCAAACTACACATGAGGGGCACCACCATGCGCAAGAAGAGTACGACCCGGGATGGTGGCAGAACACGAACGGAAACCAAGGACCGATGAGTTGACAGATGTACGGTTCCAAGATTGATGATGGGAGCGTTCCCCATTCGATGGAGCAGATGGTTCGGTGAGCTTTATCGGAGGATGCGGGGCTTGATGAATTTCGAGTGGCGTTGCATAGCGGCATCATTTAGCGGAGTTAAGGCGCACATGTACTGAACGACGAGTGCATTTCTCAAATGAAGGTGTTCAAGGTCGGTGGACTAAGAGCTCGTACGGATGTGCAGTGTAGAAACTAGCAATAGTAGGCAAACTTCATACATCCGGTTGTCCAAGATCCATTATGTGTCTTTTCCTGTCTTGCGCGCACAAATCGATGAGACAGAACATAATAGTAGGTACAAGAGTATGAATGTTTGTATTAATTACATCGCAGCTACATAGAGACATATGTGGGTAATATAGTTGAGATACTGAGATATGAGAGGGTATAGATCTATATAAAGGAAAGGCCAGGGAAAGATATAGAGGCCCAATTAACGGCAAAGTATGCAGCACGCCGGCGACATCGACTCAACATAACACCTGACCCTGAAAACGAGCAACACACTCAAACTCCCTTCTGCTTTGCAGTCTGGACAAGCACACTAGCAGTGCCAGCACGCTCTTCATACAAGCGCCTCAGGTCCTCGACAGACTGCTTTTTAAGGTTCATTTTCTTTGGCTTCAACGTTCGGCCTCTTGCAACCCCAGTCTCGGCGTCTGCATCATCTTTCTTTGGTTGATCTTTGGCAAAGTTCTCGAAGCTGGGCATGCGCTGCATCAGGCTTGGACTCGGGGTACGCAGACGGGGCGCAGCAGCTGGAATGGGGAGCGTTGATGCTTTGGTGGGTGCGTTGATAATGGGAACTTGAGGCGTTACCGGGTATACGGGTCGGGCGAGTGAGTTGATGCTAGGGCTACGGCTTGTTGTTGATGATGTTGCGGAAAATGGAATGCTGGGACGGCGAAAGGCAGGTTCTGACGCCGGTGCCGAGACTGCGCTTTGGGGAGAGGTCAATTGAGGTGAACTCACGCCCTCGCTCGATGCGTATGTTGAGGATGGACCTCTCTTCGCGATAGAGTTGTTACTGTAGTTATTACCTGTAAGACCTGGAAGCGCCATGCCGCCCATGGGGTGTTTATGAGCTTCATCCTGTGCGACGACGGCCTTGGAGACATTGTCAATCTGCATCGCAGTCAGGGTTTTCCTCTTAGGAATGTTGAGTCTAGGCGCAACAATAGGAGGAGTAGCAGTAGTAGTAGAAGAAACGTGAGAAAATGGCGCATCTTCTTGAGCGCGAGTTGGTGCTGACATAGGAAGGACTGGAACTGGATTGCTCGTACCAGACTTCTTCTCATCCGTTTGTGCATTCCATCGCGGTGGTATATTAGGGGGCTGACCGATGCGATTGTCGTCGTTTCGGGGTGGGGCGAAGCCATCGGTGGTGGCAGCGTAAGTTATGGGTGACTCGGCGACGTCTTCGGGCGCGTCAGATATGACAGTAGAATAGCGAGGTGGTACTGAAAGGGGTGGTGCAGGTTTTCGCTGAACAGAATCGGCAGAGGATTTGGCCGACGGTGCGCGTGAGCGTGGAGGCAGAGGAGGTGGTAACGCCTCGCCTTGTGTTTCTTGTGGTTCGTGATAGGTAGGCAGCTTCTCATTGTCAAGTAGCGTAATACCGCTCATCTGATCTTCCAACGAGCCTTTGCTATCTGCAGAATCACGCTTCGCATCCGCAGGATCCTCCCAGTCATTCTCGTCTTTGGGTAGCTCGAGCTCATTGTAGAAGGCCTCCTCGTTTTGCCCGCATGCTTCTCTAAGCCCCTCGGTCCACATATCAACTGCCTGTGTGAAGATCCTTCTTATTATCGACGACATTTTGGCGTCTTCAAGCTGATCAGGTCCACACAGTAATCCGGGTGCAAAGCAAACGGCGAGATTCTCGGCCGTCATCTTGTTTTCTTCTTGTCGTGCGGCAATGGCACTCATGAGAGGCAGAAGATGCCTGCAAAGGATCTCGCGGGATATGCCAGGTAGCAAGGACCACTCCGAATTTGGCGAAAACAGGTCGGTGAGTTTGTCGAGTTCAAGAATCTCTTGGCTGTCTCCATAAAGTCGCTTCAGATCCCGATACGAGTCGGTTGGGAAAATGGGTTGGCGCAAAGATGCATACCATGCTTTGATTAGAGCTGCAGCCATGAAGACTGAGTATGCGTCGGTGGGGGCCACCTCAGCTAGTATCTCGTCCTGATGTTGGGCGTGTGGGTATGGTGGCACAGGCAGTGTCACCTCGTTGTCCTTCCAGATGATGTATTTCTGGCCCCGATCGTATGCTTCCTTCAATGCATCGCGCAGCCTCGAGTGTGGTGGTACGCGGAACAGGCCTTCCGAAGTAATGTTCTGCTCCATGAGCACGAAGCTCGTCGTCTCTCGCAGCACGCGTGGAAAGCGTGTCTTGCCATTACTGCCTGTGGGAAAAGGGGCGCGGGCGCCAAATGCTCGTTTCCCGCTGCCATTGAAAGCCGAGATGTGTTCGCACACGCGACGGTCGGCGAGATAGGTCGAAGGAGGGATAAGCAAGTTCTCGATTTGGATTTCGCGGGCAAGCTGCGTCAGATTGGATACTAGAAGGAGTCAGCATTGCTCGCGCTGCGGGGTTGTGAATACGCACGGTGATAGATCTTTCTCCTGAACTTGGGGCTGACAATGGTAGAGAAGATCTCGGTCAGTATCCGTACCCAAGCTTTCTCGTGCACAATGTACAGGCGCTGGAGCCTCTTGCGCATGGCCCTGGACAGGACATGGTACGCTTGCAGAAACCAGCCCCAGCCAGGCCGGTGCTTCTTGTTTGTCGCTGAGCCATCGCCATCACCGGCAAAGAAAACGACCTCGTATTCGAATCCCTTCAGTAGTTCGTCTTCCTCGGGCAGGCGCGCAAGAACATAGGGTAGCAGGGAGTCGTAGTCGGCTTCGTGCGAGTCGGGGAGAGCGGCGGCGTTGAGGATGAAGACGGGCCTTCCCTCTTGCGAAGGCAGCGGCGACCGGTAGAGAACGGAAGCCGCGATTTTGGCCAGGTCGGGCGAGTAGTTGGAACTGTGCTGTGGTGGGGGTACTGCGGAGAGCGAGGAGCTGCGCAGCCGACTGGCGATGTGGGCACGCACGCCGCTCATGGCGACGAGTGAGGGGGCTGGCAAGCTTCAGTCAGGTTTGCCGCTGGCAGTAGGAAGGAACCGAGGGCGAATCAGGAATACGAGCACGTGCGGACAATATACATGTAGTGGAAAGGGTCGATGGACGGCCTGAGGCGGTGCGGTGCGGCTTATGCGGAGATGCAGCACCTCAGCCTGCATCTATAAACAAACCTTGGGTACGTCACTGTCATGAGCGCCACGAGGGTCTCAACTTTCTTAGCGCACCCAAGCACGGACGTGGCTGACTCTGATTTGACTCTATTACTCCAGAGTCCCATGTGTTTCAGATGCCGCGTCGCCTGTACAGGGAAGCTCTGCATCTATGCACCCTTGCAGTCGACGCGTGGGGCTGCACATGTAATATCACGCATTACTATCAAGACATGACATCCATGAGTCCACCAGATTAGGCATCATGTTTCGCCTGGGCCGCAAACTCTACTTCCAAGTATCCAGCATCATTCCGTGACATGAGACGCGTTTGCTATGATGCGTTCCCGTTGATCAGGTCGCACAGTGCGCACAATGACTCTTCAGCGCTACTCGTCCGTTTCCGAGCCAGTGCCATTGCCATCAGCTGCTTGCTCGTCGAATTCTAATTGCACGCCTTCTTGTGCCAGCCTCCCTCGTAGAACCACAAAGCGTCGTGTGTTCTCCTCGAATTCCTCCATGTTGCTGCCCGCTGCTTCCAGCGCCCGTACCAAGCCCTGCCTATCCTCACCTGGCCGCATAAGCCCATCTATCCCTATGCGTTCATAGTAGGATCGGAACTGCTCAAGTTCGGCGAGCAGCCGTTCTTGTAAGGCGGGGTCATGAGGGCGCCCAGGTACAGAAGAATCGTACGACGCTATATTGTCATCGGGAGCTAGTGGATCGGAAACGGATGTGAATTTGGACTTGACGCGAGGGTCAAGAAGGGCCATGAGCGTTTGGTTATCCGAAAGGATGACATGTCGAGCAAGGTCCGTCTCTGGTATCTGCGCAAGCCAGTATGGATCCTCTCCTGCTCCCAGCTCTTCTTCAAAAGCGTAACACATCTCCACTAGCAAAGTCGTCCCTTCGGTGTTGTTCCACAGGTCTTTCGCCTTGGGTACATACAGCTGACATAGCAGCTCTTGATACTCGCCGTTTGGCTCCTTTCCCCACACAGGTTTTGGTATCGGGGAAATGTCCAACTCCTTGCACAGCCGCGCTGCTAGCCATGGATATTCTTTGATTGCGTTGCGCAACGTTGAGCGTGCTTTCTGTGGCTGTTTGATGCGATCGTGAGCAAGCGCAACGCTGAAAGCGAGATTCGGTGGAACCTTCCACTGCCGCTGGAGGTAATCTGCTTCGACCAGGTTGACTAAGGCGCCCGGTTCTCGCCCTCTCAAGGCTAGTTGATCGATGAGGAGTCGAAGACAGTAAGGATCATTCTCAGGGTCCATTGCAAGTAGCATCTTAGCCCACTCGAACGATGTTCGCCACGTCGCACGAACACCCAATGTATTGATGTAGCGCCATACTGCAAGCCAGAACTCGCGGTTTTCTGGACGGCGAAAGTCCAACCGGGCTTTACCAGCCGCCAGGTTCGCAGAGAAGGTAGAATGTACGGAGCGCCCAAAAGTGAAGAGAGCGCGCTCCAACATCTCGGACGCAGCAGCAGGTTCTCGCTGTTGCTTCGCGATCTCTGAGACTTGAAGCAGAGTGGAGATGTGGAAGGCTGTGAATGACGTTAGTACTCTATATGACAGGGAAAGTGCTCAACTTACGGTTGTGGTGCAAGAGTTGGATCATACGCTCAGAATCCATACTTGCGACACAAATCTGGAACTGCCGCTGGACATCTTGATACATGTTGTTGTGAACGAATCTGTATTCGACAGTGCCGTCCGCTCGTTTCTCGACAATTTCCATGCCGAGACCGCCAGATGTAGCTCGTGGCCACTCCTCTTTACCTTGGATGAAGATGTTCCGTCGAAGTCCCAACGATGCAAGGTTGCGATTGCCAGGAGCGTTACGTCCTGCAATTGCAGCAGCGATGCCACCTTGCTGACCACGTTGTCGAGGCCGCGCCTCGTCTTCGGCACTTTGCACGGCGGCTCGACCGAAGAGCCTCTTCATCTCGTTTGCGGCATGTAAATGTTGCGTGTCCACACTCAGCACAGAGAAGAGTTGCTTCTTCTCTTCGCTAATGGGGTCGTGTTGATCTGATCCAGGTCCCGTTTGGCTGTTCATAGAGAGGTTGAGGGCAAGCAATGCCCGATCAATCTCATCAAGATCTGACTTTCCTGTGGTAGAAGCGGAGGCCTTGTCAGCCTCTGCAGCTTTGGCCTTAGCTTTGGTCTTCTTTTTCTTCTTCTTGCTCTTCTTTGAGGGTTTCGATGCAGGCATAGGCTCGATCTCCGCGTGATCATCTGAATCTTCGGCCTTGCGCGCGGCGTCTTGATCTGTTCCCTCGTCTTCTTCGTCCTCTTCATCTTGGTCGCCACCATCGCCCAACATAGCAAACAGGCTGGGTTTGGCCTTTGTCTTGGGGGCTACCTCAGGCTCCGACTCTTCCTCGTCTTGGTCATCTTGGGCAAGTTGTTCCTGTATCTGCTTCTCTTCAAGCTCCCGCTGCGCCCGCCGCAACGCTCGTGAAGACATTTTGGAGTGTCGAAAATTAAGTGTTTGGGGTAACGTGATGACGTCGTAGTGGTTTGGATTGTTCGCAGTGGATGATTGGGCCCCGCTTAAGCGCTTGGACTAGGCGTTCTCCCAGCCTGCACCATGATTTCACCCGTGGACTACTGCTGCTGCCAACCTCACTCACACCTCCCTTCACCCCACCTGCCAGATGCGGGCTGCCTTCCAAGTGCTTCGCTCTGCACGTCGCCCGTGCCTGCGCAAGCTTGCCCGCAGCCGTGTCGGCGTCTTTGCGCCGAGCAATGGCCTAGGCTTCCGGGCTCATCATCACTACCGCCAGCGCACCTCGCCCATCGTCCTCGCGTCGTCGATGCAGTTCCGCGCCCTCACAGGTGCGCTAGTGGCTGCCGCCGTCGCCTCGGGTGCGTTCTACGCTTACAACGACAAATCCTCCACAGGACACTCGCAGTCTCCCGCCGACCAAGCCAGGAACCTGACCAGCGCGAGAAGCAGCGAGCCCGCGCGCAAGGCACTGGTCGTTGGTCCCGGCGAACTCTACACAGGAACCATCACTGGCCCAATCTCAAAAGAGACGGATGACTACGGTAGGAAGGTGCTGGAGATGTTGGACCCCGACCAAGCCACAGCCAAGTTGAGGAAGAACGAGGAGTCGTGGCTCGTGGGCAGAGGACAGGGTGTTGTGCGGTACGACGTGGTGCAGATTCCCAGCAACTCCCCCATCGAAGACGACCATGCCGAAAAGATCATCGAGGTACCATCGAACCTGGCAGCCACGGAGAATGGCGCCTCGGCCAGCGACTGGATGTTCTGGGGCGTTTTCGACGGACACAGGTAGGTGTCCATGCTCATCGCATGTCTCGCCAGTACTAACCTCCACAGTGGCTGGGTTACCTCAGCCAAGCTTCGTCAGACCCTCATCTCGTACGTCGCACGCGAGCTCAACACAACCTACAAGTCGGCCGTCGAGGACCCTGCACTCCACTTCCCGAGCCCCGATGCTATCGACCGCGCCATCAAGACCGGCTTCACCAAACTAGACAACGAAATCGTACACGAGTCTGTCAAGAAGGTCCGGAAGGCTCAATCCAAGATTGCTGCTGCTGAGCTGCTGGCCCCCGCCCTTTCCGGTTCCTGCGCACTCCTCTCCTTCTACGACAGCCGATCCAAACTCCTGCGAGTCGCCTGCACGGGTGATTCTCGCGCGATTCTGGGTCGACGAGGGCCCAATGGCAAGTGGACCGTGACTCCGCTGTCTGAAGATCAGACCGGTGGAACTACAAGTGAGGCTGAGCGGTTGCGTCGAGAGCATCCAGGTGAGCCCAACGTGGTCCGGAATGGTCGCATTCTAGGCGGACTCGAGCCATCCCGGGCGTTTGGCGATGCATCCTACAAGTGGTCGGCCGAGACCAACGCGGAGCTTAAGAAGTCCTACTTTTCGCGATCGCCTTCAACACTACTCAAGACTCCTCCATACGTCACTGCCGAGCCGGTCATCACAACTACCAAAGTAGAACCGGAGAAGGGTGATTTCGTCGTCATGGCTACTGATGGTCTATGGGAGATGCTTACCAACGAGGAGGTCGTAGGCTTGGTTGGTCAGTGGCTCGACGCTCAGGGCAACCCGGCCAGCCAAGGTTCACAGACTCAGTCCTGGCTCAAGAGCTGGTGGTCCACACAAAAGCAATTGCCTGTCGAGCAGAAGGCAGCGGAGAAGGGAGAGGGTCAACGTGCACCAATCCGTCAGCAACAGTGGGGTACCAAGACTAGCCTGAACGAGCGCTTCGTGGTTGAAGACAAGAACGCAGCCACGCATCTTGTTCGGAATGCACTTGGCGGAAAGGATCAGGATCAACTAAGTGCTCTCCTCACCCTCCCAAGTCCCTTTTCGCGACGATACAGGGACGACTTGACTGTCGAGGTCATCTTCTTCGGAGAAGGCGCAGGCACCGGTAACGTCACTCGGAACCAGGAAGCCAGTGCGGCAGAACCAGAAGTCAAGCCCAAACTATAGAACATCTTCTTGTTTTCAAATCTGAACATTTCTACGGGCGATATCCTTAGGCGACCTCTGATGGTCTCACGGCGTTTACGAGCTCTTCCGAGTATGGCGTTTGACGGAAGCATGACGCGCATGGCGAGTTTGTTTTTGAAATGCATGTAGCAGGGCTTGGTCTCAAGACCCTGAATTGAAATAACCATGTTCTCGGCCTGTCTGTCAGTTTCTCCCCGTGCTCGCGTGTCGTTGGAGCTTTCCCGGTTAGATTCCGCGGTGTCCGCATGATGTCATCGTTGCGACTAGAAGCATCACGAACTTGTCATGAACTACAAAATTCAGTTAAAAAAGTCCTCGAGTGCCAGCAATTGCCAGTCATCTAACCTCATCTGATCCTATCACCAAGTTTTCTATAACTACGATTGCCCATACAAATAACATGGCTGAGTCACTAGCAGCATTCCGTGACCGTAGGTCGAAAGATCTCCGTCAGCTGGCAGAGGAGCATCTGCAACATGAGTAAGTAGGGTGAGATTTGCGCGTCGATTGTCGATAGCTAATCCGAAATAGCCTCAACCAACAAGACCGCGAAGTACTCAAAAGTGCAGGTGGAAAGGTGTCGATGCACGCTGGTTTCGCGTCAGCAGTCGGACTAGGTCTAGGAATCTACACAGCATATCGACTGCGAAGCATGCGCCTTGCGTACTTCAAAGCTTTCCGCGCCATGGAGAAGCCCGTAGAAGTACGCTTCGCCGACGGTCGTACCGAGCCAGTTCCAGACATCACCGCACAGATATCCGGGCCCTCGCGCTGGGGCGATGCGGCGACCTACTTTCTCTTTTCTGTTGGCGGTCTCTTCCTTGGAGGTGAATTGGGTCTTTTGACAGGTACAGCAAGCGCGGCAAGGACCGTGACCAAAGACCCAGACAGCAAAGAGAGGATTGAGAAGGCGTTTAAAAATTATCGGATTGATGTGTTGCAAAGGGAGATTGAGCAGCTGAAGGGAAAGAGTCGATTTGAAGAGTTCTTTAGCAGTGGCTCGTCTAGTGCATAGAGCCAATGCCACGAATATTGTCCCAGCGGTGAGATGTAGGGAGTCATGGTCGCGTACGTGGGTGGAGTCTCAATTAGGCGTTATACTTGCCCATCTTAATATGTACCTGAATATACATGGATTGCAGCGTTCATCAATGCAGGAACTCTTCTGTATACACAGTGACGAATGCATTCTCATACATGCGATGAATTATTGTTGATATGCCTAGAAATCTCCAGGTGGGCCATTCTTGCAGCCACCCCCAATTTGATGGTTCCAGACTCGCGCACATGACGTGTCGCGCTAAAATGGTGGCGCGGCTGTTGCAGATCGTTGGATGAGAGAAGAGACCCGCGTGGCTTGCAACCTTAAAAACAGAGCCTTACGTCATGGCACATTGCCTAACTAGGGAGTCCCGGATGGTCCGTTCGAGCGCTTGGAAAACAATCGTCGTCTGGGATTTCTCAACGGCAGCGGCTCTTCTCCAAAAAGTATTGCTTCTCCATTGCATTCTCCCCGCATCCTTTCACTTGGGGAACTCGGTCGCGACTTTGTTATACGACGTTGTAGCCCATACTCATTTACCCCGTACTCGGATCGGACGGCACTGCACAGCACTGCATAGCAACCAAACCCGCGGGCGCTTTCACTGCATACGTCTGGACGACTGCACCATCACGACTATCGCTTGAGCAGGATTGACATAGCCGATATCTGTTCCTGCCTGCGAACCCACAACTCGGTCGTGGATTTAAAGGACATATTACCCCTGCGGCGATCATGAAAGGGGCGATACTTTCCATGGTGTGGCTTGCTGGCCTCACTGCAGCCCAGAGTAGCTCGGCCTCGGTCTCTCCCTCAGTCATAACTTTATCTGGGTCGCAGCGGAGTCTGACAGGCGATGATGCGGCTCCCAACCCAACCGTCCCCTCGGATTTCGAGGGCAGCACCTTTGCGACAGTAACATCGGCCGCGTCGTCTGGAGCGTCTGGTAGCACAGCCTCGTCCAACGGCACGGCTTCAATCACAAGCAGCGCACCACCCGTCACAAACATCGGAGGAAACAACAGAACACTCACACCGACTGGCACCGAGACCGCTCCAGCGCTACCCTCCAACACTCAGCCTTGCAACAACTACCTCGAGTTCTGCAACCGCAAGTATTCCAATATCACCGAAGTAGCTGCGCACAACTCGCCCTACACACGAAAGAACAACATTGCGCGCAACCAAGAGTACGGCGTGACGCAACAACTCAATGATGGTATCCGCATGCTGCAGGGCTCTGCCCACTACGTCAACGGCACGCTTTACTACTGCCATTCTTCTTGCGACCTGCTCAACGCCGGTACTGTTGAAGACTACCTCCGCGAAGTCACCGAATGGGTAGCAGATCACCCCTTCGACGTCATCACGATTCTCTTCGGCAACTCCAACTGGGACGAAATGACCGACGACGGCAAGCCACTCGTGACATCTTCCAACTTTGCCGAGGCGATCGAGAAGTCCGGTCTGATCGAATACGTCTACCAGCCCCCCAAGACCGCCATGGAGCTCAACGACTGGCCAACGCTTGGCGAGCTCATTCTCCACAACAACCGTGTCGTCACCTTCATCGACTACAACTTCGACACTGACGCGGTGCCATACCTGCTCTGGGAGTTCTACAACATGTGGGAGACGCCCTTCTCCCCCACCGACCCCGATTTCCCTTGCACACTGGGCAGACCCGAGGGCATGTCCGAGGAGAAGATGAGGGAAATCATGTACATGGCCAACCACAACCTGAACGCCGAGATCTCGTTCGCTGGATTGAACCTCCTCGTGCCCAACGTAGCGGAGATCAACCAGACCAATGCGCTGGAAGGAGAAGGTAGTCTAGGTCGCATGACCAATACCTGCACCAGTATGTATCCTCGCATCCGTTTTCTATCTTGCATATAGCTAACATAACCTCCACAGCCAACTGGGACCGCCCACCAAACTTCCTCCTCGTCGACTTCTACAACCAAGGCCCCATCAACGGTTCCGTCTTCGAAGTCGCCGCCCGCGCAAACAACGTTACATATGATCGCGAATGCTGCGGTACTGCGTCTCTAGGCAACGTACTGCTCCAGCCCAGCGCCACGTACTTTGGCTTCGTCGTTGCGATCGTTGCTGCATTGATTCTATGACCTTCTTCGACGGTTGAAGTCGTCTAATCGGATAGTTGGTATATAATATGGAGAAGAGGTTTAAATGTGCATAAGCATGGCAAGGCGTTTTGTGGTGGAAATCTTTTGTACTCTTTTTGCATAATGATAGCGATTACAAGCGATTCTTCATACATTGAGAATATATTAAACTTTCTTGGCATTATCTCACGCATCACTCTTCGTTGGTACATCACAGTGTCGTTCATAGAATGTGACTGTACTGAAAGTGCGAATAGACCCATGCTAAGCTATATTGCACATCATGTCACCATGCATATCTAGATGAATGTACGTGGGGGATCCTCAGCCGTGGTGCAAGACCACAACATCAGATCTAGTGAATTTCTATCCAGGATGCTTTCACGCTGTACCCCTTCCTTTGAGGGGCACAGCGTCGAAAGCTCCTTGCGTGCGCCTGAGACAATGGCATGTCCAGTGGCGTTTTGATTCAACCGCATAAAGGAGAACGCCATGTGAGTGCCATACTTACCTGCTGAACGATGATGCTACCAAATACTCCCACCAATACCATAATATACAAGACATGCTTCACGCATTACAGGTACAGGGACTGGGCTGCGACCAAATCCCTGCGGACGAGTTCAAGTGCTGCCGTGAACTTTTGCTCAAGTTCCTCGCTTCCCATGACCTTGGAGGCCTGAGCCATTTGTCGAAGCAACTCTTCTAATCGTCTGAACAGACGAATTAGACTTCCCTCGTACACGTCTGTCATTTTGCTGCTCAAAGTTAGTTATCATTACATGCGACGGAAACAAAGCGGACGTACCAAATCTGTGCGAACGTAGCACCCTTTGACCAGGCAAAGACGACCTCCATCAGCTCATACTTGAACGACTTGAGGTATTCTTCCTCGTTGACTGTCAATTTGCTTTCTTGTGACATCTTTGCGATGACCCTAGCCTGCTGCTGGATTTCACGATATGGCTTGGCAAGCTCTTCTTTGAGCGCTGGTACTTCTTGCGTCTTTTCCTCAAAGATGAAACAACTGAGACAAGCGACACACTGTTCCGGCGTCAGCTCATTGAAGAAGCGGTTGAAAAGCAGCTCGCTAAGCACGAGCTCATCACCAGTGCTAATTTCACAAGCAACACGGGCCTTGAGCTGCACAACATCGGCATCGTCGATGAAACCGAGGCGTCGCAACACACGTTTCCTGCTCTTCAACTCGTCTAACTGAATGACAGACAGAGCGTTCGCAATCTCTTTCCTGATGCTCTTAATCTTCTCACCAATCGCAATCTTCTGCGCATATTGGCTGTACAGTTCGGGGAGCCTAGGCGAGTTGTGGAGAGGGTTCGAGAGGAGACGGGACTCCAGCACTTCGATTTTCTGCACAATATTAGACAGGAATGCAGATTCTTGATAGTGAAGCTTACCCTTAACAGCCTCTTGAAGCTGTCGTCCTTGATGCCCATGTTCTCGATGGGATCCAAGATAGCGATTCCGTCAGGGAAGCGCTTCTTGACCTCGCTCAGTGCTTTGCGAACGTTGTTCCGTTGCTCTGTCGATTTGAGCTCGTTGGGCAGGAAGACACGTAGATGACCAATTGATTCGATGCAGTTCAGGACCACAGGGACAACCTCCATCTTGCCCTTGTCTCTCGCCGCAGGTGGGCGCACACCAGGCGGCAGGCCGTCATTCACCATTGGGACAAACTTGGTGTCGCTGCTGACTGGTAGTAAAACGTCAACAATGTAGGACTCTTGAGGTGGCAGAACTTCGCCCTTATTAGCCTTGCGAGCGGTGTATGCTACAACAGCACCCCAGCCAAAGTCATAATCCTTGAACTTGATCTTGACCATTCGGCCACCTTGCAAGAACTGCAAGCAGTAGTTGGGCTGCATGATCACATCCCGCATGTCCTTGGTATGAGTGTCCAGTTGCTGTCGCAAATTGTAGTAGTCCTTGATGGCCGGCTCGTCGACAATGTTGGTGTTCGCCTTTTCTTCTTCGAGCTTTTCAAGCTGCTTCTCCAGGTTGGAGACACCTGCTGTGCTCTGGAACTGGAAGAAACACCTCTCCAGCATGAACTCGGGGGAGATGCCTTCAACTCGCATGAGGTTAAGAATCATGTTGTAGCCCAAATGGAAAGCTGAGTTAAGGTTATCCTGCTGACCGCGGACAATCTCCTTAGCCACAGCAGGCTCCATCTGCTCGCCAATCATCATGATGACAATACCGCGATCATCGAGACCACGACGTCCAGCTCGACCGGACATCTGGATAAACTCTGAAGGCGTGACCCATCGCTGCGATACTCCGTCAAACTTGCGCACACTGGTAAAAACGACTGTCTTGGCCGGCATATTTAATCCGATTGAGAAAGTCTCAGTGGCGAAGAGCACCTTGATCAGCCCTTCCTGAAACAAGATTTCAATGGTCTCCTTCAAGATAGGCAGAAGTCCGGAGTGGTGAACACCGATACCTCTCCGGAGAAGTGGGAGGATGTGTTGAATCTGGGGTAGTTGTCGGTCCTCCTCGGACAGCATCTCGATGGCGCTGTTGAAGACCTTGGTCACCATGGCCTTTTCGGAGTCGTCATTGAAAGCGAGAGAGCTCATGGAGAGTGCGTAGTTCTCGCATTCCCTCTTGCTAAAACTGAAGACGATGACCGGATTATAGCTCTTGACCATGATCATCTTGACGATCTTGTAGATATCCGTCTGGTCCTTGTTACCACCCGTGTTGGTCTTCTTGTCCTTGCCCTTGCCTTTGCGCTTCGCCATGAAGTCCTTGGCCTCACTTCCGCCCTTGTCCGCGATGGAAGACATGGCTTTCTGGAAGTTCTCTTCGCGGAACACACCCTTTTCATCTACGACCAAATGTATACCGTCGGCACCAGCAGGGAAGAAATAGTGTTGTAGCGGCGTCGGACGGAAATCGGTGTAGACGACGTGGCACGGCTGACTATGGGTTTTGGTGATCCATTCGGCGAACTGCATGGCGTTGGGAATGGTGGCGGAGAGGAAGACGTAGCGGACCTTGTCTGGCAGTAGAATGATAGTCTCTTCCCAGACGACACCTCTCGACTTGTCGCGCAGGTAGTGAACCTCGTCAAACACGACCCAAGCTACTTCGCGCATGATCTCGGAACCTCTGTACAACATGGAGCGCAGAATCTGGATAGGTTAGCCGTGATCATCTTCGAGCCCGTTCCGTACATACCTCCGTCGTCATGACCAGACAGGTTGCAGTGGGGTTGATGGTGACATCACCAGTCATCAGACCGACGTCGCCAAACTCTGCCATGAACTCTCGGTACTTCTGGTTGCTGAGCGCCTTGATAGGACTGGTGTAGATGACTCGCTGGTTGTTCTTGAGACATTGTGCAATGGCGTATTCTGCCACAACGGTCTTTCCGGCCGAGGTATGCGCTGAGACCAGGACACTTTCGTTTCGCTGTATCGAGGCGATCGAGACCTGCTGGAAGGGATCTAGAGTGAAAGGCCACTCGCGCGCGGGCTCTGCGGGGGCCTTGTGCTCGGAAATGGGCACGTAGTCGTAGTCCGGAGGGAGTGCGACTTGATGGCGGACTTGATGCGAGAGCACTACTGCCTGACCCTCTTGCGACTGCGCTTGGAGACCCGCTGCGGCAGCCATTTCGCGCGTCTGCTCTGTCTCGAAATCGTCGGTAACTATAGGCTCGGGCTCGTCGCGCTTCTGCTTCTTCTTTAGAGCCTGCGCGCTACTGCTGTCGTTCGGGGCTTCAGATGACTGTGCAGGCGCATCCGCCATAGCAGTGTCAGCGACGGGTTCAGGCGACTTGACGGTGCCATTCGCCTGGCGCTTCTTGTTCTTCCGAGGCGCGGTGTCCGTGGACGGGCCGCCCTCGAAGACGTCGAACATGTCGTCGTCCATGGTGGGTGGTTGGTTTCACTCTGCGCGCAGTTGAGTGCGGTTGTCTCGTGAGGTTGCGTGGTGGACCAGACAGGCAATTTTGACCTGTCGCGAAAGATTATAGAAGGCAGGCGCAACGGAGATCGAGAAACTTTGATGGGCCTTACTAAGCGGGTCATTGCCAAGACATGGCAGCCGTGGGAGCTGCAACTCATCGAACCACCGCGACCAGAACTCCGCAACCTCTCCACTCTACAACACAGACAAAGTACGCCCCAACTCCACGCCAATTGAATCACCAGCTGACCTCCGAAGATGCTTGCCCGTGCTACCTTCCGCGCCGCCTCGGCCCCAACTCTCGTCGCCCGCCGCGGCTTCCAGTCCACCCGCGCCCAGTTCGCCAGCCCATACCACTACCCCGAGGGCCCACGCAGCAACTTGCCGTTTGACCCGCTGAAGAAGGGCTTCGCCTTCAAGTACTGGGGATTCATGGGTACGCATTGGCGCGTTGCAATCACTGGGTTGTACTAACATTCGCAGCCACCGGATTCTCCCTGCCATTCCTCCTTGCTGGTGAGGCGCCCGATTCGCTGATAACAACTCTAAGAAGATATCTAACAGAATCCCTACTACAGTCTGGCAGACAAAGAAGAACAAATAGATGCAGTCATTCGGAGCGTGGGCACGATCCTGGATTATGGGAGGGACACGGAATTTGTAGAATATTGGAGGGTCGCTCGGAGACCTGTATAGACACCACAGCATCAATTTCATTGTCTGTCTTCCATGTGATCCAGCGCATGCAAATCACAAGTCGTGATATTACTCATTGGATACCTCAGTGGGTAAGAGCTGTCTCTTCGACTTCGGAACAAGGGACCGCAATTCTCTTCTACTATAACTTGGCCCTATAAAAGAAGCATCTGCTTCTGTGCAGATAGAGATAAGGGGGTGGAAGGTGAGAGAACGTGATTCATTTGCAACACCTTGATGACGATGAGATGCGTTGCATTACTCTTCGGTAGAAGCTCGGCGCTAGCATCACCAAAAATTCGGAAGCGCGATTCTGCCAACGGGCTAGTGACCAGTCATTCGAGCAACAGGACGCAACATTGTTACGAACACAGCCCATGATTCTTCGGCAATGCGCAACCTCAAGATTGTAGGAAGATCGCTCCTGCGATTTTCTGGAGACGAGCCACTACCGTTAACGGCGACTGCATGGGACGCCGCCTCAAATGCACTGGTATGCGCCTTCGGCCCTTCGGAATCACGTGCGACCATCGAACTCAAGAGGCTACATTATACTCGCAACGGCGTCGAAGAAAAGCTTCAAAGCATCGCATCGTGGGATGCGCCATGCCCGCTGCCCTCGCTTACCCATGACTCAATCTTGAGCCTGCACCATTTCGCCGACACTTCGACATCATGTCTGATTTTGGCCGGAGGAGACATTGTGCTCGTGCGGGAGGAGCCATCATCATCAACAGAAGAGCTAGTTGAGATCGTGGGCTCAGTCGATGCCGGTATCTCTGCTGCTGCGTGGTCACCAGATGAAGAACTTCTCGCCATCACCACACAGGCCGACACCTTACTATTGATGAGTCGCGATATCGAAAACATTGCGAGTATCAATCTCACCCCCGAAGATGTCAATGTCTCCAGTCATGTCTCGGTTGGTTGGGGAAAGAAAGAGACACAGTTCAAAGGCAAACGAGCCAGAGCACTGCAAGATCCAACAGTACCCGAAAGTATCGACGAGGGTGTACTTAGCCCACTAGAGGATCGTTCTGTCACAATAAGCTGGAGAGGTGACGGCGCATGGTTTGCAGTAAGCAAGGTCGAAGAAGAGCGCCGGCGCATGATCCGTGTCTACTCCCGGGAAGGACAGCTGGACAGCGTGAGCGAGCCTGTGGATGGCCTTGAAGGGGCTCTCAGTTGGCGACCATCAGGCAATCTGATTGCGAGTACTCGCCGGACCGAAGATAAGATTGAGGTCGTCTTCTTCGAGCGGAATGGTCTTCGCCACGGCCAATTCGATCTTCGATTTACCCCGGAAGAGCTTGCGGCCCTCTCGGTTCCGTTAACACTGAAGTGGAATAACGACTCCAATGTGTTAGCTGTATCATATCCTGACAAAGTACAACTTTGGACGATGAGTAACTACCACTACTATCTCAAGCAAGAACTTCGATTTCCGGAGGCTGCTCCTCGGACAGTCATTTGTAGTTGGCATGCCGAGCGTCCGCTCGCAGTAGCTTTGTCAACTCCTGGTAAGTTGCCCCTCGTCAATGCAATGTTAATAGGACTAAGTACGGTCCAGATGCGCTCCAAGTGCTTGAGTACGCGTCTACAATCTCGGCCGGCTCAGTCGCCCCACCGAACGATTTTGGCATGATCGCTTCAACAGATGGATGTGAGTGATGAACTCTAGATGCGTGATTTGTCTGATACTGATTACTGCAAGTATTCCTGAAACTCACACCACTTCGCATCGCGAATGTGCCACCTCCCATGTCACTTCACACTCTGGCTCTCGACTCAAAACCCATGGACGTAGCGCTTTCAAAATCTGGCAATCGCTTGGCAGTGCTCTCCGACAGCGACCTTGCCGTATATGCTCTCGATCTCAACAAGCGGCCTATACCCAAGCCTAGTCTCCTCTGGCGCAGTGATGCGATAAGTCATGGATCACCACGCCACGTCACGTTCTTTGGTGAGGATCAGATCTTTGTACTAGCAGACAGCTGGGACGAAGAGGAAAGCTCGCTCTGGCAGTCTGAAGGCGATGTGTTATTGCCCCAAGGACACATAATGGAGACCGAGAACGCCTCTCTACTTTTGGCTAATGTCCATCAAGAAACTCCGTACATCGAGTTTCAGAATGGTGCCTTACATCAGGTCGTTGTAGATGAGCTGAGATCGGATTGTGCTCCCCTAACGCCTTTTGTGAACAAGTTTCCTTCATTTGCGCCCGAGGTTCAAGTGATCAATGTTGAAGGCCAGGTACGCATATCTACTCTCCGCGAGGTCGCATCAGCTAGCTAACATGGCCAGACATTGGCATTTGGATTGACAAAGAGTGGAGTGCTATACGCCAATGAGCGCATACTGGTCCGCAACTGCACTTCTTTCGTGGTTACTACCGCGCATCTCATTTTCACAACGACACAACATCTACTCAAGTTTGTGCATCTCGCTAATGCAGATGGTAAGCCCACCTTACGATATGAGAACAAAGAGCATGTTCTGACATTCACCAGAGCTCGAAGTACCCGCAGACGAGCCACAAAAGGATGAGAGATGCAGGAGCATCGAAAGAGGAGCAAAGATCGTTACTGTGATGCCTACGACATACTCAGTCGTGTTGCAGATGCCAAGAGGTAATCTTGAGACGATCTATCCGCGAGCGCTTGTGCTTGCTGCTATCCGTCGCAACGTCGAGGCAGAGCGTTACGATGAAGCCTTCTTTGCTTGTCGTAATCAGCGCGTCGATCTGAACATACTCCATGACCACGATCCGGAGCGGTTCATGGCGAGCCTGGAGAAGATTATTTCACAGATCAAGAAGATAGAACATATTGACTTGCTCCTGGCGCAGCTCCGGTAGGCGATTAACCATACAGCTTAGAAGATGGTTGCTGACTGTTTAAGTAACGAGGACGTATCGGAAACCATGTATAAGGAAACGTTGAAGACGAAAGATCTGGCTACGAAGTCAAAGCTCTCCCAAGATCAAGTCGAGAACAAAGTAAACCGGATATGCGACGCTTTCCTGGCCGTATTAGAGAAGTCTCAGTACAAGGACGCGCACCTGCAAAACATCATCACAGCCCATGTCTCCAAGACACCACCAGCTCTGGAAACAGGTCTTGCTATGATAGGTCGCCTACAAGGTAAGCCTTATACATTTGCGTTTTCTGCAGTTCTAACATGTCACAGCATCTAACGATCCCCTCACTGACAAGGCCGCCGAACACATATGCTTCCTTGCAGACGTCAACCAACTATACGACACATCTTTGGGACTGTACAACCTTGACCTCGCCCTGCTGATCGCTCAACAGTCACAAAAGGTATGCTGATCGAATGCATGGGTCACATTAGCAGCTGACTCTCAATAGGATCCGCGAGAATATCTGCCACACCTGCAGTCTTTGCAAGATCTGCCCGAAACTCGTCGCAAGTTCAAGATCGACGACCAGCTCGGACGAAGAGCGAAGGCGCTCACGCATCTCAAGGATCTTCAAGCCTACGATGAGGTACAAGACTATGTGCAAAAGCATGATCTCTACCCTGAAGCCTTGAGCATGTACCAATACGACAGCACCCGTCTGAAGGAAATCATGAGGTTGTACGCAGACTTCTTGAGTACTAACAACAAGAACAAAGAAGCTGCATTAGCGTACGAATACCTCAACGATCATGCCTCCGCTTGGCCTTGCTATCGTTCAGCCAACCTCTGGCGTGAGGCTTTGTCGTCTGCTATTCTCGCCGACGTAAGCGCAGATGAACTCTCAAGCATTGCGACAGATCTCGCAGAAGGCCTCGCAGAATCCAAAGACTACCTGTCAGCTTCATCAATAACACTCGACTACCTCTCCGACCTTGCATCCGCGGCACGTCTCTTATGCCGAGGCTGCCACTTCGCCGAAGCAATTCGCATCGTCACACTCCGCCGCGAGCCCACTCTCATCACCGAAGTCATCGACCCCGGCCTGGTCGAGCGTAGTGCAGACATGACAGAGTTCCTCGCCGACATGAAGGGCCAACTGCAAGCCCAGGTACCTCGGCTCAAGGAACTCAGGGCCAAGAAAGCAGAAGATCCAATGGCCTTCTACGAGGGTATGATCGACGGTCCTGCCGACGCCAACATCCCCGACAATATCTCTCTGGCACCCACAGATACAACGAGCGGTGGTACATTCATGACCAGATACACGAACCAGACTGGTACGGTGAACACAACAACTACACGCAAGACAAGCAAGAACAAGCGGAGAGAAGAGAGGAAGCGTGCGCGTGGTAAGAAGGGTACAGTATACGAAGAAGAGTATCTCACAAACTCCATCGAACGCCTCATCGAGCGTATCAATGGCATGCAAGAAGAGATTCAGCGGCTTGTTGAGGGTTTGGTTAGGCGGGGTATGAGAGAGCGTGCTGACGCTGTGTCCAACGCTGTCAACGAGGTCATGCAACGGTGTCAAGATGCTATCAAGGAGATGTATCCGCCTGTAGCTGTTGGAAGCTCTGAGGGTGTCAATGGGGCACCGGTTGGAGTTGAGGGCGAGGCGATGAAGCCAACCGGTGGGGATGCGACGCTTTGGGATAGCTTGCAGGAGGTTGGGAAGAAGAGGGAGGCGCCTGTGGTGAAGATGTTTGAGAGGCTTAGCCTTTTGGGATAGTCTTTTATGCTCTGAGATAGTCAGACTTAAGACTCCTGAATCCAAAATAAGAGTTCTCAATAGCTGCACGTAGATGTGCTGATGCTCCTGTGTTGCGCGGTCAGGTGTTCTTTCCCTTGTGCGTGAATCCATGGCAGATCCATGGATAGATGACGTAACTAGCGTCGTTGTGCATGTCCACCTCGTCGCGTCATCCCTCCCAAGTGCATACTCTCGCACGTCACGCGTCAATACAACGCGATTCAAAGCCTGCTTCGCGATATAATGCCCAAGTGCACTCATACAGGTCAAACGTACAGCAGAAAACCACGCTTTTGTTCATTTATGCTATACTGACATTTGCAACCCCGTAATCGATCTGCCATGATACGACATCCCGTACCCCTCACGAACGCGCCGACGCCCTACCAGACATGACCGACGACTTTTCCTATGGCTGCTTCAGTGCACACGATGGCCATGCGCCCTGTCTCAAGTCGAGCACTCAGCTCTCCAATTCACACACCTCCACACCCTGCTCCGCGCAAGCGACTTGAAACTCGAACAGCGCCTTCGCACCGCCCTCGTCCTCCGCCGGAATCTCAGTCTTCACGAAGATCTTCCACTGCTCGCGACCAGAGTGCTTGCCGATCGTAGCCACCAGTCGCTGCAGGCTGCGTACTACACCTTTCGCGAGCTTGCCGTGGTCTGGCTCGAGGGTGTCGGAATGGAAGAACAACCAGTCGAGATACTCTCCATATCGCGAATCTAGCTGGGACTTCTCGTTGAAAGGGAGCATTTGCTGGAAGAAGCTGCCGAGGTTCAAGTGGATCGACTTCGAGGCAACCGGTTCCTTGTCTTGCTCCTTGCACAGCAGTGTTACGATGCACACCAGACGATCGATAAAGGCGTACGGATTGCCGTATTGCAGCAGGTCTTCCGCGAGATCGATCTTGATGGTACGGAACTGGTTGGCTGTCTTCCAGATTGCGCTCTTGCATATAGTGGGCTTCCTGTAGCCGATGATCTTGCGGAGAGTATGCGGGCGGGAGAGGGTGGAGTAGTACTTGCTTATACTGCCCTCTGTATTGAGGAGAAGAGGGGTTTTGGCGAAGACGACCCACATCGCCTCCGTCCTGATCGCTTTGGAAACCTGGAGGATGTTAAAACGACCTGCTTCAGATTGAGCCTTGGCGCCATGTTTGGGACATAGCTCAAGCATCCGCTCCGTTGTTCCAGGGTGGCAGCACTCTTTGACTACGACAGGCTCGTCGATATTGAACGCGAGGCTGTATATGTCTTGTCGTAACTCCATGGGGATCCTATCGAGGGTTCCGAAGCCACCTTGCTTCTGCCCATCTGATGCGCTCGAAATGGCCTGGCACTTCTTGGGAGAAGCGTAGGCGTTGTACTCAGGGATCGGGCTTGGAGATCTTGATAGTATGGTCAGCTCCGAGATGTCCGTCAGTGCTGGCGATGCAGCTCGATGTCTATCGGAGCAGTCAGTTTCCATGCTTTCGGTCATGTTTCCCCTGGCGATGGCAAAAGAGGTTCACGGCGATGAGGTTGTGGTAGAGAAAGAGAAGGTAGGCAGCAGCAAGTAAAAGAGCAATAGGGAGACATGCGATGCAGGGTCGATGTTTTGATAATCTGCCTTCACCGCGACAGGAGAACGTTGCTTCTTCAGGTGATCGAAAGCTAGTCACAAGATCGCGGCTCACCCATGATTTTTATGCTCGTGGCAATGCTTCAGTCCACGGGCTCAATGCGATTGGCTATCAAGATGGCAACTGTAGCCAGAAGGACACGATGTAAGTACGTAGTTTCCCTGCTATTGTCATCCTGTCATATCTCAGCAGCCTTCTCCAAATGATAATCGCCGTTCTTTGCGAATTCTCCTTCTCAGACTGAGTAGTGCTCATTTCCCACTTTGTCTTCTCGACGTCATCAACGCGTCCCCGTCCGTTTGCCAGGCAACCATCTAGTGACACCGCGCTAGTCGCAAACGCTCTTGTTGTTTTGATCTCCAGTGCTGTGTCTTCATTTTTTTCGATCAGTCACACCCGCTACGAGACCAGTAAGTACTAATTTCCCTATCAAGTTAATGAATCGAGCGTTCTTTCATTTGCGATACTTCTCAGTCAAGCGTTCAGATTTCGGTTTGTGACAGCGAACGCCAGAACCTGTTCTGTAGCGTAGTGGGAGTCGATGTTTACTAATTTACCCCGTGCTAACGTAGGACAAACTTTTTACGATCAGGCTATGGTTTACTCAAGTGCAGTTTATAGAAACCAGCCTCTTCGTAATGCGCGCACACAAGCTGACACTCATCAAGATCGACGATCAAGATGGCGGAGCTCTCCGATAACACCACTTCATTCATGCACGCCCAAACACAGAGTCCGCTGTTCCAGTTGCCCGGAGAAATCCGCAACAGGATCTACTACTACGCACTTGACATGTGCTTCATACACTCTTCACGCCGATCGGCACAAAGCAGCTCCGCATCCGGCTCCATCAATATACAAGGACATCTGGAGCAACACCAATCCTCTACAAATCTCTTGCTCGCCTGCAAAGCAATATGCCGAGAGGCTGAATCTCTATTCGCTGAACTCACTCCCGCGGAGGTCGATCTCCAAGCAACAAAGCGACTCAACCGAACTGCAAAACGCACACTAAACTCGTTCATGCGGGTCGTCATTCAGTACCCAGTCGAGAACGAGAGAAGGGAGCGAGAAGGCAGAAGCTCGGCGAAGGTTAGCACCAGACAGTACGGTTGGGAGCTGTTCAAAGCTCTCAAGCTATATACACGTGCATCGGCAAACCTTTATCAAAACCGAGATATGCGTCGAGAAGCTACAGTCCATTATGGACTGCGCTGGCCAAGTCGCTTCCAGTTCGCTGGGGCCATCAAGAGAATGGCTAAGGACAAGTATACGTACTGGGCGGTCGAAATCCAGTACGAGTACTACGACACTGGGGATCTTGCAGAACTTCGAAAACTTCGCTACATTGCTTGGGCGAGAGATGAGGTGGAGAAACTGGGCAAGCGGATTCGGTTCTTCGTCACGATTTTTCATGGTGGCCCTGCGAAGAGGACTTTCCCTCTGATAGAGGCTGTCCTTGGTTATCGAGGCATTGAGGAGGGTGAGATGTTGGATTCTGTGTTGGTGGGTGAGAATTGGTATTCTGTGGAGTTGAGTCTCTGAGTTTGAGGCTGGAGGATACATAGTCAGAACACCTTGACCAGCTTGTACATCTAATGAGGATGTATGCACCAAGTGCTCGGTTTGGCTATGCGATGGGAACAAGGTGAACTACATGTATGCGGCAAACACACTGCTCAGGTATCTCTGGGTTGTCGAATCATGATTGTAGGCCCTATGGGTACCCGACAAGTTCTGCTGACGTGGTGATAGTGTCATGTATTCATCTCATAGTGCTAAGCTAGTCGCAGGACGAGAGCTTATCTCGTGAAAGATTGGAACTAGTCTATGCCCCTTTTGGCGCGCTTGGGGAAGGTGATTGAGCAGGACTGGTACTGGGAAAATATAGTGAAGGAGATGAGAGGGTCAGTTCGTGAAAAGGCCGTGAGGCCCGTCTATATTACACCTGATCAAGGTGTTCTGCAGCGAACCCGTTGCAAAGCTTATTCACAGATGGATAATAGTATAAACTCACTTGTAAGCCGCCAATACTCACTGCCGAACTTGTCAGGTGGGCATCTGCCCCTGAGTGTACCACGAGATCTTTCCCAGCTTCGCCTGTTTGCCAGTTAACTCACCTCGACTCCTCCAAGTACCAGTCTTCTCATGTGTTTAAAGTCTCCTTTCTCACACACCTTCTGTTACATTCGAGTTTCTCATCAATTGTACCAATACATCATAGACCCTGTCTCTTGTACATATACACTAGAGCAATTGGACGGTTAGAAGCTATGAAGTTTCTCTACCTCAGCCTGAGTGCAGCTTTCGCCCTCCTCGCCGATGTCTTCGCTCTTCCGAATTCTGGAGCAACAACCCCTTCTTCATCTCCCAAGGTCGACGTCAAGCTCGAGAGGATGAACAACACTAACTTCAAGATCTCCCTAACCAATACTGGACCTGAAACCTTGCGGCTCGTCAAGTTCGATGGCCTTCTCAGTGACCTCGACGTCAACAAGATCACGGTGATCAAGGAAGGCGGGTTATTCTCGGTCCAGAAGTCGATAGAATTACTCTAACCTCGTAGAACAGGCAATATACTCCCGTTTTCCGGTATTTCTCATGTTGAGATTCAGATTCCCGCTCTGCAAGACTCTGCCTTCAAGCTCTTGTCACCGGCGGCTACCATAGATGTGGAATTCGACATCGCGCACGTATACGACCTCACTTCCGGTGGTGATGTAGATCTGGTATCACGGGGTACACTACTCCATGTGGCCCCTGGGTCTTCGGTCGCCAGCAAAATCCCCTTCGCCTCAAACACTATTACCGTCAATATCGACGGAGCTGCAGTGTTAGCGACCCCATGGAAGTCCGACTTTCTACTACAAGATGACTGCACCGCCGATCAGATCAAGACCTTGGAGCAAGTCCGAGTATTATGCTATGATCGCGCTTGGTCCGCGTGGGAAGCCTCCCACCCAGACACCGCCAATCACGCAAAGATGATCGAATTCTTCAAAGACGACTCGGATGAAATTCGCACTCAAGTCTCGGAGGGCTTTTACGACATCGGTATGGAGTGCGACAGCCTGCACGATGGCTTCACGAAGCAGTACTGTAACGACAGCAGCGATTGTCCGCCAGGTGTACAGGCCACCACCCATGTGAGCAGTGAAGAACTCGTCGTTCGATACTGTCCCAACTATTTCGATGCGAGTTACAAAACGGACAGTCCATCGTGTCATGATGCAGATAAAACGCTCGTCATGATGCATGAGTTGGCGCATGCGATGATGTTCGTAGACGACGTGGCTTACGAGTACGAAAACTTTGTTAAGCTCAACTCGACCGATAACTTGAACAACGCGGATACATACGCCTTCTTCGCTAAGGGTAAGCCCCAGATTCCCTCCAAGCTGACTCGAGATTGTTCGCTAAATTCACTTTACAGCGGTTCATAACGGCTGTTAAGATTTGATGTATCTTTTGATATGGTTTTGTTGAGATACGATAGAGTTGGGAAAGACAGACAGGATGATGGTGATAGAGAATATGTGAGAGCTTGACTTGTGGTGGCGTTTACTACGAATCTTAGCCCGGCGATGTGAGAATTGGTATAATAGGGTCTCTACGTAGCCTAAACCCGTGACAAGGATCTTAGACCTTAATCTTACCTAGCGCCTCGACGTCGGTGAATGCATTGACCAGTTCAAAGTACACCCCGCTTTCTGTTTTGATCACCTACCATTGCGAAGACTCTGGATATAACGTGCTGCAGATATCTCGTGCTTGCGGTCTGTACCTCGCCACACACAAGATCGGCGAGCCAACAAGTCTTTCGGTATAACCCTCGCCATTGCTGCAACTACAACCTTTCGCAACCGGACGTATCCCGCCATGGAACTGCTCGATCTTCCGACGGAAATCTTCGAATGCGTTATGTCGCACTACGTCAATGGGGAGGGCATCCGACGGGCCTGGCTTCGTCGCAGTGTGTGCAGTAATCGATTATGTCACCACTCATGACGGACAGCATTACTGACGACTACAGGGACCTTCTGCGACCATATCAAGATACAGGTATTTTCCAAGCAGCCGGCCTCAGCCTATTTGAACCTGAGTAAGCGCGACTCGGCGTTTTTGCGAAACATACTCAGACCCTTCCTCGAGCACCGAGTGGTAGCGCTGTACGGCGCCAATCACGTTCTCCCCACGCATATCAACAAGATTGTCGATGTTCTCGTTAGCGTCAGCGGTGATACCTCGCCTGAAAAGCGCTGTGTTTGGGTCCGTGGCGTAATCGGCGCTCTGATCGAAACCCCGAATATCTGCAAGCTCGCCTATAACCCGAGTGATAAGAGCAAGAGCAGGGTAATTTCGTCATCGGGGCGTCAAGAGGCTCTCAGTGTCGCGGTTGTCATGGGCAAGAAGGATACTTTCTGCGCACTTACTACCGAACAGGGTGCTATGTGGACAAAGTTATCGACAGGATCCGAGTTGGGTTGTGCGCTAGAGTTGGCCGTGCAAAACGATGACCTCGATCTTGTCAAGACTCTACTATCTCATACTCAGCGGTCAAGTGTGAGCCAGGTCATGAAAGTTCAAACCACCACGGTCGTAAGAGGCATTACGCACGCCATACGAAGCAATGAGCCCATCGCCCTGGCTTTACTCGAATGGTACATCTCAAATACCAAGCACAAGGAGATACGCCACCTCAGGGACTGGTTCGAAGAAGCCTGCGCATCTGAATTGATGGGCTTCCTAGGTAGGCTGATTGCACTGTCCACGCCAAGTATGCGAAAAGAATTCAGACGCAGCTTCCTTACGATAGCCGAACCGCCTTTCAGCGTATATGGCAGGCGTCATAGTTTCAGTCCTCAGCTATTCGGTGTTCTCGTGTCCTTCTTGTTGGATACCGGTTTGTTTGACCGTAGCAACATGAACTCAGCCGAATGGACAGAACGCGCCCAATTTCACGGTTTGATTAACATTGCGGTACGGAGAGGAGACTTGAATGTACTGGAGCGCATCATGGCGGCCGGCGCAAATTCTGATCGCCTACGCCCCAATGCTAAGGGTCTGTCAACTTCTCTGCGCCTCGCTGCTCAACAATGCCGTTTCGATATCTGCAAGTTGTTGATAGATCACGGCGCTGATCCTGATCTCAATCTGGGTACTAAAGACCCGAGATATATCCGTCTTTCGCAATCTGGTAAGTTTCGCTTTTCTTTGCCCGGAGCAATTCAGTCTCAAGAGATGGCGTATCTGGATTGATGGTTACTTATTACTTGACGTTCCATGCTTACCAGTAGTAACACAGCGAAGAGACCCATACATTCATGTGGTGGATACGAGTAGAATGGCTATGGAGAAGTCGGCTGCGGGTAGACGAAGGAACGATGTAAAAATGCTCAGGCATGGCCAGATTCGCAGGATCCAGGAAGGAGGCCTTTGCCTACTGCATGGTAACTTGAGTAGACGCCGGAATGGAATTGAAATGAAAAACGAGCCATCTGAGCTCCTGCACACTTCTAGTTGAATGCGCTGATGATGGTGTTGGGCGCGTTGAGGAGTGAGGTTTGTCGGTTGATGTGACTTCTGAAGGAAAGCCCGCAGTGGAGCCGTCGCGACCGAAGCTAACCTGGATGGTTTCGAACACGTGATAATCTTGAACATTCGGTCGTGTCAAGGCTACGCAGTGTGTGCTCTCGCCATGTATTCGACCCTTGGTTTGTGTCCAAGACACTGAAGTCGTATCCAAAAGGTGTGTTGGCATCCCTGGGTGCAACCTTGGAAGGGTTGCGAGCCGATGCGCTGTTGTGGAATTGAGCTAATGGGACGCCTAATCTGGGCTTTCCCTGCCTGCGTCAGCTGCTCCTTAGTCACTCTGACTGCAACATCACTTCAGGAACACAACCTGGGCGGGCTGCGGTTCAAAAATCAACGTATGGGGAGGAAACCAGCAGAGCACAGAAGTCAAGTCGGCAAGTATCCTTGTTCATTAATCGTCTATCCAATATCGGTACGCTGTGTCTCTGGTATATCGCCCTTCACTTGCCCGCCTTCACAGATCCCAATCTCAACTTTTTCGACGCTGTTGAACCAACCGAATTGGTTCGATCAGCAGCCACCGTCATTGGGGTCAGACCTACAATCCCACGGCGTTAGCTCTCGTCCTCATCGCACAGTTCGCGACATGTGTACCAGCCACTTACTTGAAAAACCAGTCAGCGACCGTCTGAGTGCCGCCCAATGGACAGTTGTTGATGTTTTCTTTGAGTCGCCTTTTGCAGTCTTCTACAGCCAAAGTATGTCCTCCGCTGCTACCCTTCCATCCCACCTCGTAGTTCATCTTGATGCCATTGCACCTGGCCGGGGCGCATGCTGTCTTCGTTTGGCGATAGTTGAAATATCCCGCGAGGGTCAATGATTTACACAGGTCGTCAGCAGCATCAAGGAACGAATTCTTGTTGCAGTCGTTGAGGTAGGGCTTGCCGCTGCCATAGCAGCCGGCCATGGTGCTGGTGGCAGAAGCCAAAGCGATGAGAGGAATAGAGAGCTTCATCGTGAAGAGTTTGATGAGAAGAGAGGCAAATTCGAGTGTGGTGGTGTTGCTGTTGTTATTGACTTGATGAGGATAAAGAGAGATGGAACAAAGAAGAAAAGCTGCTGGCTTTATACCTTATGCGACTGACTCCGACTGGAACGTGCTGTTTTTACCTGTCTTTCACTCGGGTTGCACGCCTATCGACCGTCGCAAGAGCGAGGCTGAAATCCTGCCTGGTCGTGATCCTACACGGGAAGATGTAGATTGCGGGAAGTATGAGCCAATCCGCGTACGGGCAACTCTTGTGAAGGATTGCGCTAATCGTGGGCGTACGAGAGAACTGGGACTGTAGGATTGGAAAAAGACTTGTCCTCCGATGAATGTTTCTAAGCCAAGTATCGGGCGTAAGATAGTTCAATACACCAAGGTGTAGCTGTGGGCCAAATTACGCCCTGGTGGAGTAACCTCCACCCAGAATCCTTTCCAGCCCGCTATATCCGACTGTTAAATGTGTAAACACGAGAGACCTGCTTAATGCGGGAAGAACCGACGCTACGGGAGGCTGAAGGGCAAGGATGTGAACAAACGAGTCGGGTCTTGCCAGTATAGGCTATATCTCCACGAAGCGGACCTGCAGATTTTTACACCAACCTGATGGCCAGGTAACATTCGACCCATTGACTTCTGGACCCTGAAGGTTACATTAGCGCAATTTCTGCCTGAATGGGAGGACATTGAGTGTCGCGTAACTGTCAGCAACGTTCAGACTTACGCCGATTTACCGGTTGCGCGGCTTGAACACCTCCATCAAGTTTGGTTTCTGTAATGCTCGGCGCATCGGTTTAGTAGAGCATACGGGCTATGCATATGAATATTATTAGAAGAGACGTCTTCATATCAGTAATCGCAAGGCGGTTCTCAGCGCGGGACGCCTGAAGCTACGATCATGCGCTTTTTGCATCTAGCCAGAGTCGTGAAATCCCCTCATAACTTCCAAGCCGCTCGTAGCGCTCCATTCGACTTGGAGATAGCGCGTGAGCTGCTGTGGGCTTGGTCTGACACATTGAGATTGATCTTCTCTGAGTCGCTTTGTGCTTGCATCTCAAGGGCCATTAAGACTTTGCTTTTACTCCTAGTATCGTCGTCGTGGTCTTCGAAAGGGTTTGGGTGCCTCTGAATGGATTATCGGGATGGTTGCCTGGTCCTTCATGAACAAATCACCGCGTCGGGAAGAAGAAGGTCTTCATCGGTAGGTGATGGGTGACCAAGTCTGCAGCATCTTGACCTGAATGGAATGCGGTGACCACTTCCTCCTCTTATTGTGCTCTTTTCCATTTCCTGACATCCTTAAGAAGACTATAGATCCGAGAAGAAGAATTGGGTATATAAAGCAGCCGAATCTGGTAATTCCCCTCTACCAGTGTCCACCGAAAGCGTAATTGAAATGTATAGACTCTGATTCCTGACATCCTTATGGGTAGGTAAAGCGGGCCTGGAGGAGCAACAGAGGACCACCCTTACTTCGACGTCGGAACACAGATACCTTGCCCTACCCTGAGATTCCCACAATCCACACCCTGGTTCCCTCTTAAGCCCAGCAAACCATCAACACTCAACCCATTCGCCTCCGCAATCGCCCAACACGTATCCCCCTTCTCAACCCGCAACTGGCGCTCCCCCTCCCCACAGCCAGCAACAACTGTATCAGCCCCATCACTCCTATTCACAAGCTTAAACACCAGGAACAAAAACACCAACACCAGCAGCGCAAACGGCAACATCATACGCACAGCGCTTCTATTGCCCTCTTCTATCATCTCATCCTGCTCGCGTCGTTGCTCGTCAGACGGAGGCTGCGATTGCTCGCCTGTTGCACGCAGCTCGCCGTATCGGTTTCCGGGCTCGGATTCGTAGATGCGGCCGGATGCGTCGCGGAAGGTGTAGGTTTGGGTGTCGGCGTCGTAGCCTATGCGCTCGAAGCCGGAGGGGAGGCGCTCGGCATCCTGGGGGTTGTGTTAGTGGTCTGGTAGGAGATGAGGTATGGAAGGGAAGTTACGCTATCCATGTCTGTCCAGCGACCCATCTTGAGAGGGCTGGGCTAGGTAGGGTGAGTTGTGAGGGTAAGTAAGATGCTGATTGCGATATGCTAGGGAGGCTGGTGGTTCTCCAGACCTCGGGATGATTATGGATGCGCGGCTACACTGTCGCTAATTTCGGGATCGCTACAAGAATCCAGGTATCATATGGCGCTGTCGCTTTTACTGCCAGTTGCGCAGGAAGCGAAGTTGGACGCAGGAGGGTACGTTGTACGCTGTGACGCGTGGCGGCGGCGGCGCGGAAGAGACGTGACGACGAGATGTGTGGGGCCTTTCCGTGGCGTCTACGGGTGGATCTACAGCGTGCATCGGGCTGACCTAATGGGCGGGCGTTACTGCTACTTGTACACCGCAGCCAACTCACGGTAAATCATTCCATTACAAGCTTACAGGACCGATTATTGCATGATGCTCACCCGAACAATGTTTTTTTCTGTAGGTCTAGATGAACCCTTTCGACTAGATAGCAAGAGGCAGCTGCTACGGCGAGTCGCATGCTTATAGGATGACGAACGCGCACACCCACTAGTGTACACCATTAACCTTAACCTTCACTTACATCTTTCTTGCTCATCCCAGATGTCCTGAAGCAATCTTGCCGTCTTTACACTGTGATTCGCAGCCAGATTCCAAATGCCATTGCGCTCAGAGCTCCTCTTCGGCACCACAGCACCATAAGCCAGCAATAGCACCACCATATCGATATGTCCTCCCTTGAGTGCATACCACAGCACTGGCATAGATGTGTCGTAGCCTTCGTATCCTTGTGTGATCTGTACACCACTGCGGATAAGCAGCCTGGTAGCCACAAGCCAGCCATTCTCCACCGCCACTGTAAGACCCTGCCATAGTTCGTTATAGCCGATAGAACCCTTTTCATGATTACGAATTGCGTATTTCAGGGTAGGATCGGCTTGGAGCAGGTACTGAATGATGTGCGCGTGGCCGTATCGACAGGCTGAGTGGAAGGGCGTTGGCTCCAGTCGGCGTATGTAATTGATCGCATCCTCGGGATAGTAACTGAATCGTAGTACGTTCATTCCACCATTCCGAACTGCCCAGTCGATCCAGCCCCTCTTTGCTTCCCTGATCAGTCTTCCAGAGTAGCAATACTTCAGGTACCAGGACATGAGTGTAGGAAGGATAGTAGTACACTGCTCGAACATGCATGCGTTGATCGCGTTGTGCAGTTGTTTGCGCCTGTAGAAGCGTTTTTCCATACGCTCATAAACGAAAGAAGCGGAGTAAAGATGCCCATTGACCGCAGCGGCGGTAAGCGGCGTGCCGTAAAGCTCGCTACGTAGACCTACGTCGTATACCTTTCCAACAAGGAAACGAAGGGCAGGTTCACTATTGACAGCAGCGGCAGCAGCGAGCATTCCCACCGTATCTGCGCGGCCCATGTTCTTCCTGACCTTGACCGAGTCATCGAATGATCCCTGGCAGAGATATGCGAGAATGTCGTCAACCGAGAGTGCCGCTGACATGGCGTTACAGAGGGCCAGGCGGTAGCGTTCGCGCTGCGCTTGCGATTGATAATATGAGAATTCCATGAGGAAATTGACCGTGGCTTCCATGTGATCAAGAATGTACGTCGAGTGGCAGCGGGTGGGGCCCATCTTGGAGAGGATAGTGTACATGTTCGGTGCGAGTAGACGCTGCTTGCGGTCGTCACTGAAGCTGCGGTAGAAACTTGCGGAGTATCGGCCAAACATGTCGTCGTGTATTGCGACCGCGAAGGCTTTGCAAACATGTCGTACTCGAACTGCCACAGCCCATCCGCGGCCATTGTATAGGTAGTCGCGCAGGTAGTTGTGTATGATAGCAGAGAAAATTTCTGCTGGGAGATCAAGTAAATTCATGATGGTGTCCGAAAGGTAGAGAGAGCTCATGGTGCAAGGCTTTACGACTGAGTTGTACTCATCGCTGCGCTGCCAAGCAATTTGCGCGTTTGCAATCCACAGGTATCAAGCCGCGTAGTCATCTGACTCCAAGTGCAGGATTGACGCGCTGTTGCTGCGATCAGCTTTCAACCTTTGATCTTGTGCTCAAAGAGTGTCCACAGAGATGCCATGTGATCCCAGTATCTCGACAGTACAGCCCGAGCGAGAATGTCTTCCAAGTGAACATCAAGAGGGTCTTCATGGTAGCGAGAACCACAACCAGATATCAGCAGAAATCTCCGAATTAACAGGTTCATATTGAGGAAATCAAGGGCCCACATGCGAATATTGCATCCTTTCGGGTACAATAGACCTGGTAGCAGTAGCTCCAAGAAATACCTCAAGCTTTTGTTGTTGCATGCCCAGGTAGTACAAGAACGCTAAGCGTTCGGGGATAAGGGAGGTGACAAACGGTCTGCGTTGGCGAGGCTATCCGTCTCGGCATGATCCCTGCATCGTGAGGCGTCGTGTGCAGTCTAGATTGGGAGCCTGTACGTTCTGATGGCAGAGTGGATGTCAGGAGGCGCGGCGCTGTGTGATTGATGTCAACGATCAGCGGCTTCTGTATTGATGATGATGACCGTGCGGGGAAAAGCCGACGTTGGCGGCTTCCTAGTCGTCGCCTCGCGCTTTCCAATTCCCAGAACGTGTCAGGGATGCTACGATAACGCGTGGTAGGCGCACCTTCCCATCTAAGTTTCATCATTTACATGTCACGACACACAGATCCTATAAAGGATGCGTTTGATGATTGCATCTTTCAGCCACCTTCTAGACTCGGCGCGCGCAAACAAGAAGTTGAGCAAGCCATAGCGCGCCACTGAGGCTGTGCGCGCCGTCCACGTGTAGCAGCCAATCTGGCTGATCGACGTCATTCGCTCGACTTCCGGTATCCACCTGCATACTAAGCACGTACCAAGCCGGGTCAAGCTTGCCGAGCATTGATAAGGAAGGCGGTGGCCGCGCCTCACTTACTTGGCCACACTTCTACCACCGCCCCAAGTACATCTTTGTACTCAACCACCCCCAAACTCTACAACACCAAAACCGATGGGAGAACCCGACGACCCCTCTATACGCAGCTTCAAGTCTAAGGCAGCATCTGCACTTGGCTTGGGACGCAAGAAAGACACGCAGACCGACGTCCTTCCGACCCACAACCCCCACACGACCGCCCATCCTGGCCTAGATGGCAGCAACCCGTCGCGTAGTGCTAATGGCACCAGCGACCACAGCGAGAAGCCCGTTGTCAGCGATAATAGCTCCACAGACATCGACAATGGCAGCGTCAATACCGCGCCCGATGGAACGACGCCTCCCGCCATAGGATCCGAGAAGCGTCCGTTCTACTCGCTCGTGCGTGTCAAGAACGGAAGCCTCCGATTCATATCCCACACCAAGAATGCCATATCACACAGCTGGATCAATCTCCTGCTCGTCTTCGTGCCTCTTGGTATTGTAGTCAAGCTTGTGCACCTGAAGCCCGAGATTGTCTTCTCCATGAACGCCATCGCCATCATTCCGCTGGCTGGCCTGCTCGCACACGCTACCGAAGTTGTCGCTGCCCGTGTCGGAGATGCGCTCGGTGCACTGCTCAACGTATCCTTTGGAAACGCTGTCGAGTTGATTCTCTTCATCATCTTGCTCGCCTCTGACCAGATCGAGGTCGTG
This sequence comes from Alternaria triticina, assembly GCA_022609215.1. Lineage (NCBI taxonomy): Eukaryota > Fungi > Ascomycota > Dothideomycetes > Pleosporales > Pleosporaceae > Alternaria > Alternaria triticina. Next base: position 130,473 of record JAGKPX010000051.1, read on the forward strand.
CAAGCGTCTCTACTTGGATCCATTCTTGCCAACCTACTTCTCATTTTGGGCATGGCATTCTTACTCGGTGGTCTGAAGTATCAGGAGCAGGTCTACAACAACACCGTCACTCAGATGAGCGGTGTTATGCTGGCCCTCGCTGTAATGAGTCTTCTGCTACCCACTGCCTTCCACGCTGCTTTCGAGAACAACGCCATCGCCGATCACGAGACTTTGTCCGTCAGTCGTGGAACCAGTGTCATCCTCCTACTAGTCTACGGCCTGTACCTCGTCTTCCAGCTCAAGAGTCATCGTTATCTCTATGCTAGCACTCCCCAACATATCATTGACGAAGAGTCCCATCCTGGTGTCCTTGCCGGTGCTTTCGACTCCTCCAGCTCCGACTCTTCGTCCAGCTCCAGCAGTAGCGATAGCGACAGCTCCTCCAAAAACTCTGATGGCACTATGAAGAAGAAGGCCAAGCGTATGGTGAAGAGGCTTCGTCGCAAGTCTAGCGCTAGCTCCAAAGATGCAGATGCGCTCTCGGCCCTCAATTCGCCAGAGGGTGAGCTCAACCAGAGTCCTTTCGATTCGGAGAGAACCAATAGCGTCGCCACTGCCAACAACGCAGCTCCTATTACTTCTCGCCGACACTCATTCGATGTCATGAGTGGTGACGAGGCCGATAACGATCAATACGTCCCAGTCGTTCGTGACTTCGAAGCCGCTTCGCAAACTTCGCGCTCGGTGACGAAGAAGGAAAAACGTAGGCATAAGAAGAGCAAAAAGGACCGCCGTGATCGCAACAAGGTCGACACCATTCCCGAAAAGGAGGTCGTGCCGAATGAGCCCACGCCCAAGGTTACCTTCGCTGAGGAAGTACAGAACGACAGTGCCACTACTATGAACTCGAACCCTCGCAGATACAACCGGCCTGCTCTTCCTTCGTTGCTCTCCAACAACGTCTTCTCGAACCCTCAGAACCTCGCCCCACTTGGCGGTCCTGCACCCAATATTCGTATGGCAGCACCTCGCGACAACACAGCTCTACGTGCACCCCTCCGTCGATCCAAGTCTCTCCCAGACCAGATTGGCCGCGCCGACTCCACTGGTGGTGCAGTCAAACACCCTGCTGTCTCTCCACAGGCTGCCATGGCTCTCAACGAGGATGACGAAGACGATGAAGCACCTGACATGTCTATCAAAGCTGCTATCTTCATGCTTCTGATCAGCACCGGTCTCGTTGCTGTCTGCGCCGACTTCATGAGTGACGCTATCGAGCCCATGGTTGAGAGTTCTGGTATTAGCCAAGCGTTTATCGGTCTTATCATTCTTCCCATTGTTGGCAACGCTGCAGAGCACGTCACTGCAGTCACTGTCGCGATGAAGAACAAGATGGATCTTTCTATCGGTATTGCTGTCGGCTCTTCCATCCAGATCGCTATCTTCATCACACCTGTCATTGTTATCCTCGGTTGGATCATGGGCAAGGAGATGACACTGTACTTCAACATCTTCGAGACTGTTGCACTATTCGTCACAGTTCTGGTGGTGAACTTCTTGGTACTGGATGGTCGCAGTAACTATCTCGAAGGTAGTTTACTGATCGCTGCCTATATCATCATTGCGCTGGCCAGTTTCTTCTACCCCGACGGTTGTGAGGCCAGTGCCATCGGTGGCAACGAGGACCGCTGCAACAACGGTGAGGTTGCCCGATTGGCGCAGGGCATGGTCAAAAGGATGATTGGCATGTAGCGCCAACATCGATAGTCAAGAACCTTGAAGCCCGAGTAACATCGGATTTCAGTATGAGTTCTTGGTCTATGCGGTTGCTTTGTGATCAGACGGTTGAGTGGCATGGTGTGATGTCCGCTCCCGTATAGAGACTTTGCAGAGCGTCTCATTTCTTTCTATTGCGATAGCATACAGTCCTTACAGACACCTAATAGCTTATTACCTCAGGGGTCCTCAAATTGAAAGATACTATTGGTTCAGATGAGCCTGCCTCACACCACTGCCAGTGCCTTTCCCGTGCGTGGTATGAATTCCGTGATCGTGACTCTCTCAGATCCAATGCACTTGTTGCTGATGTGAGGAAAACCAACCGCGCCAGTCGAGGGGTCATTTTCGGGCGCCCTGCCAAGAGATTTTGGCGTCTGCCTAACCCGCTCCTTTGACATACGGGGAACACTTAGCGAACTCAGCCACCAAGCTTCGACGCCCTCTGCCCTTTTCGCTGCTGATCTTTCAACATGTATATCGTGCATCCTGTCGATCGAGGGTCGAACAAAAGCCCGAAGTCATCCTCGCATCGGTGTCGAATATCGCGACACATCCCGTCTACAAGATCCCTGCTTACCTGCAAGTTGACGAGCCGATACAGCGCAACTCTGTCCTTTTGTATGCATAGTAAAGCATGGTCAGTCGCGGTGGTCGTTCGAAAGGTTGCGCAAATTGTCGTCGTCGGCGTGTGAAATGTGGTATGTTCGTTCACCTGGTCAACCTTTGCGGAGACCTGCTGCATGTGCTGACATGACAAGACGAAAACCGCCCCGAATGTGGACAATGCATCAAGCGTGGACTCAAATGTCAAGGACCCAAAGATCTAACTTGGATCAACGAGAGTATCACGTTGGAAAGCAAGCCGACAAACACAACCCAGAACGCAATTGTCAAGATAGCGAGTCCGAACCAGCTATCTCTCGCAGCCTTTGAAGACGATATCTGCTTAGCATATACGCGAAAAAACCTGCTACGCGGTGGACCCGTTGAGATAGCCTGCAACATGATCGAGAGCCATGCCGCATCCATGAGAAATGACGACCCTGGCCTTGATTTATTGCGAAAAGGCATAGTGAGCCTGTCTACCACCTTCTTCGGTAGCCAGCATCGACAAAGTGACATCACGACTAAAGGCTATCAAAAGTATGGGAAGGTGCTGCGACAGCTCAACTCACATCTTGCTCGATCAGAGCTTCAGACGACGAACGAGACACTCCTCACGGCCCTGTCATGCATGCTTCTCGAAATCTTTTTACCTACTGGACCAACAAACTTTCTGAAACACCTGCGAGGTCTCGACGCCATTGCAATGCTACGAGGCCCGCCCAAGGAGTCTGAAGGCATCAACGCTATCATCTTTCGGGGCCTGCGCATTCTTTCCATCGTTGGGGCACTTGCGGAATCCAGGCCCTCCATATACGCTACCGAAGAGTGGAAGCGAATTCCATCTGCGCATTCCAACGAGTCGGGACTCTTCCAACACCACGTTTTCTCCATCTTGGCTGACTGCACCCGCCTCATCAGCCAGCGAAATGCTCTACTGCACTCGAAAGCATGTCCAGAGAGCTTTGAATCCTTGCTCACTGAAGTGGAGGATGTGCTTAATAACTTGGAAGCGCTACGTCCGTTCTGGGAGGTCTTGAACCGGAATCAACTAGCTGAAACGACTGAGCGATCTTACATGGCGAAGACACTGGGAGTGGCAAACCACGTCTCCGCAACAGCATTGATGCTTTACAACACCGCATACATATGCGTCATTCAGATCAAAGATTCACTATCTCCATCGCCTGTCAACGCCGCATTGCGAAACGCCGCCGCGATGAAGATCGCCAGATGCCTGGAATTGAAAGAGTACGAGCAGCGTGAAGGTGCACCGCAGTCCAATACTATAGCCTTCGTAGCTATCAAGGTAGCCTGGCAAGCTTTGGGTGGGTTCAACTCCCCGGAAGGACAGCGCTTAGCACATACCGTCAAGTCTGCCACCAATTCCGTCTTCTCACGAGCATCTACGCTGTCTGATGCGTCGCCCTTTGCCCATTATGTTGAAGAGTCGCTATTCTCGAAATTCCTTGGTAGGATACCTCTTATAGCACCGGATGGCGCGGCGTGTGTTGGAAACGAGTTCGGCTTGTGGCCTGATGGGCCTCCAGGGGTCATCGAATTCAGCATGCAACAGCTAAGCACGCCCTCTTAGTTCTTTTCAGAGACCACACTCGCGCCGCTCTAGTGTGGTGCAGCTACTGTATGTAGCCGGTACGAGATTAGCAGCGGTCGACAGGAATCCATCCTTAAGATGCGATGTCGCAGTACATTACACGGACACGCCACTCCCAATATACATCAGAAGACTTCTTCCACCGCCTTCTGGACCTCTATATTAATTTCGCGGCATGTCACGCGGCTCCACATGGCGTGTTTCCAAGCTTCCCCGGATTTAGACATTAGCCGGCGGGAATCTGAGAAATGAAACGCGGCGAATTTACATCTGAACGCGCTCCGGGCGAACGGCGCATCTTCATTGATGTGATGTCAATCCAAGAGGATCTTGAGCGACGTTCAACACAGGCGGATCTGGTTCCCTGGGTGTTCGCATTGACACAGAGTTCATGCCTCACCTAGCTTGGCCAGAACATCGGCACACTGACAGGTGTCACCAAACATCCGAGCTTCTACTATAGCAACTACCGAACAGGGTTTCTCGCCGCCTCCGATGACCCGGTTCAAGCAGTTTAAGCATGTCGTCTACCATAAACGAGCCAAGAGCCCCTAAGCTTCACGGGAATGACCTCAGGACAGCGGGCGGGGCCTTGGCGTTTATACATAAGATGGAGGGCATTGGCCTACAATGTGAGCAGTTCGAAACATCAGTCGTTCATACAGTCGTTCTTTCATCAACATGGGTGTCAAGTCTTTCATTGTCGCGGCCTTTGCTGCGGTTGCCATCGCTGGACCGATTCCCGAACCTCTCGACATGATGAAGCGGGCTGGGCCTGCTGCCGGACAAGTCATCACCAAGTGCGCCAACCCTGGTCAAATCGCTCTTGCCTACGATGACGGCCCATCGCAGTACACCCAGAAGCTCGTTGATACCCTGACTGCTGGTGGAGCTAAGGGTACTTTCTTCGTTACTGGTTCGCTCTACGGTATGCATATACTCCATGTCCAACCACCTGAAACCACCGTCTAACATACACAGGCTGCATCTACAACCAAAAGAGCGCTCTCCAAAACGCGTACAAAGCGGGCCACCAGATCGCATCCCACACCTGGTCCCACCCCTCGAACTTCGGTTCCCTCTCCACCAACGACCTCACGTCGCAAATGACGCGCCTCGAGCAAGCCCTCGTCAACATCATCGGCGTAAAGCCCACCTACATGCGCCCGCCTTACCTCGCCACCGGTGGCAACGTGCTCCCCACGATGAAGACCCTCGGCTACCGCGTCATCACCGACGACGTCGACTCCGGCGACTGGAACGGCAAGACGCCCCAGCAGAGCCAGCAGGTTTTCCAACAGGCTGGTACCAGTGGCAACGGCCACATTCCTCTCATGCACGAGACCTATGCCAGCACGGTTAACACGCTCACCCCGTGGTTGATCAACTGGGCTAAGAACAATGGGCTTAAGATGGTTACTGTTGCTGAGTGCCTCGGTGATGCTCAGGGTGCTTACAAGAGTGGTACTCCTAACGGTCAGGGTACCTGCTAGATTCGTTGAATCGGGGATGAGCTGCTGTGCTGCATGTACTTATCGCATTGCTCGATGCGGAAGGAATGGCCGGTAGGAGAGAATGTTGGTGAACTTTGATTAGTGTACATATTTACTTCTAGAAAGACGCTTTTGCGAGAACAGGATTTCTGCTTCAACCACATGTTTATGATTTCGAGCTTCGTGTCTGACAGATCACGTGCTCTGACGGTGCTTTCTTTCCCTACTTAGGTAGGTAAGTAGGTGCGTCATCACTATCCGTGCACCTCTTCTCCCCACCAACGAGTGCGACTTCATCGACGAACGATCATTATGCCTTCATCTATTCCAGATGCTGCATACGCTCCCACCTTCCCGAATACTCCTCCGGTGCTGCGAAACGCGCTTCCATATGGCTTTGAACACACTGCACAGCGTGATGTCTCTCGCCATGCGCGGCATGATATCCAGCAAACCTCCCTTTACCTTAATCACCTAGATTCTGAAGTTCTCTCATCTTATCTCGACTCACTCACTCTCATCTGGGACTCTCTCACCCACTAGCGCTCTTGCCGAAGTCAGCTTCTAGGCGACTCTATGCCTCGCATATAAGACTTCTTTTCCTCAACACCATCTCTGGATTTCTGCACCCCACTGGGCTAACTTCGACTAGCCCTTCAACGACTACCTTCCAGCAAAATCATGATGGATCTGTTGGACCTTCCGCCGGAGATCTTCCAGAAGATCATCGCCAACCACGTTAAGAGTGTTGGAGTCAGCAAGGCATGGAGGCGCCGCGATGTCTGCAGTGAGTGTCATCTTATGAACTCACGACATCAACTTATTGGATCTAGAAACGTTCGCCGCCTTCCTCTCTGAAGAGTGCTTTGGCAGACAGCCTATGACCAAGTACGCGGACCCGGCAGCCAGACGATTACTCTGCCGGCACGCAGAGCTGTTCTTTTCGTACCGATGCAGAAGCTTGTACGGAGCTCCGAAACTCCTACCCAGTCTCGTTCGCAACGTCGTTGAAAAATTCATGACGACTACATCACAAACATCGGAGACTGACCGGGCAGCCTACACGGACCGGGTTTGCCACGCCATCGTCAATCACCTTCCTAAGGGCCGGCTGTTCCAACTCGCCACCAAACCCACCCTCCTCATGTGTGACAAATTCGCCAGCGATCCGGTCGAAATCTTTTGCTTAACGATCGCCATCTTGATGAAAGACAAGGAACTTGTCTCCCACTACCTCTCTCAAGGCGTCTCCGTATGGAACAGCACCGAAGTCTTTGATATGCCTCTCACTGTCGCTGCAAAACTCGGAGCTGTCGACTTCGTGGCTCAGCTCTTGAAGCACGCAAAGAGCAGTCTTACAAAGTCAGCGAAGGCCAAGTCGATGATGCAGCTTCGATACACCCTCGATATCACTACCACTTCTGGACACTGGGATGTTGCCATTATCATTATAGACTGGTGGTTTCAGCATCTTTGTAAGCCTGTACCCAATCAGATAGCATCGTGGGTCATGAGGGCTACTAGTGCTCCTACGACTGAGTTTCTCCACCGCATAATGGACCATAACCATACCCCCGCAACGAAACGCCAGCTAGTGGAATGTCTCTACTACTCTCACATGAAAACAGAGAATGATGCCATGAGCCGTCTCGCTGGAGCTTTGATCGATCGAAATCTCTTGGATCCTTCGAAATTCTATCTGAATCGTTCAGCCGCAGTCTCCAGCTCCGGCTCTCTCTTGACCCTAGCAGTTGAGAGAAGCGACATAAAACTTGCTACAGGGTACCTGAAGCTTGGTCTGAGTCCAAATGGTCTGCGAAACCCAGAAGGCAACCTCGAGCATCCTCTGGTCCGAGCCGTGGAGAAGAGCGACGAGGCCATGGTCAAGTTCCTCCTTGATCATGACGCCGATCCAAAGCCAGCGCAACGTTGGATTGTCAACGGTCCTGAAAAGCCCGTCACGAGCTTTCTGGAACAATTACGTCGTGTCAGGCTACGGGGAAAAAGGACCACCGAGAGCATTGCAGCACTGATACGCCAGGCCGCCAAAGCCAAAGACCGGAGAAGGAAATAGGCTTTCGGCGACGCCTATCCATGTTCGACAACATCTCCAGGACTCATATGCAGTATGACGGTTTTGCGATCCATGACGACTGCGACAAGAGTTCTTCCCTTGGGATTCTGCACATCATTTGCGCTCTCTCAAATTCTCACGTTTCTGCTCATGTCCCGGGATGTCTCTGACGTCTCAAAAGCTATTTTCTTCTTCTGCCGTCCTTACCTTTCTATTCTCAGCATGCGAATACACGAATTTATCAAACTCAACAAAAGTACTTGCTTTCTTCTTTTCTTTGTCTACGCGCAGTGGGCCTCAGCTCTCACTCTCCACAGCTTTCATTAATGCAATACACCATCCACCTTTAACGAACACTGAGCTACCAACTCCTCTGCTGTGACCCACAATTCAGTCAAAGCACCCTATTCAGGTGAAAAACTGAACATCGTGGGGCCTGGATCAACGCTACATCTTCTCAGTCACTTGTTATTAGCCTGATGTAGGCTGCACACTGCCTGCCTATCCAGTGTTTTCCTTGCATGAGGCGGTGGGCTACCTGAAGTCCAGGACGTAAATCGACGATGAGAGTTCACACACGCGTCACACCAAGTTATAGTAAACGAAGTTTTTGAACTTTACAATGGATATTTCCGTCGCCGGCCCACTCTTGCAGCCCAAGCGAACGATACTGTTACAAAGCCAATGCGCACTTGTCTATGCTACAAAAGCCACGACACCATACGCATGCTTACGTCTAGAGTGGAATGAAACCCTTTGAATCATCGCCAAGCACTCCTCCATGTCATAACCATGCCACAATGCACCCTGAAAGAAAGAAGAAAGAGATCGATAAAACTACATCTTCAGCCCCTCTCACCTCCTGGCATCCAAATCCTTGAAAGTCGCTGGGCTGGGAGGAACCAATGGGCCCTTGACACCATCGTTGCCTTGCGGCTCGATGTATCCGGGCGCCTTGCCGTACTCACCAGAGAAGTACTTGTGGAAATCTTGGCTGTCCTCGAAGGGACGGGGTCCAAGGAGTCTGATCATGTCTTCGCGGCCGAGCATCTCCTTCTTGAGGAGCTCCTCTGCTACGAGGCCGACCTCGTGCTTCTTCTCGGTGAGGAGGTCCTTGCATTGCTTGTAGGCTTCGTCGACGATGCGCTTGACCTCCATGTCGATGTTCTTGGCGGTGTCTTCGGAGAAGGGCTTGGTGAGTTGTTGGCCCTCGCCGTCTTCGAAGTAGATGTATCCGATCTTCTTGCTCATGCCCCATTTGCTGACCATGGCGGTGGCCATGGCGGTCACCTTGCGGAAGTCGTCGGATGCGCCGGAGGTGACGGTGTCGAAGTGGAGTTCTTCAGATACACGGCCACCTAGTGTCATGGCCATGCGGTCCATCAGCTGGTTGACGTTCATGAGGTATGTGTCGCCGTTGGGAAGGTACTGGGCGTATCCAAGAGCGCCTTGGCCACGGGGAATGATGGAGACCTTCAGGAGAGGGTCGGCCCACTTGAAGTACCAACCGCAGATAGCGTGGCCGGCCTCGTGGTAGGCGACGGTCTTCTTCTCTTCGGGCTTCAGGACGAGGGACTTCTTCTCGAGACCTCCGATGACACGCTCGATGGCTTGCTCGAAGTGTACCATGGCAACAGTCTCGGCATTAGCACGGGCAGCTACGTATTGTTAGTAGATGTGCGATTACGAGGAGCGTCACTACGTACCAATCAAAGCAGCTTCGTTGACACAGTTGGCAATGTCGGCACCAGAGAAGCCCGGTGTCAAAGCTGCTAGCCTACCCTTCAAGAATTCCATGTCTTCGTTGGTGACAATCTTCGCCAGATGGACACCGAAGATCTGTCCTCGTCCGTCCATGGTAGGCTTGTCGATGCTGATGTGCCTGTCGAAACGACCAGGTCTCATAAGCGCTTTGTCCAATACATCAGGTCGGTTAGTACCAGCCAACACAACAACTTGCTCAGTGGTGTTGAATCCGTCCATCTCTGTCAGGATCTGGTTGAGAGTAGCCTCGCGCTCGTCGTTGCCACCGCCGAAGTTCTGCTTCGATCGGGCACGACCAATAGCGTCGATTTCGTCAATGAAGATGATGCAAGGCGTGCTCTTGCGCGCATTGGCGAACAAGTCGCGGACACGCGATGCACCAACACCGACGAACATCTCGACGAACTCAGAACCACTGACACTGAAGAACGGGACGCCTGACTCTCCTGCGGTCGCCTTGGCAAGAAGCGTCTTACCAGTACCGGGGGATCCAGATAAGATAGCACCACGAGGAATCTTGGCGCCGAGCTTCTGGAATCGACTGGGGTCTTTGAGGAAAGAGACGAACTCCATGATCTCCAGCTTGGCCTCGTCCATACCGGCGACATCCGAGAACTTGACCTTGACATCCGTCTCGTGGTTGAACTTCTTGGCGCGACTCTTACCCATGCCGAACACACCACCGCCTCCGCCAGCGCCGCCTCCCGCACGCCTGGTGAAGTAGAAGAGCGCACCTAGGACGAGGATGGTGGGACCGAAGGACAAGAAAGTGCCGAACCAGGAGATCTCGCTCGAGTATGCCACGGGTATGCGTTCGGAGCTTGGGATGCCTAGCTCATACTGCGCGTCGTCCATCTTGCGCTCAAAGGCCTCGACGGAACCGATTGTGAAGTAGTAGTAGAAGTTCTGGTTTACGGAAGGCGAGTCGGGGTACATGGACGACACGGCCTCGCGGTGCAGGTAGACCTTCGCTCTGTTGCCGTTCAGGATGACGATCTTCTCCACCAGACCCTTGTCCAGGAAGGTCGTTCGGAACTCCTGCCATGTTATTTCCTTGGAGTTCTCGCTCGGGAAGATGGTCTTGTATGTGAGGTATGCGAGGAAGGCGCTGATGAGGATCGTGTTGGTGTCCATACCGCCGCCGAACATGGGCCCCACCGGTCCACCAGCTCCGCCAGCGCCACCCTTGGAGCCCTTACCTGGGCCTGGGTCGTGTGCACCCGACTTTTGCTGTGGTTCCTCGGAGCCGTCCTTGAACTTCTGCTGATGTTGGTCCGCCGCCTTGCGTGCCATGTTGGTTGTTAACCGCGAGATCTTGGCCGCGGTGGCCAGGTCCAGCTTCTCGCCTCTCTCCAGCTTGTCCATCTCCTGTCGCAGCTCTGGTGGTATTCCAGTGCGCTTGATCTCCTCCATTGCCTCCTTGATGTTCTGCTTCTGTGACTTGGGGACGCCCATCGACACGAACGAGACTAGTTGATCCAGCATCTTCTCCTCCTCTGGCGTAAGTTTGGACATTTGAGGCTCTCCCTTCTTCTTTGCAGACAAAGTGAACTCAGGCTTGTGAGGCGTGTCGTCCTTCTTCGCTGGCTCGTCATCCTTCTTCTCCTTGGGCTCCTCCGGGGGCCCGGTCGCAAATCTCCGCACCCGTTGCTGGGTATATATACATTGTGGTATCGGTGCTCGTGTGCGTAATGTGCGTGGTGCCCTCGTGGCAGCGTTGAGGCAGGGTCGGGATAGGCGCGCTAGGTTGCCTGGGCGGCGGAGGAGTGTCGACATGGCGGCGGAACAGAGGTGCCGGGACTGCGGGGTGGGGTATAATATAACAATGGAATGGGGTATGTGACAAGTAGAGAAGAGTGACTGTATTACCGCGCCTGTTCACTGCCTCGGGCTGGCAGTAGAAGAATGTCTTGTGGCGGGTGCGCTTCGATGGCGAAAGCTAGGATATGACAGAATCATCGAAGTTCTACCCATGCCACCGACACGCCGACTGCCTTACTAAGCGGGGCAGCCTGCCCGCATTACGCGTGAACATGTGCCAGAGTCTAGAACGGCGCCTTGACTCGATTGTTTCTTTTGCTTCTGAGCTCTTATATTTCCGCCTCAATGCTCTACAAGAATGTGCGGTACGTGTAGACACCAATTGCCTCCTTCTAGAGTAGGTTCCCTGCTTCGGTCCGACCGCCACGCGTATTCATCTCCATGTCCAAGAGACGCGCAAGTAGGAATTCAATTGATAATACAGTAAAGTCTCTGATCAGCGCACTACAATACATGTGACATCCAGATCTCATGTAAAGTTCGCACCCGAACAACTCCGTCAAGCCACTGCATGTAGATCATGCAGATGCACGATACATGCACCGACCGACTAGTTCCATCATCCATCCTGGTCCAGGGCGATTACCATGGGTCGTCAGCCCGCAGCTATAGCGCACGAAAGCACCAACCTTATTCACACGCTGTCAGCGCCATGTTTATTCATCCGGGCCGGTATAATAGACACTTAAGGTCTTCGAACTGCCAAAGACTTCCATTTCCCAATCAATCCCACCATAGTAATGCGTCACTCTGTCATAGCCTTTGCTGCGCTTACGTTCTCCTTTCTCATATCCGCCCAAGCACCCAATGCTTCAAACACTACCTACCTGACTGCACCTGCTTTAGTCACCACACCTGAGAACACCACCACCATTCAATGCTGGCGCCTGAAATACCCTTTCACAGTATCTACAACAGCAGGGACCGCGGGAAGCCGTGCCATAGCATTAGGCAATGTGACGAGTCTAGGCTATGTCATCCAGCCACCGCGATTTGACGGCGGATTGCACAATGCGCCTACAACACAGTGAGTAGATTGGCTGTACGCTGAGCTGCGCTGACACTTTCAAGAATCGTACACTTCCTATCTGGACTCGCGCGTATCACTTTACCCCAGGACCCATCTCAGGAGCTGTGGTTGCCTGGGGGTAAGGGCGGTCTGGTGGTCGCTGCAGATACAACGGGCAAGGGACACATAACGACTTATCCGAGTGACCAAGACACAGTCGCCATTACTGCACCTTTTGACGATGGTGTGGTTCCACAGTATGAAGTGATCAACGAAGGGCCATGTATGGGGCGACAGACGTTCATCTAGTAGACTAGGAATGCGATGCGATTGAAAAGAAGGTGCATGTTGGTTGTACAGTCTATTCGTTGGCTCGATGCAAAGAGAATTGTAGTGTTCCGCTTCCTTCCTCCAACTCCTGGTGCTATACATCCTCCTTCATCTCTTATTATACATCCGCTTACTCCTCGTCGCCGAACATGGCACGGCCAGTCTTGGAGTTGAGGAACTCGTTCCTGATGTCATTGTCAGCCTGCCATTCAATGCACCATTGCCCATATATGATCCTGCTGTCCCTAGTAACATCCATTGACTCACCTCTCGATAGCCCACTGCATGGTGCCGTATGCGATAGCCAGAGGGGGGATGAAGTAGAGGACTTGGTTCCTTGAGCGGCGCATGACGTTCCAGAAGCCCTTGCCGATGAAGGTAGCCATGGGGCGCTGTCGGTTGGGGCTCAAGGCGTAGGTGACGACGCCCTTGCCGGGGCGGCCACCACCCTCGTAGGGGTTACCCCATGAGCCGATGTGCCAACTATGCCACTGTCAGCATGATCTCCTTCCTACTCCGATGGGTGTGCGATGCGAGGCGGGTCGAAGAACGGATTCTTTCGGGGAAGGTGGCCGGGGCTGCGTGCGGGTGGAGCGCGGACGTACGTGGTCTTGGTCTTTGCGAGGGTTTCAGACGGTCCCATAGCCATTTTGACGGTGTGAGAGTTGCGTGTGGAGGTGCAATGCGTGGGCGGCTGCGTTGACGTTGTTGTCAGAAAGCTGCGAGCGGTGCTGGGATGCCAAGCCTCTTTTGCTAGCACCAAATGCGGCAAGGCGCGGCAAGAGCGAATAACACCAACGTGATTGGCCGCTCAACCCCGACACAATCCTCTCGAACGTTCACCTTCCTATTACCGGGCTGGAGGAGCTTTCACATGACGGCGACTACCTCGCGGTGTATGGACACTTATCCAAGCCCGTAATCACGCCTGCTGCGAATGTTCCTACGCGTCTATTGGTCTGGACCGTCGACGCAATATCGTAAAATCAACCCGGATAGCCATCACAGAAGACAACGGAAACCCGGGATTGGAGTGCGCATCTGGACCTTGAAACTAAGTTGTAGCTGTATCCAACCACAGCTCCGATAGATCGGCTATCATTGCATCAGCGACGGCATACCCGCGTTGCAGCACGCTACGAAACAAATCCAAGACCTCGTGCATGTCATGAGCATGCCGGACACGCGCTCCTGCGACCCTCAGAGGAAAAAACAGTAGCACACCCGCAACCCCATTAGCCAGCAACTCGCGACTCAGGCAAAGAATTTGACGCATGTGCCACTCGATCTGAGAGCGAGCTAGAATCGGCGCACATGGTGCTATTGGCTTGGTCCAATGTATATGATAGTCGTAAGTGCCCGAAAGGTAGATGCTAATGGCGTGGTAGTACATGTGAGCCACGAGAAGCTCTGAGTCTGATGCGCCTGATGCATGCTGCCAGCAGTTGCTGAGCTCCCACCATTCATGCAGGGATTGCTGAAGTAGCAAGCCTTCAACAGCAAGGCACTGTGCACGCTCAGCTTGCACTTCCTCAAACAGATGGTCTGCTTCATATTCACAAAATTGGATAGTACGTATACTCAACTCAGAAAAGCTGGGTAACATGTCGAAGAGTGCTTCTTTCGGGTGCCAGAGTGCTGCACCTTCGCCACTCCAGAGCTCTGCTAGTGCGGTAGTCCACACAGGCTGGCTGAGAAAAGTTGGTTCAGAGTAGATCAAGGCCCTCGATATTTCGAATATACGGGCTGAAAGAAAGAAGTTACGCTTCTGCGTATTCTTTTGCTCTGGAAGAGCAAGGCATGAAGGTGGTTGGAGGCGCAGGATTGCGCAAGTCCCGTGCAGGAAGTGCGAGAGCCAGTTGGTCCCGCTGGCATCGCACATCAGCTAAGCCATGTTAGCCGTTGTCACCTCCTAGATGAAACTGGCGCTCACCTCGAAAAGGCCGAGCAGAAAGGTCGTCCACAGTGTTGATGGATCGTCCGCAAACTTGTTGTGGGTAATGCGGGCTTGGACACTTCTCACGGATCCTACGTAAAGCTGCATCGCGCCCTGACGTCCTTCAGGGTCTTTGGCCCCCAAAACTTCCCATTGGACCCGTTGGCATCGGTGCAAGGCTGCTACTGCACAGAGAGCATCCCTCAAAGCCACCGAAGAATGCATCATGCTTTGCAACTCCTTTTGCAGTAGTAGACCACCACTGGAAAGAACATTCATCGGTAGGAAGGAGCTGAAAAAGTAAGCCATGTTTTGCTCAGTTCTCCCTGGGCTAACTGGCGATCGTGGCTGAAGTTGCTTCCCGCCTCCTGGGTTAACGAAGACGAAACTCGAAACTGCCGACCTCGTGGGCACCACACACGCTTGTCTTCTCCCTTTGCAGTAATCGCAAGGAACGCCGCCATTACACTATAACCAATTAGTGCTGGCAGACTTGGTAGGGCTGGATCACTTGCTTTGATTTTGCGCTTAACACAGGCTTCGCACCTTTTCCGTCTAGCCTTACGACCATCATACGGCCCAATGCTGGGTGACATGTGTGGCGCTCGTACGAAGGTAAGCTGTGTAGCGACAAAGGCAGATTGCTAATGCAAGGCAAGCGATGAGGCGTCGTCTACCACAGTATCGGAGATTTGCAGGATGTTGTAAAAAGATGCTTTGGGAAGTGGTATCGCGCCGCTGAAGGACGAAGCATACGAGCAACGGGCCCACTAGAGGCGGTGCCAGCTAACTTGACCGTTTTAGGAAACGAAATAACGCGTCTAGACTTTCTTGGGACTAGAAACCAATGGCACCGACAAGCCGCCGGGGAAGATCTCCTCCACTACCCATGTCCGTCGAAAATGCGGCTCTGCTGCACTAGCAAAGAAACTGGAGTATAGTCGTATCCACTGTCATGTCCGCTTTTGGTCACGATAGAGCGCTCGGAAGAGGGTCGAGCATCTCCTGCACGTAGATGCTTACCTCCAGCCAGAACTATAGATACCACTCATGCACTCAAACATATCCATCACAAGCACCTTCCTCTGCTTTCGTTTCCAACTTCAAAAGATCTCACATACTATCTCCGCCGTCATCAACTATCGAAATCATGGGACTTCGCACCTCAGTTCTTCTGGTACTTTTGGCATCCTCGCCTGGCTTTACATTTGCCAAAACTACACTTCCAATCGTCGCCTCTCATCATCAGGATGTGATGATCGCTTCCGCCTCGCTGACCGACTATACTCGCTCGGACCCATACGCCAGCGACGGCCGCCCTCGATCTATCATGGTATCCGGCTTCTACCCTACTACCCAATGCCGTCGCAAGAAGATCGAACCTTACATGCCTCCCGCGACCGCATCCTTCATGGACACCAAGTTCGGTGCATACGGTCTTCCAAATGGCAGCTTCCAATCATTAGGTCTCGATACCTGTATGACTCCTGCAAAACGAGGCGGATGCTCCAAAGACTTGCCGGTCGTCCTCTTCTCAGGCGCACTCGCTACATCTCGACACCTGTACAACGCCATGCTCCAGAACATCGCGGCTACTGGATATGTGGTACTCTCCATTGACCACCCTTACGATGCGGACATGGTGGAGTTCCCGGACGGTACCATAGTGACGGGCGTTAATATCGAGAGCGATGCCGAGGTTGAGCTTGCACTCAACACACGAGTCGCAGACATCGAGTTCGTCTCCAAGCAAATGAAGAACGCCTCAGCTATCAAAGAGCTACTTCCAGGATACACGGGCGCCAAGAACGTGCCCAAGATGGCCGTCGTCGGACACTCCCTAGGAGGCGCAGTAGCTGCCAGCGCGATGATGTCAATAACCTCTCTCAAAGGCGGAGTCAACCTCGACGGCTCCATGTTCGGTCCCGTATTGACGACCGGCTTCAACGGCCCCTTCATTCTAATGGGCCACGAGAACAAAACACAAGAAACCGATCCTTCCTGGAAGACTATCTGGCCAAACCTCTCTGGCTGGAAGCAGGAGTTTGAAGTCAAGCACTCAGCACACTACAGCTTCTCGGATCTCCCCTTGGTCATTTCTGCATTGGGTCTGGATGGGAAGTTGCCAGCGCAGGTTGGAGAGCTTCTTGGTACTATTGAGGGTCGTAGGATGACGGGCCTTACGACTACGTATGTTGCTGCTTTCTTGGATATGGTATTGAAGGGTGGGAAGGAAGCTGCTTTTGCTAAGGCTGGCGGTCGGTTCACTGAGGTTGAGGAGCTGGCTTAGGCGATTAAGAGGAGGAGATTGGAGTCGCACCTTGGTGTGGGAGGTACAAGCGACGATGTATAGTATTCTTTGGTTATGCCGATAGTTCTTAATTATTAAACTGCGGTGTTTTACCCTTAACTTGTCTCAACATCGAGTGCTTAGTCGTAACGTATACCAAGGCACTATAGACCAGGACGAACCAATACCAGGCCGTACTCTACGTCAAAGGTGCACTCTATCGTCGTTGCTGTGTTGCACCTAAGTAACCCCTTACTCCTAAGAATCGCGTCTAGCGTTTGCCTAATTTGGTGTTAGCGCCGTTGCCGTGCACAGATCCCGGTCTTCAGCAGAACTTCTCTCACGCAACGCATCTTTAACAGCAACAGCGCCCACCAGCTCGCTCGTTTACCAGCTCACCTCCATGATGAGGCTGCCAAAGCCAATCACAAGGCAGCTCAGTTCTAGTGCGCGCGTACCTACTCCAACAACGCATTCGTCCTCGGCTCCCCCTCGCAGCGGATTTGGGAAGAAAAATGCCCCAAAGCACCAAAGGTTGCTCACTTTTGACGATAGATCGCCACCGTCAGGTCTGGATAGCCGGAAACAAGAACGCTTTGATGATGCATCATTCCAGCTGTATTTCGAAAAACGACTGGAAGAGTTAGGAGAGGACCTCAAACTTTTGACGCGCAACTCTCCATACTCACTGCTTGCAAGCTTTTTCTGCAACACTAGTTTCCTCTGCAACTATAATTGGAAAGATTTTCCCGAAAAGCCTTGGATTTCGGGAACGACATCCGGGGAGACAACTCGTTCTTTATGCCGAGGCCAGTATCACAAGATGGTAAAGGATAAATATCTGCATAGTCGTAGAGACATCGAACAGAAATGCCCTAAGCTACACAGATACCTGGTAGAGTATCATGGCAGTACACGGCAAGCTATCCTTAGCACATTACCACTACGGATAGCTACGGGTGACGCATTGACGACTGCACACCTCCTCGCAGACCGGAAATTTGTGAAACGAGCTCTAGACTTGCGCACGACGGTCAAGAACATTTTTCATACTGCGATGCTCATGAACAAGATGCTCAAAGAACTGGAGAATACTCGCGTAGTATCGGCAGCATCACTATCTGACATGGACTACTTCCAGATCAAGGTACAATTTCATTGTGAGAGGGAAAGCCAACGAGAAGCTTTGCGAAATGTGCGTAGGTCAACGCAACATGTACGGTCGACTGTCGAGCCATCCATTTCAGACTCTGGACTTGGCCTGTGGAAACGTATCTCTGCCTTGCCATCACGGTTTCATGGTAGCCATTAGCTTCAGTTGATTTTCAATCCTCGGGAGACTCAAACATCTCAGCCAAGGCACAACTCCGCTTCGACAGAATACAACCGAGCTGGTGCGGCTCGGGTCAAGCCTATTCACCATTTCTACGACCATTTTGCTTTCCTTGACAAGCATTCTCAATTATGGCCAGCTTCTATTCTACGTCTCATGCATTACGAGATGAACAAAATGTTGGGCCAACTGTATGGGCAACGAATCCCGCATTTCTTAAACGAACATTATAAGATGACGAAGGCGAGGGCTCATTAAATACCTGTCCCTGTTGTTCACGCGCGTGTCGCGCACTGGATTACAATACGGAAGTTGCAAGCCCAGATTAACATGACTGCAAAGGAGCTGGAGGACACGGTTGACGACCTCTTCGACTTTCAAATCTTCCAATATACCAACACATCTGTCCGGGTATCGCAGGGTTTGATTGACAAGAGTCGTGCTATAGGAATGGAGATGCTGGAACGCGAAGAATCGTGAAGACACTAGGTACATGGAGAAGGCTGCGATCTGAGTTTAACAGGCGGTTTGAGCGCTACAAGAAAGATGTCAAAATTTTACAAATCAGCACATGCATCGATTCCATATATTAGAACGAGAACCGCTCTCGTCAGCATACGTTCTACCAGAGTACTACACAGTGTCATGTTGCAGTCTCACCTGGGCATACTGGAGCCCTATATCCTGCGCAGATTCTTGTTCTAGGGCCGCCTACCAAGACATACACATCATTGAGACCGTCATAGCACGTATCAAATGTGACAGTCCATGCCACCTTATGACCGGTGGCGCGTGGGAAGTGTCAAAGACGACTGACCAGAAACGACATGGCCGGATCATACCGAGATCGTGGGGTACAATCGCATGTACCTGTACTAGCGCAAGCGTATCCACAGAGGTGCGTTCTCTCCTCATTATGTGTCACTGTACCGCATCGTATCCATGGACGTGAAGAATGACATACGGAGAAGAGAACGCGCTGTGACGATGCGAGCTGTAAGAAGTGCGGCTATGCGGCGCGCCACCAACCTGCTAACCAGCCTCTTGCAGAATACATCGACATTTGAAATCATTAATAAGAACAACAGGAGCGAAAGTGACGTTTGAGGTGCACCACCAGGAGGGCTAGATCCGAGGTTTGCCGTGCGATTAAACGTTCTTCCAGTGGTCCCGATGTTTCTAGCGTGATGACGTCACCCGCAGCTGTCGCGCTACATCTATGATATGAAGTGTATCAGCATCAAGCATCAGAAGGGACCCCAAAGAACTTGAGGGTTTACTCAGAATCTCAATTAATTCAATCATGGCACCTAAGATCTTCCTGTATGTATATACATTGCACAGCTAGTCAACTCTGCTGACGTCAACTCTCCATGCAGCACCGGCGCGACCGGGTACATTGGAGGCGACACCGTCTTTGCGCTGTACGAGAAGCACTCTGATTATGAGATTGCGGCTCTTGTGCGAACAGGTACTTATCATCTTCCTCATGATGAATGGGGCATTATGCTGACATTGGTGAAGAGGAAAAAGCAAAGACTGTCACCGAAGCTTTCCCCAAGGTGCGGATCGTCATCGGTGGTTTGGACGACTCCAAGACCCTGGAAGATGAGGCAGCAAAGGCAGATGTAGTCATCCGTAAGTTATTTGCAGCCTTTTCTGGCAATGAAGTCCATACTAACAATCGCAGACACCGCAGATGCATCCGACCACGAAGGTGCCGCAAAGGCCATCGCAAAGGGCCTTGCATCCGGCCACTCCAAAGAAAAGCCCGGCTTCTGGCTCCACACTGGAGGCACCGGTATCCTCTGTTGGGAAACCATGCGCGACGACAACAAGCTAGGCGAATGGTCAGAACGCGAGTACAACGACTGGACCGCCGTACAAGACCTAACCGGCCTACCCAAAGACGCCTTCCACAAGAACGTCGACGACCTCGTACTGTCCGCCGGATCCGAATCAGTCAAGACAGCTATCCTCTGCCCACCCACCATCTACGGACGCGGTAGAGGCCCATCGAACACCCGGAGTCGACAGGCGTATGAGCTTGCGCACTTGATCTTGACTGGCGAATACATCCCCATCATCGGCCAAGGAAAAGCACGCTGGAACAACGTCCACGTCTCCGACCTCGCACAGCTCTTCGTCCTACTCACTGAAGCCGCGGTGGACAACAATACCGACGCTAAGCTCTGGAACGAGCAGGGTTACTACCTCGTTGAGAACGGCGAGCACCTTTGGGCTGATCTCGCACGTCTCATGGGTAAGAAGGCGACGGAGTTGGGTCTTGTTAGCAAGAAAGAGTTGAAGGAGCAACAACTTGGTAAAGATAAGGCGATCGAGCAGGCGGGCTTCGAGGCTGTGAGTTGGGGGTTCAACAGTAGGGGTAAGGCTGAGAGGGCGAAGAAGTTGGTTGGATGGCAGCCGAAGGGACCGAGTATTGAGGATACTGTTGAGGAGATATTGAAGGATGAGAAGACCAGGCTGGAGAAGAAGTGAGAAGCGTAGTAGCTTATCGATGTAGATTAATTCTTATCTGATAAAGCGTCAACGTGCATGTTGCCAAACAGCATAGTTAGGCGAACCTGCGCATATCTTGGCCGCATTGATAGGATGCTCATGCTGCGCCACAATCCTCGGCTGGCCTGATGTTCCACACGCCAGGCAGCAGCAGTTGCACCTGATTGCGCTGTCAGGTCTCGAGAGTACAAGGTACGCCGAGGTTTCGTTCCATTTTATGCAGGACACGAGCAGACAAAAGTCATATCCGTACACCTCATCCACTTGAAGCCAGCAGCTCGCCCATTTGACGAAGTTCATCACTATGGCGAGTATCGAAAGCCGCCCTCTTGGGCAGCAGGCTCTTCGCGGCTTTGGCATCTTCCAAGCCATTGTTTCCATACCCACAATGATAATTTTGGGCTTCTTTGCATGGGAACAGATGACATATCCCTGGGAAGAGAACTATTACTACTTCTTGTACGTGCGCCGTCTACCCACAGACAC
Organism: Alternaria triticina; assembly: GCA_022609215.1. Classification (NCBI taxonomy): domain Eukaryota; kingdom Fungi; phylum Ascomycota; class Dothideomycetes; order Pleosporales; family Pleosporaceae; genus Alternaria; species Alternaria triticina. The sequence continues at coordinate 151,508 of JAGKPX010000051.1, forward strand.
ATCTCACCAATCCTATCATGCGCAGATGAACTAATGTCTGCAGCGCATCTTCCATAACGGCGCTCATGTCCGCCGGCATTGTGTTCATCGTGTACGTCCAGCGCAAGGCCATTGCGACACCGTTCCAGACGTTCATGTTCGAGATCGCCAAGTCGGTCCTTGCAACAGGACTATGGCTTTGGCTTATCTTGGACTCTGCGTTTGGCCCAGGTCGAGGTTACTATATAGATCCGAAATATGTTAGGAGACGGGTCCAGCGTGATGCGCTGGCCAGTCTATTGTTGCTGTGAGTCTGCGGCCGTCGAAAGAAGTAAGCCAGGGCTAACTTCGCGCCGTGTCTTCTTCTATCCGCCGCTTGGGTATGCGTATGTTGTTTGGAGGACGAAGAGTAGCCATGGAGACGTTGAGCGCGTGATCGACGAGGAGGAAGGAGTGGATCGAGCGGAACGATCGCCGCTGCTATCGCGAAATAGCGGGAGGGTCCTGGGTTAGCGCTGTGGTGTTAGCTATATGTCTTGAGTACTCCTGTGAACAGATTCTGAGGGCTAGATGTCAGATTTGGAGAGGCAACCAATCCTGATCGCTGGCTAGACCAGTCTTTGCAAGTTGTTGTATGTGCGACCAAATAGTGTGAATTAAAAGTCGTTCTTTTTGGGGTATGTGACAAGTGCCATTCAAATACTGAGTGTTCCATGTAACCACTCACTGCTCGCACGCTAAGTTCACGTACGGCTACCACAGCGAGCGTACGTGACCATGGTGTGACATGTCCTTCCTTGGGACTGTGTGTTGATCATGTATCGATAGGACGTCCCTCATCGTAGAGCGAAATAGGCTGTTCGCCTTCCCTTTGTTAACTCTTCGTAGCGAAGGTATCCGCGTCCGTGTGCCTCCACAAATTCATAACAAGCCGGTTTTTTCCAAGCCTAGCCTCGTGCTTCAAAAGTCGTTGGGCCAGCACTTCTCCTTGGGCCATGTTGTGGCGTCGTGGCTCGCGGCGTGGGCCTCAAGCTGCGCCTTGTTGGTGTTGACGATTTCGCGGCGGCAGTTCTGGCACTGTATTGAATCGGATGGTCAGCTATGCGCAATGATGCCGTGCAATGCAAGAGCATCAGGTGAGAAGCGCAAGAGTGCCTACGATGGACGTCGGCTTAGGCGCCTTGACGGGCAGGCCGTTTGCCTTGACTGGCGCGCGAGTGCCAGCCTTGTCGGCTTTCTTGTGCTCGCGCTGGATCTTGGGTGGTGTCAGTAAATCTTGTTGCGTTGTTGAGAGTTCCTAGTGACACGTACTCTATCCTTCTTGGAGATAGGCATGGTGGTGGATCGAGTGGATATGTTGGTGTAAAAGCGAGGGGAAATGTTCTGCAAATAGCGCGGGAGAGCGCGATCACTTTGATCAGGGTCTCGCTTAGCGCGTAGTCTGACAGATAAGCCCCGCTTATCGCCGCCTTCTCTCACATCACGAGCCATACTACCGTCACATCATTTACATCACTTTCAATCTTTTGAAAGCTCAGCTCGCAAAGATACAGCAAGTTCTCGGGCATGAGAATTCCCGTCCGCAAATCTTGGTGCGCACTTGGCACTAATCACGATATGTCTTGTCCGCTTGAACATGTTACGGATAGGTCGCGAATCTGGAATTCATTGCTACCTAGGTAGGAGTAACAGTCCTTTATGATGCAACGTGAGAGGATCGTGACTGCTGACTACGAAAACTCGATATCTTCTAGCAGCACTCCGCGCTTTAGCAACTCTGATCTCGTCAATCTCGGATCATGCCACGTCCATGTATCTGGTGCACTTTCATGGCTAAACTGTTGCCAAAATCGTCCTTGCGTATCAGTTCTTCGACGCCATCCTAATGGCAATTCGGTGCTCAATCTTGGATCTTCGACTTGAATCTTGCCGGATTCCGTATGTAGAAAGGCCCAGTAGTACCTCCCTGATTCCGCGTCATAATGTAACACCTTCTTAGATGCACTTGGTAAGGGACCCAAGAATGCTTCGTTGTTTCCGAGTCCAGACATATAGCTTTCTCCAATGATCTTATACCTCCCATTTGAATCTGCGCGAATGACCATGGGAGCGTTAAACCCAAGCAGGACGCATATGTGGTCGCCTTCGCGCGCACCTAATGGGCCTAAGCCGAAATAATTCGAAGATAAAGTGAAGAACGCTCGCAGATTACACTTGCTGAAAACATGAGCTGAGACCAGATGCTCTCCTCGGTGCATGACGGCCTCGTTGCCCACCAGGCTTATGTCTTGAAGAAACGCTAGAGTTGACTCTAAAGTTGGAACCATCTTGAAAGGTGGCACATACAGGTCCGATATGTAACCTCCACAGATACTAAGACAAAACGCTTCGGCCATGGATTTGCCATCAACGTAATTCGAAGTCATATCTAGACTTTTTGCCCACCGTCGGATGTTGGATTCGCAATCTTTGTGTGACCCATCAAAACTATCCATCTTCGTAATTCTACCCAGCTTCAATCCCGTCACTCTCAACACCCTGTATTGCAAAAGCGCTACCTCGCACGCAGAGTTTCCGGAAGCGTGCGATTGCGTGGTGGTGCTTATAACCAAGGTCCTGAGATCAGGTGTCCATGAGGGCCAGTCTCTCACTGTTTCATCGTATTGGCAGAGACCCAACATGTCAAGGCGATTCGACATGTTTGTATAGTGCATCATCAGGTCCATGTATACATCTATCACTGGTTTCTCGTAATCGGGCCGCAAACCTATTCTGGTTTCCGTTCTGGATGACAGCCCCAGAATACCGTATACACGATCTCGCGGATCAATGCATCGAGAATATCGCATAAAAGTAAACAAATTTAAAAGCCGTTCCTGAAATGCACTTGCAAGACGAAAGCAAAGATTCAAGAGTGTTACGGCGTCTTCCGATTCCTGAATTTCGCATGGAATGACACTTCTCTTGTAGGCCATACAACAGAGCAGAATTTGGAGCTTTGCCCAATGCATTGTGTCGGCGCCGCACATTATCATTGCGTTTGGTTTAGCCAGCTGGATCTCCTGCCATATCCAGAACCGTTGGAACCAGGGTCGCCTCAAAAAGATTACGATCGCCTGCCAGGTTGCTATGCCATAGGGAAGCTGTGCCCTGACATCGCCCCAATGAGCATCGTATGGTTGATCAGACAAATTTCTCAGATCCGCCTTTTCATGATCGACCTCGGCTTTCGTAGCAAGGAACTCGCATGTTTCCATGACTGTCTTGCTGTCGGCATCGTCCAGCCCTAACCAAACAATGACTCTTTCTGCTAAGCTGAAGATGTCAGCCATTCGCTGGACCTGCTGACCTCTCTCGCTCAGGTCTTTCTGATTGATCGCAATAGCGTCTATCCATAGTATCCTGGGTACAACAGGATCGCGAAGATACGGCAAAGCTTCTGCGAGGTTTTCGGTGATATCGATGCTGTGATCGCTACTAGACGAGACTCGAAGTTTCCGTGGTGATTCGGCCGAACCCCAGGTGTATGAGAGCGCTTCATACTGTGGTACATCTTCATTCGTGAGCCGATTGATGTTAAGGTCGCAAATCACTTCACTATCTCGATCCGCCGCGGGTAGTAAAGTGATCAGTCGGATCTCATCGTTGATTTCGTTCAGTGGCTGGTAGACGCATTGAGCCATTTCTGCTATCGCCGCAGATATCGAGCAGCCGTGATCGAATGCAACAAGTGGCGGGCGGGTAGCTCAAGCAGAGGTTGTAAAAGTGTATGACGAGCGAAACGATGTAGGATAAACTGCATGTGGTGGCCGACAGTAGGAGATATCAGCTGAAAGGCTGCATAAGGAGGATGTCCAGCCTTCTTGTACAGTTGGTGGCGCATCTTATCTGCACAATATCAGCGCGCATGACAAGGTGCACCACGGCTTTCAATGTCAGCCTTCAGCCTTGTGCGGGGTGCTCAACGTGTTGCATTGGTTACTGCCGCGATGATCCACCGAATGATGGAAAACCACATGTATGGCGCTGTGCGGAAGTATTGAAATTACGGGATGTGGGTGCGTGAAGAGAATGAGGATGCATTGCGGTGTCGAGACACCATTACCAGTAGCAGCAGCAGCGAACGACATGCGCAGAGCAAAGAATATCACATCCATCAAACAGCTGTTTTCGGTGCGACAACGGAAAGCGCAACAGAAGTAAACAACGATCTCGATGAGAAGGAAGATCGTGAAGGGCGCCGCACGTGGCGAAGAAGCCCCGAATCGCGGCTTCCACTTTCCGCGTTGTAGCCCTTACCCCTAATTGGCCAGCGGAAACAAACAACGCGCTATTTTTATCAGAACTTCCGCCGCGCTGACTACCCAAACCTCTAATTCCTCAGCGCGCCCTCAATAAATCTCCAAATTCGCAACAGCCTGCACGCCGGCACAGAAAGCCTAGAAGACTGCCTTTGACAATTTTTGGTCGATTTCCTAGTACAAAGACAACGAAATGGCGCGTGGCAACCAGCGCGACAAGGCTAGGGAGAAGAACCTCAAGGAGCAAGCTGGAAAGGTATGTCTGATCGCCTTTTGTGCCGCCACGAACAACGGCTATCTCTGTCGTTAGTCTTATGATGAAAAATCGCTAACCTCCTGGGCAGAAAGGCAAGAACACTGTATGTCTACACGAGAAAGACCGGCCACAGGGGCCTCGGGGGATGTTGGCTAACCACAGGCTGCAGCAATCCGGTACCGAATTCGCGCGCACCAAGGAGAACGTAGCAGAGATCATGCGCGCTAAGCAGGCAGCTGGTAAGCTCCCCATCTCGCATTTCGAATTTGCAGGCCACGAGATGACCATGCGATACTCTCGAGATCGCGACGCTGACTCCGTGTGTAGCTGAGGCAAAGAGGGCCGCTGAGGGCGCTAAGAAATGAGCGGTCAGACAAGATGCGCAACGCGACAAACGACAACATCTTGACGCCACCACCGCCCTCACAGTCAAGTTGTTCAGAAGCCTATCATCATGAAGCGGAGTTTCCTGGGTTTGGGTTAGAAGGCGAAGGAGTGTGCTTGGATTGATTCTTGGATATACCGAATACACCGATTTTTGATTTTGAACGCCGTGAGGAGCCCATTGCGCCTTTTTCCCATGCAACATACGGGTCTTTCTTACGATCACAATACAAACACCAAGCACTAACAGCAGGTTTAGAGGCTGGAAAGATTGTGAAAGTGCGATCTCTTGGATCTAGCTCTAATACTAAAGTTTTTTACAACGTTACAATCAAGTCTTTAACTCAAACAGCACCACCGCGCGGCTACCATCGCAGCATGTGGATTACGGTATAATGCGAAACGCCCCAGCAAATGATAAAAATGGTATAAGGATCCGGGGGGAACAAATGCTAAACCAGAAGCTTTCTTGCCCGAACCCGTCGTAAGAATGTTGTTCTCGACCACCACCTCTCCCCAAGACCAACCAAGCACATACACCTAGTCGATCCATTCTCCTTCTCCTACTCATTACACCGTTTCTCCAAGTTTATATTCGTGAAGGCGTCTATGCGATCATGCCGGGGAAACCACCGAAGTTGTTGATGGCGGCGGTCTCGGGGAAGGAGGCCATGCCGCAGAGGCATTGGCAGGAGCAGGTCTGGCCGGCACCGTCGGTTCCTTGTCCAGCGACGACGGTGGCGGAGGCGAGAGCACCGGTGCCAGTACCAGTGCCAGTTGCGGCGGCACCACCAGCCTCGACGGTGACGGTGGTAGGGGCGGCAGCGGCGCCGGGGTCAACGGACTGGAGGTCTCCGGCGACGAGGCCGGTGCCGTTGGTCTTGATGGCTAGGCCCTTAAAGTCGGCCATGGTCTTGTCGCCAGTTTCGGCGGCATTGATGCTGAAGACCATGCCCTTTCCGCAGTGGATGCCGTTTTGTTGCTTGCAGTAGAACCCTTGATGGTGTTAGCTGTCGTTCATGTTATCACCAAATGTAGAAAACTTACAGAGCGGCTCTGTTGTCTCAACAGTCATGTTCCATGTGACACCGGGCTTGCCCTCGGGGTTGGGCATGAAGCCAGAGTCCATGCCTCCCTCCATCTTTTTGCAGGGCTCGGCGAAAGTTGATTGAGTGGCGGTGTGGTTCTTCTGCATGAATTCGAAGACGACCATGTCGCCGACGGCGGCCTTGATGGACTCGGGGTTGTATCCTAGTACGGGTGCCATACCAGTCTCGACGGGCTTGACTCCACCAACGACGACCTGTTGTATGTTAGATTGAGTTCAGTAGTCAATAGTATGATTAAACTTACAGTGTGCGTCATCGCACCAGTTGCGACCTCGGGGGCAAGGCTCATAACCTGCATCTCGGCGGATGCAAGTACGGCCGCTAAGGGTAGTGCTGTGAAGTACTTCATTATGACTAGATTGCGTATCGTGTAAAAGTGTCGTAAAAGTGAACGTAAGCCTGCGCTGCAAGCACTAGAATATACGATAGAAGGTTTGAAGGATTGAAAGGGCACTACGAGGGCCGGCTCGGACAGTAAGAAGCAGATGAAGTAAGAGAAAGAGACAGTGAAGCACTGGTATTATGAGGCAAGAGCGATGAGATGAGGAGAAAGTTTATGCCTGGGGATTGTCTATTCCTTAAATCCACGCATGAAATTGTTGGATTTGGAAGGCGTGCAGGCCGTTGCGCACATGGCGAAACACCAGCCCCTTGCGCTCGGCATGGCATGGGGGAAACGTTGATCGGCTGCAAGAATGGCGAGATTTTGGTGATGCGCACTTGCTTGGGCGCAACGGCGGGGGGTGTTTGGGACTCGAACCGTTGGAGGTGGGTTCGAGACTGTCGCGGTGGTGTCGCAGATCCGTCTCGCTTCTCGCCAGACAAGCCCAATGCGGTAATCTAAGAACCACCAAGGCTATAGACGCAGGGACAGAACTAATCAGGATGCCTGGACTATGGGGCTGGAAACTCGTGAGCCGCATGGAACTGCAGAGCTTTCATCTCGCAGCCTGTGTTCCCGAGGAGTTGAGGCACGAACTGTGTAGGTCGTCAGTCGCGTGCAGGGACTAGACCATGGCAATCCTCACCCCATTGGTTCAAAACAACGACTTTCAAGCCTCAATATGTCTGCTTCGTCTTCTAAACTTGCTCGGCAGCCACAATGTGATGCGCACAGCCTCCAAAATGCGTCATTCTCTGGATCCGCTACTGAGTCGCTGGGGGCTCTTTACGAGCCTGCTGTTGGCCAGCATGCAGACCAGTGTAGTAACCGGCATAGTACCAAGACATCATAATGTTCTTCATATTCTCGTCTTGCACTGTTCAGAATTAGCAGCATGTCACCAACTGTCAAACTTCCACACTATCCGGAAGTAACGGCTGTCAAAATCACGACTTACCTGTTCCAAGGATGGCCTGCGGCATGGCATCTGCAAGAGTGCCGGCAGCATGTGGCACCGGAGGAGCCTCAGCACTTGGCGATTGGATCTGCGGTTCTTGCTGCCCGGAGAGATCTGGTTCCTGGTTCTCGTAAGACAGGGTTCGGTACTGGGCTGTTTCATGTGTACACGTACCTGCTGCGGCGACGGTCCGCTTTGAGCAACGCCATTGGTTTCTGACAGCGGCGTATCTACATCTTCATGATCCGCGACACCGCTGGTCTCTGCTGTTGCCGATACGGCCTCCGCTTCATCCATCAGGTCCCCATATTCCCTGGAAACGTTAGTATCGTGATGTAAAGGCTTGGAGAGCTGCTTACCCCCGTGCTTCTTTTAGCTCTTCCTCCGTCAGGACGTCTTCAAGTTTCTTGCCCGATTGGTGGATACTGTGGTATTTCTGTTCTGTTTAGTCGATATCCTCGCGGAAACTACGAGAACGACGCGTGTAGAAACGTACCTTGTACTCATTCACCGCCTCATCCCAGGAATCGATCAGCAGAGAATCATCCCACGCGTTCTTGTCGCTCATGTCTACAATGGGTGCCATGTTGAAGTTTGGGTAAACAGTGGTGTACAGAGCAAGTTGAGTTGATAGCCCAGTAAAATGCTGTAAGGGCGTTCACTTGTTCTCGGTTCGAAGTATTTCGCTTGGTGTGAAGTGAGTATATGGAGTTGAAGATTAATGGTGAGGGCTGGGGACTATCTTGGCAGGTGTCCATTAGCGCGACTGCCACGAAAAAAGTTCCCGCGTCTGAGCTCTCTTCCGAACTTTTGCGCGTAACAACATTCGCGACCACACAGACCCCACGCCATTACACGAACTTACAATGGCTGCCGAAGACACCAAAGGAAAGAAGCGCAAGGGTGAGTAATTGCGACGTTAATAATTCCCGAACACGTTAGCTAATTTGTCTCAGGCGCATCAGAGACGGCGCCCAAAGCGAAGAAGCCGAGAAAGTCGGACGATGTCGCGCCCGTCGAAGCCAAGCCAACGCGGAAATCTGCGCGCAAGCAAGCCGCCGACTTTATGGACATTGAAGAGGAAGCTGCGCCCGTCGCTGTTGCCGAGCCTGTCAAGCCGAAGAAGGGCAAGAAGAGCAAGGCCGCTGCCGACGTCGATACCGAGATGGCCGAGCCCGTCGCGGAGGTAGTCGAGGTCGCTGAAGTACAGGAGAAGCCTAAGAAGCAAGCAAAGAAGGGCAAGGCCGCCGCCAAGGCCAACACAGAGGTCGTTGAGCCTGTCGCTTCCGTGGTAGAGGTCACTGAGGTGCAAGAAAAGCCCAAGAAGGGTGGCAAGAAGGGCAAGACTGTAGTCGCAGAGGAGACCGTCGTAGCAGAGGCCCCTAAGGAGAAGGCTAAGAAGTCCAAGAAGGGCAAAGCTGCTGAGGCCGAGCCAGTTGAGGACGCTGTCGCCGTAGTAGAGGAGACTACTGCAGTCGCAAAGCCAGCGAAGGCAAAGGGAGGAAAGAAGCAGAAGGCGACTGAACCCGAGGTTGAGGTCACCGAGGTCACAGCGGTGGAAGACGACGCGGACGATGCCGCCGAGGACGACCAGACGGCAGCTCTCCTCGCTGGCTTCAGCGACTCAGACTCCGATGACGCCGATGAGGACGTCAACTTTGACGAAGAAGCAAAGGTCCCCAAGCTCAGCGCCAAGCAGCGGAAAGCGATCAAGCAGGCGGAGGCGGCACCCAAGTCCAACCAGCCTGGTGTCCTTTACGTCGGGTATGTGGACCAGCCCATTATCTACTACATATTGCTAACAATGCGTTTAGTCGTGTGCCCCGCGGTTTCTTCGAGCCCCAGATGAAGCAGTACTTCTCGCAATTCGGCAAGGTCAACCGGTTACGCCTGTCACGCAACAAGAAGACTGGTGCTTCCAAGCACTTCGCTTTCGTCGAGTTCCAATCTGAAGAGGTCGCTGACATCGTTGCACGAACAATGAACAACTACCTACTGTTCGGTCACATCCTTAAAGTCCACCTTATTCCTGCCGAACAGGTACATCCCGACCTCTTCAAGGGTGCCAATGAGCGGTTCAAGGTCGACCCTCGCAACAAGAAGGCCGGTCTCGAGATGGAGCGCGGTGTTGAGCGTGCGCAGTGGGAGAAGCGCGTGGAGAACGAGAACAAGAGAAGGACAAGCAAGGCTAAGCAGCTCAAGGAGGTCTTTGATTACGAGTTCGAAGCACCGGCGCTCAAGACTGTCGACAGCGTCCCTAAGCACACCAGCATCACTACGCTTGAGGCCGCGAAGCCCCAAGAGCTTCTTACTCAGGCGGCTACTGAGGAGACCACAGTTGCTGAGCTCCCCAAGGCCAAGAAGGGTAAGAAGGGCGCCAAGGCTCAAGCAGCACCACTACCTGCAGAGGTTGCTGAGGTCACAGAGGTAGTCGAGGCTGTCTCACCTGCGCCAGCAAAGAAGGGCAAGAAGGGTGCAAAGGCCAAGCCTGTTGAGGCAGCTGAGGTCGTGGTGGAGGAGGTTGCCGCGCCTGCCCCAGAGAAGAAGACTAGGAAGCGCAAGTCAGATGTCACAGTCGAGACCACTACCGTCACCGAGGAGACCGTGCCGGAAGTAACGCCCAGGAGCAAGCGCACCAAGAAGGAGAAGGTCGTTGTCGAGCCCATCGTCGAGGAGAAGAAGGCCGCTGCCAAGCCTAAGAAGGCCAAGAAGGCGAAGGCCTAGACGCGCTGATATCAGCTCTGACAGCTGTCAGCTTCGTTGTACATGTTTAATGGCCGCGGCAGTTTACGATTTTCTGCATTCGACCACCTGCACCAATCTTCATCGATGAGCCGGCGTTACGTAGACAAAACGTGGTTTCAGCGTATCTATACCAATGCAGCATTCTGCCATTTGCTTTCGCTCCCTACCGCACGTCATGTGTATTTTTCACAGGCCATCCACCTGATTTGACGTTGTGCTTCTCAAGTGGGCACGTCCCCCCTGGTCTTTACTCCACATTTAAACCTCATGCAGAAGGGATACTTGCGCTTACACGGTCTACCTGTCCAGATGTGGAAAGTTTCCGTAGAGTGGATTCTATCTCTAGTAGACACGGGAGATAGTTGTCGTATAAGATGACAATGCATCCTTCGCCAACATCTCTATCACCTCTACATTGCTGACATGCTTTAAAAAGTGTCTCTTCGTCTGCACCTCATCGTATCCATTTTCTCATTCCTCATTAAATCCATCACTTCACAATGGCAGAGAACGACGCACGCCTCGCGGCATCTCAGATGTACGACTCAGTCACTTCGCTACCCCCAGCAAAACGACACATCATCACCCACAACGAAGAGGGCAAAAGCACTGTCCACTCGAGCCCAACGTTGCAATACTACGGGTACCCTGGTATTGGTGGAACATCTCGATCTTGTAAGTCTTGTTCTTCTTACGGTGCGCGGCATCCCATTGCTAGACTATGGGAAAATGGTGATAATACTGCACACCGTCGACATATCCATCAAGCAGACATACTAACACAACTCCCCTACTAGACGCCACATCCTCCATCCCAGCGACTCTCCAAAACGACCAAGATATTGCAGCCTATACGTCCACAGAGGGAGAATCAAGCTACACCGGTCGCAGCATCGTAGCCAATGGATCTGGTTCCCACCTCATCGTCTGCGACCTCGCTCCCGGCCAGGCCAGTATGATGCACCGCACTGTATCCATCGACTACGTAATCTGCACCCATGGTGATGTCCGTATGCAGACTGCTACTGGAGAAATGATAGATTTGAAGCCTGGTGTACGTAATCCTTATCTTGTTCCTCTTTTTACCTTGCTTGCTCGATTTTCCGTGTTCTTGGGGAGCCGTTGAAGTCGCTGCGAATTTTGAATTTGTGGTTGCTGATGATTGAAAACAGGACCATATTATCCAGCGTGGAACAATGCACAAGTGGCATAATGCGTCGGAGACTGAGCCCGCGAGGTTCATTGCTATCACGTTGCCTGCAGAGCCGTTCCAGGTACCGGGTACGGGAGAAATGTTGGCGGAGGAACATGTCCAGGGGAGTGAGGCTAAGGATTGGGATGTTAGCAAGATGTAGTTTAGTGAATCGAAGCTTTGGGGGAGGACGGAGCGTAGTTGCATCATAGAAGAGGATGTAAGAGCAGCACGAGGATGTTGAAGCATACGGCTATGAACATGAAGAGATCACCTCAGGTCGTAACCAGATTGATAGACGTTCAAGGATTTCATTTCGCTAATGATGTAACACAAAGACCACACATACAACCCTTATTTTGCCTCGCCGCTGCATTATCGATGACAACTACGCTTACAAGGTACTGCGAATCTAGCCTGTGCCCGATACTGCGAGCTTCATAAGATGGTCCATGAAGGTCTGCAGACTGACGTCGTCGGTGAAGATGGTCTGAGCTGTCGCAGCACCACCATAGCTGTTAGTTTGATGTGTGGTCGAGGGATTGAGCTTGCTGAGCAGGAAACGAGCTTGTGAACCGCCGGCGTCACAGACGATGAATCGAGGCAACGGGAAACGATCCTGGATCAGCTCCTTTGCATCCTCCTTCGGTGCCTCCAGAAGCTCTCTGAAGTTCTCGTAACCTTCTTGCTCTTGGTATCCAGCCTTCCGCCACTCGGCCATTGTTTCGCCGTGGAAGATGAGAATGTGGAAGAATGTGTCGAGCAATAAGACCGTCTCGTTCTGGATGGAGCTAGAGTCAAGCAGGACAGGCTGACCACCTTCGTGGTCGAAACCGTAGCTGTCAAGTGTCGGCTGAATCATGATGAGGGAGTTGCTAACATCCTCGTGGTTCAAGACATGACGATAGAAGGCGGTTTCGTCGGGCGAGTTGTTGAAGACTTGCAAGAACTGCGACCGACGAAGATGGAACATGAATTGCGGGTACAGTGTAAAGTTCTTCTCGAGCCTGGATTAGTAGTTAGTATTTGATAATGAAGCGAGAACTATATGTTCCAAAGCGATGAAAGACTTACCTGAATGACGACGGGTCATCTTTTCTGTACTCGGCGAAGCGAGCGCATAGTCGGATAAGCATGCGATCGACCCATCGGAGGACGTCAGGGCCATCGTCGACCTCAGCCTTGAAGACTGCTATCCTCGACATGAGGACAGCAGCAGCTTCTTGATCGAAGGACTGCGCGATAGCAGGGTCGCCAGATGGACCGCTCATGGGTCGTGCCACGGTGGTAACTGTGAATGTTTAGTATGCGTGCTTAGTTTAGACACGTTTCAGGGAGTTCATACCTCTCAAGTGATACTGGCCAGCGGAGTGCTGATAGTATGTAAGGAACTGAATGAGAGCCTGTTGCTGCGAAGAGGTCACGTTGGACCCGCCTTGGTTGGCAATCTCGAAATAAATCGAGTATGAGGCTTCAGGGTCGATACCGCACATTTTCCAGGCGCATGTGTTTCCGATACCGCATTCCGTCTCACCAACAGAGACAGACTTCTTGTTCTGCGACACAGCGTGTCCAATAAGACCAGTGATCTTCAACTCTCTGGTTGTCAGCACCTCGAATTCGGCATTGAATCCCATAAGGAGGTTGTCGTCCGCATCCTTATTGAAAACGCGCACGAAGGATTGCTTGTACATGGACGAGGTGAAGCTATCTGTCAGAATCATGTGTCCACCAGTGTTGTTTGCAAGACCCCTCATCTCAAGAAGACCGACCTGATCCAGACATCCGGCAAAGATGTCAACAATATGGCCGTTGTGGGAAATGCGCTTCGCAAGGCCCTCGTAGAACTTCAGTGCCTTCTTGTAGTACTTGATGTTGTCGCGGTCGATGTCGTGGTGCGATCGGATGGGCTCGCGCAGCTCCGGGCCAACAACCATACCAGGTCCCTCGGTGGCTGGACCACCGCTAAACAACATGATGCGGGCGGCACTGTTCATGAAGCTCGTCTCCAGGAGTCCAGCAGCGACGCTGAGCGCCACACCGGTGCACCTCAAGGGACGCTTATCGTTCGCGACTGGCCAGGGGTCCCGTTGGATTGATTCGAGAGCGTTGGTCAACTGCAATTCGCACTGCGATACGGGTAGGATGAAGCGCGTGCCAACGCCACCTGGAGCGCCCATAGGTGGTCGTCCAGGCTGCTGTGGGACACCGGGTCGAGGAGCCATCTGGCTAAGGCCCAGCATCTCGTGCACTTGCTTGGTGGAGTAGTCCTTGCTTCCGCGGAAGACGTACGACTTGGCGCATTCAGTGTAGCCCAGCTCGTGTACTTGTGTCTATGGCTGTCAGCTTATAACACTCATTGTAGCTTCCTGTACCTACCATTGTACCGTATGTGACCAGACCAACCAGCGCGTATGCTGGGAGCAGGCTCAAAGCCATGATGATCGAGTCCTTCAGCGCCTTCAAGCTGTCTTCCTCTTGACATGTGTCTACCACGAAAATGAAGATGGGCGGACTCGGTATGGGTCGGGGAAGGCGGTATTCGATCGTGGTACTGTTCGGGTGCATCTCTGGGGGCATCTGCTGGTTGGAGATGTCCTTGTAGTGCGGGGGGAGGTGATTGCGGTTCAAGCAGAAGGGGCATATCCATTGGTTGGCGCGCATGTCAATCTGACTGTCTCAATGTCAGCTTGAGATAAGTTGCAAAAGACTATGCCGGGCATACCAGTAGGGGTTGAGGATAGCTTTGCATGGCGCCCTGCAGCTGACAGGCTCATACTGGAGCAGCGGAGTGTCCGTCTTCTCCTTGAGAGGGGTGTAGTGTGCACCAATGGGAACGACTAGTCGGGAAGCTTCCTGTGAACTACATCAGTGCCTTGAATCCCTCGCGCCGGCGTTGTCTATCGTACCATGCGCGTGCTGGGAAACGTGTTCCAGCTGAGACGGACGCCATCCCTGTCTTCAATGTCGCTCCACTGGTCCTTGAGTGCCTCGAAGTCGGCCATGCTGGGCGGTTGCAGCTATCTGCGATGCGCGAGGAGGTCTGGGGTGGGTGAGGGTTGTCGAAGGTTGGTGGTGGAGGGACCGAGGGCGCCCACGATGGGAGATTTGGCGGGGCGGTGTGAAATGTAGCAGGCGCGAGACGGGCAGCTGTAGTTGTATGCAGCAGAATGTACCGAGACGTGTCAAGTGTTCCTCCCTCAAGGCAACAACTGCACAGAATAATGCAACGTCGTAGGAAGCTCACGCACTTGAACTTGCGTGGATACCACAGTTGGCGATGCGGCCAGATGTTCTTGCCCTAGCGCTCCCAATCGGGCTTAGCACCACCGAAGCTCCGCTCCGCCCCAGCCTCAAAACCGCGATTTTCCTCGCCGTCGCTCTTTTTCTCTTCATCACCGCCAGCAACAAATACACTACGTAACGGCAGGCTCCCATTTCTCTTATGAATGAGCCTGTTTTCGCGCTGCGCGAAGAAGAGATTTAGACCCATGGCTGGGCGCCCGATCTGGAAAACTCATTCTGAGTATACTGATAGGTTGGGAATCAGCAGAGGTCACATTCCATCATCGTGCAGTGTTTGTCATTAGAATTCCGTGGACCTTCCGTCTGGTCTTGAAGGAAGCCTTCAAGGCAGGCATCTTTCAGTCTGCATCGTCAAGCGACGTGTTCAATGTACCAGACCTATTGTTGACCAAGATTCAGAGTCTTGCTGAAAGCAATGTAACGCATTCAACCGCTGTAGCCTTCAGGCAATCATACGTCTCGCGTCAGATGTCAAGACACATCTTTCTCTCCAGGGAGCCTACGCTTGTCAACGGTCGGTCGGTGGATGACATCAAGGGCTTCCCATCTCGACGGCGCTTGTTCATGCCAGAAACCACATCTTCATGTGATGGCCAGAACTTCAGCCGTTACATCACTCTCCAAATGATTCGCTGCAAGGCATCTTATTTCCATCAGAGGCGGTCGATACCCGCGGAGCATTTGGACTTCATGTAACTTATACTACCACACCCCCGTCGACCACGATCATCCAACGCCTTCTAAAGATCCAATTACACATTAACGGAGACACGTCCGATGTTCCCGCTGGAGCCTCCAGATCTGCAGCTGTGTTTGGACGTTACCGAACTCCTGATATATTAACAATCTGAGTCCGATCGGGTAAATGCATTATAATACACTAGCCTCATCACCTGCCAGCGTACTGTACGATGCATCAGAACTTGGGTATATATGTATTTGTGATGTGTGTAGAATCCACAGTTCAAGTTTGTATTCTCTCAGTTTAGTTAGTCTTACAGTCGATCATCATGGCTCGCACTTCTGCCCTTCTCCTCTCGCTTCTTTCAGGTCAAGCTTGCGCTCACACTTTCATCTGGGTATGCTCAGCCATTCTCAACTCCCCAGTCCCTATGCTAACACTTTCAGGGCGTCTTCGTCAACGGCGTAGACCAAGGTACCTTCAAAGGCGTCCGTATCCCCGCCTACAACGGCCAAAATGGCAAAGGCGGCTACAACAACTCGCCCGTCAAAGACCTCGACTCCATCGACATGCGCTGCAACGTCATGGGCGACATCCAAGCCCACGACACCATCAAAGTACAGCCCGGCGACAACCTGACCTTCGACTGGCACCACGAGAACCGCAACAACAAAGACGAAGTCATCGCCAACTCGCACCATGGCCCTTCGCTCATCTATATCTCGCCCGACCCACCGACGGAGAACTCCTTTGTCAAGATCTGGCACGAGGGAAAGTTTGAAAGTAATCCGTTTCCGCAGGCGGGCAAGTGGAGTACCACCGGGGATATTGCGATGAACTTTGGGCATATGAATGTTAGGGTGCCGGAGGGACTGAAGGCAGGACACTACATCATTCGTGCGGAGATGGTTGGTCTGCATGAGGGAGACGTGAGCTACCTTCAGAACCCGAAGAGAGGCGCACAGTTTTACCCCGACTGTGTTCAGATCGAGGTTGAAGGCGATGGCGAGGTTGAGTTGCCTGAGGGCGTGAGCTTCCCTGGAGCGTACTCTTATGAGGATCCTGGTGTTGTGCACAACGTAGGTTTCCTCTACCTAAGCACTGGCTCGTAGCTCATTTGCTAACACGATGCAGGTATACTGCTCCACCGAGACAAGGAAGCCGAAGACCTCTACCACTCCCTGCGTCACCGACTATGTCATCCCTGGACCTACCGTATGGTCTGGTGCCTGGGCTGAGACTACCGCAGTTCCAGTCGGACCTGTCGATGGTGTTACAACTGCGACTGCATGGAGCACGTGGATTGGTACTGATAGTTTTGTGACCAGTGTGACGTTTGCGGATGTGAAGAGTCAGACAATCGTGGGAAGCTCGAAGTATACGGCGAGTTGGAGCGACACGTATGCTACTCCTACTGCGACTGCTTCGCGTTGGTAGATCGTAGCTGAGAGCATATGTGCGACGGTTTGACGTAGAAATGAATGCATTCGGTTCGCTAATAGTCGTGTATAGTTCATTTCTGAAGAAAAGTCCATCTCGTGGTCTTTTGAAGAAAACTTGAACTCATTTTCTCTCAAGTGCTTTTCGCCAATACCATGTCTCTTGCCAGACCCCAGATTGCAAAGCAAAGCTCGCATCGCCGCATTGAACCACGCGGCATCAAAACCCCAATATTCTCATCTAACCACTGCCCGTGCTGTTCAGTCATCCAGGACTATGACTTCAGGCTTGCGCTTCTTTCCCTGTCCGCGCGCAGCGCCGTCATCGCTATGCTCGCGCTTGATACGCAGTCGTGATTCATTGGGGACCACCTCTTGCTTGATAGGTACCTGCTCATTGTCCTTGTCCTACAGATGGTCAGCGCCGTTGAGACTCAAGGTTCCTGTAGTCTTACCTCATAATGCTTGAGCAGCACTAGTAGACGCTTCCGGTTTTGACCGGCTAATCCCTTATCGTTTCCTCGAAAATGCTTGATGAGCGCAATGATGTCTTCATCTGTAAGACCGTCGTGCTCACTCGGAAGGGGCGAAACGAACTCTGGCGGCGGCGGAGCTGGTGTGGCCCTGACAGACTCGGATCGTGGAGTAGCAGAAGATGATATGGCTCTTGAGGGAATGTTCGGAGTTGACTCGGGTGGCTCTTCGATTTTGGTCAACTCTGCCTGTGGAACTGGAGAAGGGCTTGGTGAACGAGTTATCATGCCGAGGGACTTGAGTGCGGCTGTTGCTTGTGAGATTTTGGTCATGCGCTTACGCGAACGACTTACCGTTAGAGCGATATTTGAACTGGAATGCTACCAGAGGCTCTTTCGCCGTTTTACATCTGTATCTAGTAACAACGGGCTTCGTGACATGAGCTGGTGCCAACCTATCTTTCTGTTAGCCTTTTTTAACGGTATCTACAATACGGACATACCTTATCATGTGAGAGCGCACATCGCCCTTAACAGATTCCTCAGAGACTTCTCCAACCTCTCTTAGCTCCATCTTTCTACCTTTTGGATGTATTCTTCTCCGATAGCTTAGGATCGGTGTAAGTTTGACAGATATAGTGCCCACAGAGCTCAGAGCCTCTAGTGTTTCTCTAAAGGTCATAGCACTGTTCTCTTCGACTATGATGTCTCAGTATATACACGGTCGTATTTGCGGCTCTATTCGGAGCTCACTTACCCACACTGAGGTCTGAGAAGAGAAATTTCGATGCCCGCCATGTCCCATTTTCTTCCCACCGCGTTGTTGACTGAATGATTGGTTCGATGAACATTTTCGTTTTGTGCACGATGTACTTGCTCATCGTTACTCCGTCTAGATGAACGCGCAATTCCATGTCCGTCGGCTTAAAAGGTGAGGTGAACTTCGTCATTATCGCGAATTCCGCACCCGACCGGCATTCGACGTATCGCGTGGTTGTCTTGGGCACATCTTCCTCTTCCGAGTTCTCGTATTCCTCAAGTGGTTTGCCGCCGACGTAAATTTCAACCGTCAGGCCTGGGTAGTCGGCATGGATCGCCATGCTGATATCGTAAACCGATTCGGGTGACGGTGAGAGAAGTGGAAAGTAGATGTCAGCAGAGGAAAATGATTTAGGTGTCTCGCTTGTGTCAGGCAAGAAGGCGCTTGGACACTGGACACTATCAAAGTGAGGGTGAGCGGGGAAAATCTTGCTGCTTAGGTACTAATGCGGTAAGAGCGAGGACGACTCAAAATGGAAGGAGCAACGAACTGACAGATAGGTGAGTGACCATAACACGAATGGACAGCATCGGGCTTTGCTATGGTCTTCTTAGGACAAGTCAGTCACTAGTCGAGGCAACTGCTGCAAAGTAACATGAGCGTTAATCAGACATTGAATTGAAATCTGTCTAGAGTCTCCAGCTCATATGTATGTGTTCATCCGACATGAACTTTTGCACGAGCAACACAAACTTCTAGTCCAGCACGATAACCTCGTCATCAGTACCACGGTGACGCTTTCGGTCTCTAGACCTTACAACCGTGACCTCCTCGCCATCGCTGAGTTCAACAGCCTCATCGACCCGCTTGCGCTTGTCGACGGCTTCTTTCTTGACCTTGACTGCAGCTGCTTCGCGATCCTACGACAGTGAGTATATGGTATCATGAACCTATACCATCAACTTACCTTGAACTGCTTGACGAGTTGACGTAGCTCATCCGGAGTGAGCTCGTCTTCGGGCCGTTCTTCCAGAGGTAGCGGAGTGGGCTCGCGTGGAATGAGACCTAGGATCCGGAGAGCATCTATACGAATCAGCTAGTGACACAACGTCGCGGAACCACTTTAACTTACTTAGGGAGCGATATTTGAAGTTGAAGGTAGCGAACGGAGACTTCGTCACATAGTCATAATCCCAGAACGTTGCACGTGCATGCGCAACAGGCTCAGATACGCTATACATATTAGCGTTACCTCCACAAGGTGAGGATTAATATACCCAGCTCCATGAGTGAGGGTACGCCCTTTCAGTGCCTTCTCAGAAACCTGTTTCGATGCTGACATGCTCTCGACGATGTGAGCCGGGGAGACCCGCCCCAGATTTTTTATGTACGTCAAGCCGACAGTGATGGTTCCAAGTGAGGTCAGATCAGGGAGGGATGCGCTACCTTCAACTTCAGAGTTATTAGCTCGGTTCCAATATCAAAATATCTCAAGACACATGATGAGTTCTTCGTAGTAAGCTTACCGATTTCTAATTCGGCAAAGCAAAACTTCTGGATTTTGGAATGTTCGCCGATCTGGGAGTTACGCCCCTCGAAAAGACGTTCTTCAAAGAACCAGGCTTCGCGGATTAGTTTGCCTATCACAGCTTGGCCATCAAGACTGATTTTAGCTTTCATATCACCTTTTGGGAAAGGATATCCTTCGGTAAACGAGACTTTGATCGCAAAATTAGCCCCAGATGTTGCTTCGACGTATTTCGTGACCGTCGTCGGCGACGCGGGAGTGTCGCTATCGTCGTCGTACTCAGGGAGTAGAGCGTTATTGACGATGATTTCGACCGTAAGGCCGGGCAAGAATGGATGAACAGCCATGGCGTAGCAAGATATCTGGAAGTAAGTTGTATTACTGGTGGGAAGGAAGAATGAAGGAAGGTCTCGAAAGCAGGATGCTCGGGCCCTTAAATACTGCGTACTGCTGAGCCGAGGTGAGAGACGCAGGCAAGGCGTGAATGGAGCTAAGGAGGTAAAGGCAAATATCATACTGACAAGTGCTGGCATGCTGTAGGTACATGAGCGGTGACTAAAGTTCCCGAGTGGCTACATCTAAACATTCCTAAATATGTAGAAAGATGTGTTCTTCCATGGCGATTAGCCTAATCATTCGTACACGCCCCTAGAGGCCGTTCCATATATCAATACTTTGGCAGTACACTTCCATGCGTGAAATTCGAGTCGGCCCAGGGTTCGGAGTTCGCTTCCATCTCGAACTATGCCGTCTTTTGACTTCTATACCACCTTGAACTCCGCGCCGTGAAGATAGAATAGATATCCTCTCTCAGTCTAACGCGATGATTTCTCGCTCCACGTGCGGACGTTTGCGCTGTCGCGTCTCGACATAGGTCACTTCGTCGTCATCATCGATGATCCTCTCGCGCTTGACTCCAGTAGTGGCTTCATCTTTGGTCTTGATAGAGGTGCTCTCAGACTCTCGCTATATATACGTAAGTATTAACGCCGGAGATTTGCGGCGCATACACACTTGTTGCGCACGATTTAGCAGTTCTCTCAGCTCTGCGGGCGACAAGTCTTTTGCGAGTCTGTCTTCTAGGGGGACAGGAGGCGCTTCGTTCATAGAGACAAGATGAAGTGCTTTTATGCTCGCTTAAAAGTCATAAGTGTCAGCGGGTGGCACGATGTGAGCGTGATCGTGACTCACCAAGCGATCGATATTTGAAGTTAAAAGTCGCAAATGGCTTCTTATCTACAAATTCGTAGTGTATCCGTTGACCAGAGCATTTTGATTGGCATTTCCGAGGCTTCGATAGGCTTTTGAAGAAGTCAGTTCTTTGCTAATCAACAAATTTACCCACTCTCTACATACACTGTGTGGTGCGATAGGGCGTCGCCTTTAAGCGCCTTCTCTGGAATCTCCTGGAGCGCTGCAAGTTGCTGGTGTCTATCATCGTTGTAACTTGTCTCGTCGATGACCACCTCTCGGACAATTTCGATGAAGCTAAGGGATAGAGTAATACAACCTTTGATGCTGAGAATCTGCTCCAGAGCAACAACATCAGGCGCAGCCTTATCAGCCTCTTCTACTGCACAAAACCGTAAGTGGATGACATCGAGAGGTCTCATAGTACTTGCTAATGTTCAGTTTGGCGAAGGTGAATTTCTGTTGGACCCACTCGCCGCCTTGGTAAGAAGGATATGTACTGAGCCTCCAGTCTTGGAAAAGTTCATCTCGCCTGTGTAGCCGCTTTATCCCTACCCCGTCAATGCAACATTCAGCCTGGACATCATACTGATCTGGGAATGGAGGCTTGTATTCAGCCACAATCGAGAATTTATCGCCTGAGCGCGCTTCAATGTACTTAGTAATCGTGTTTGGTGTAGCGTCCTTGTCGTCGTCGTCATACTCATGCAATTGCTGGCCGCGAACACAGATCTTGACTTCCAGTCCGGGATGCTCAGGGAGAATGGCCATTTCACTATGCTTGTCAAGCAGTCCACTAGAGTTCGAGTCCAGGTCCGCGGTGATTCCCGAGGTCAGGACCCAGGGCGAAGAGGCGCTAAGCGCAACGCATCGGCGAAAGCGACAGTGTGAGATGTAAGCTGGAAACCCAGACGAGCGGCAGGCAGTCTTCGGTTGTAGTAGGTGACTCCGGTACGGAACGCGAAGACTTCAACTGAGATGGAAGCAGTGAGTGTGCTGAAGGCTCGATGTCCAATGTTTGCTCTATACCGAATATGGCAAGGCGGGATGGCTAGCGCGTGGTGAGAACTGTTGACGGGCAGGAGCGTAGGCAGGAGCGTCCGCTTCAGCACCCTTGACTCTTCCAGATCCGACAGAAGTAGTACACTCGCGGCTGATCAGAAGACGGTGGAGGATGTCGAGATCGCTGGCTATTGAAGTGCCATCGTGCGCATTCACTGAGGCGGAAGCATGGACTCAGCTCGCGTGCCGCGTGCCAGCAAAGCAAGTCCCGAGAAGTCGAAAGTGGTAAAGTGAGGCCTGCTCAGCTTTCGAGATTTTATGACTCAGACCTCATCTGAAACGGCGGGTGCATCTCCTATGTGGTGAAGATGGCGAAGATATCAACCAGGAATGAAGCATCGTGGTACGGGTTGCACTGAGAGAGAGCCGCCTCGTACGACAAGCATGCGATTAGCCGACCGAACATCTACGTCAAGTCAGCTACTCAATCATATTATAACTTGGAATGCATCAAGCTCGCAGGCGTAGCTAGCAAAGCGGTGACTGACCACGTAACGTTTGATTTTTGGAATGCCTCCCTAGGCTGGTCACAGATTGTGAGAAGCAGCAGATAGTGTTGTTGCTAGAGACGAAGCGAATGCGCACGATGTTGAGCTCATAGGTGAGGCTATCGGTAAAGACCCCGATTTCTATGTCTTTGGTACATCTGAGTTTCTACTTAGGTAGATCTTCAGCGCGAAGCTAGTCGTTTACAATCAGTGCTGATATCGACCGAAAAGTTTGTAGCCTTGGCAGATCTAGGTCGTAACTACAGAGATGGCGATAAGTTTGATTAGATGAGAAGAGGTATAGAGTGCAGGGTCATTAAAGCAGCCGCACTAGATGAATGATATGCACCATAGACCATGCAACTGTGAACATCACATGTATACAAAAGCTCTCTATATCTCAAAACTCTCCACACGCTTGCGAAGACCGAGATCGCTGCTAAGGCATCAACAGTGTTGACGCTAATGCCCATGTACACGTGGAATCCAGTTCCACGGTACATTTTCGCCGACAGACATCCAGCATACCTAGGCCACCTTACATACAGCCCAAAAGCTTACACCTACATTAAGGATCAAGGCTTGCGAGGCTGACATGCAGGTGGCCAAAGCCTACGCGGCCCCAAACGAGCAGCGCTGACAGTGTCGCCATGTGGAGACACACTACTGATCGCAGATTAGCGAGAGAACAAGATCTGAGAAAGCGCAACCCACCGACAGAGGGCTTAGCGCACGAACACCCGTATTGAGACCCGCGTTGAGCGTACCGATGCCTGATCCATCGTAAGCTAGCTTGCTTACCATCATCAGCCTCGCAAGAGGCTCGTAACGTGTACTAGCTGCCTGCACCCGGCTATTTTGCGCCGATGGTGTATAGGATTCTCGTGTACAGCACGTATGGGTTTACTTCGGAGCAGCGACGGATAATCCACCGACTGCGACATAGATTCATGCTCTGTCAGCGCTGAGTAACGCATGAATAATTTGCAACGGGTCGCGTGAAATCCGGAGATAACGCAACTCCGCGCGTGTTGGCGCTTAAAGTGTGTCTCGGCGTAAAGTCGCTTTATGGTGCGGCCGAGGTGATGCCACCGGTTAACGAAAGAGGAAACAGGAATGCTTTTGCAGTGTTGAGGGCCAACAGATTGCGGAGAATGCAGTCAGCGCAGAGGGTGTGGTGAGATTTGAGTCGGCAGATCTCCGAACTCGACCGACCGAACGGCCGGATGAACTCCGCATCACGGTATTGGTGTCGCAGCATCCGCTAGATCAGGTCGCATCTCCAGTGACAAAGAAGCAATTATCTTGGTGATGCATTAGTCAGGAGAGCGGTTGGGACTGAGCGCATGACGGATGACGTTGCAAACCAGGTCCCGAATGCCATGAGGCACAAAACCGGAAACGGTCGACGCCCTGTTGCATTTCCAAGCCTCACGAACCCCAAAAGAACCGTTGGGTGGGAGAACATCGGAAGGCGCTTGCCCTGCATATGCGAGCAGAACTTGTAAAATTCTTGTCCCGGCAGATGGAGAACAGATAAGAGCATAGGAATAGAAATCCCTGAGCGAGCATTACTATGCTATCCATACATACTTGAAGATGTATAGTGACCGGTGCATCCAATATGTCACAGCTGCGTTGTGAGTGGAGAAGTCACAAACACGCGACTATCAGGCCTCAGGCGTCATGATCGGCAGTCAAACTTCCTGTCATAGCAGGTGGACCGGAAGAAACTTTGTCGAAAACAAGCAGACGCAGGGTCTCATCATCCCGCGCTCGCGGATTGGCGGGCACAAGGGCTAGGGATGGTGCCCGCTCAGCCGTTGGCGATCGATGACCACATCGGGCGACCTTCGAGAAGTGATGGGCAGTTTCAATGACCAGCAGGTTGCCGACTAAGACGTCAGGGAAAGGATATTCATTGGGGACACATTGCTTCGCAAAAATAGAAGCGCAAAGCAGGAGTTCTGCGCGGCAGTCGTTTTGGATGGATGGTGAGGGAAGGCATGGTGAGGAGACTTCGGAGGGATGATGTCATGGACCCTCGTAAGCGATCAAATAGCATTCGTTCGGTCCGACGGAGATGGACGCAATACGAATGCGACTGGAAGGACAAGTATTCTCCATGGCAGAAGAATGCAGAATATCAAAGAGTATACGCAGTATAGGATCGAAGGCTACAGAAGCCTCGGGTCGCAGAGCACCGGCTTAGAAATGTGGCTAGTGACTTTGACGCGCGAATGAACGGTCCAGATCGCCTCGCGGCCGCCGGAACAGTTACATTGTCCGTGCATACGATAGGGCTGCACAGCCACCGATGGACCCTGCATTTGTGTCCTTCTCCACCGATCTTACCCGTTCGAGGCCTTCGATGCGATGCCACGTTGGTTTAGGGCTGCATTGCAACTCCACAAGATGCTTGCAGCACGTTGCATATGCCGTTGTTCAGCAGGGAGAGTCTCAGTGAAGAGTTTTCCTTGTGCGACCTTGGCTGTACTCGACGTGTAGGGATGTCGCACGGCAGTGCCGTTGTTGAGTAGAGGATGCTGCCAGTGCCGAAGCGGAAGTCGAGGTTCCACCTGCAGGATAGACGGTATCTGAGCTGACCTCGGATGCTAGTAGTATCGCAGCTGGTAGGTGCACATCCCAGTTTATTGGTTCGTGGATCGATCTCCAGTTTCAGCATCTCTTCAAGAGATGTGCAGTGTACTAGCCAGCAGAGTGGTCCTCGGGAGCCGTTTGGCCACCAGATCCCACTATCAATAGAACAGAGTATGGGGTAGGCCATTGACGGCTATCTCCAAACGATACCGCGTGGCCTCGCGTGCAGTACACACGAGCTGAATGCAGTAGCATATCACGGTCTTGGATCAATAACTCAAATGTCAAAGAGCCGCTGTGAGTCACGCGTGAGGACATGTGACCATTGACAGGCTGGCCGAGGTGTGGCTGGTGCCCGTCGCGTACTCCATCTGGTATTCGTAATCCACATGTGCTGTCGAGTACGTCGTGCATGGAACGATGCTGCTCAGCCCGTCTTGGAGCATCGTAGTCCCAGCGAGCCTAAACGGCCAGCTGTTAGACCAGATACGGGCGTGTCACCATGGCAGACCTTTGGAATTGGCCCGTCGCACGATGCCCTACAAGCTACATGCCGACGGCACACTAGAGCGACTGGCACAGCGATGAGTAACGGTTCGGTTCGTAGGGCTCCGTTTCACGTGGAGAGCATGCCTGCAGAGATCGCCTAGATGCGTACAAGCGATTGCACAGTATTTTGGGAGCAAGTCATGGACGCTGGGGGAAGGCCTCTCGGCTGGCATCCGAAGGCATGTGGAAAACTCTGTATGGTAGACAGCGTCTGCCGGGAGGTGCACAGCCTTCGGTCGGACAGGCAGGGTCCGCGGCGGCCGTATGCAGGGTGCGTGAGGGTGGTGTCGATCGCGCCGCTTTTGCGCGTCGGCGTATCGTTAGCGTAGCCACCCCTGCAACGCCCAACATGGGTTGCGTCATAGGATGAGGTATGAAAGGAAACCGATTCCGCGTACTCAGCAGCCCAAGCCGTTTAAACTGTCGCTCAGCAATTTGCAATCTCTTACGACGCACACATACACCCTAATTCCGACACTCCGAGCACAGCCGACGCAGACTCTGAACTCTTCGAGCGTCTTCGACCGCGTGCTGCCCCAGATCACCTCATCAAGTGGTCTTTCACTCAAATCGGCGAAGACTAACCGAGTCATCGGCCGGTAGCCCACTAGTATAAAGCAACTTGCCACCCGCGCTGGTCCCCTACTTTTCCTCCCGACCATTATGTTAGCGCTACCCACACAACGTCACCACCTTTCAACCATACCGTCACCTCCGTCTTCACACTCGTCCTATCAACACCTGCCCCAGCACTTCGCCGCACAACATCTCTACGACCAGAAGCTCCTCAACGACTACCTCGAGTCCCAGCAGCAGTCTTACGGCACTCCATCCAGCAGTGCACCCAACTCGTACATGACGAGCGCATATACCGATTTCGCGAACCCGGCCATCCGAATCCAGCAGTCGACACCCACACCGCAGCTTCCCCAGGGATTCGCACAACCGCCTATGCTCTCGGCCAGCAACACCAGCACGGGACTTGAGTCCTGGAACTATGGTAACGTGCAGGGCCAATCGCTCCACACACCACACCAGAACCAGAACCGCGGCCACCAGCGCGCATCGTCCTCGTCTTCCGTAGGCTCAAGTGCCTCGCAATATCAGGCCGTCGGTCCCTCCGCGGGCTACCAGTACGTATTTTCCCCCGAATACTCGCCTTCGCACGAATCTGCGTCGGCTTACTCATCGACCATGGCTGACATATATCCAAGGTCGTTCCAGAACCATCTTCCTACACCCACACATACACCTACCCAGGACTCGTTTATGAGCGGAAACAACTTCAACAGCAACTACACACCAAACTCGGTCAGCATGGACCACACCATGTCTGCACACATGTCGATGAAACAAGCGCTCATGGAGCAGAGTGATGACGTACCAGACTACGCACACTCGGCCGGTCAATCAGTATCAAGCTACGGCCACGACTCTCCTGCCACGCCACACACTGCACAGGACGACATCGACTTCAAGATGCCTGCCAATGGTGAGAACCTCTGCAGGATAGACTCCTGGCTTTTCAATCAGTTTTGTACTTACGATGACCCAGACGCCCGCCCTATCCCCAAGTTCGAAAGGACCTACACCGACATTGCTGCCGACACTGGCTTCTATGAACCCAGTGCCTCCGCCCAGGCGGTGTCTTCCAAGCCAGCTCAGTCGTCGCTGCTGTCGCCATACCGCAGCAGCGACCAGAACGTCCAGCGTGCGCTCCAGGCAGCACAGTACGCTCGCTCACAGTCGCCAAGCAGCACTGCCTCAAGAAGTGACTCACCGTTCCGCAAGAGCTCACCCTACCGTCAGCCTAGCAACACGTTCAACTCGGCTATGAACACTGCTGTTGCGGCACGTGAGCAGAACCGCCAGGCTGATGCGGCTTACGCTATGAAGTCTCAGATGCAGCCCAGCGACGATTCTGAGCCAAAGACCATCTCGCCCAAGGACGCTCTGTTAGACTATCGGGAATCCGACGAAGAATCAAAAGTTCCATTGTTCCCGGACAGTGGCGCTAGCGAGTACGACAGCCAATACACCGGTGGCGACCAATATAGGACTGCCACCCAATCCAGCTTCGACACTCCATCATCGCAGTCCTACCGTCGCGACAGCTGGGTAACACCACAGTTCTCACCAAACTTCTCCACAACCTCCGCTCCATCATTACCACAGTCATCGAGCTTTACTTTCGCCACTCCATCAATACAGAACATGCACAGCATGCCTATGAACGCACCATCTCAGTATCGATCAACTCCCAACACTATGTCGTCGGGCGTCGACCAGACACCTGAGTTCCCTGCCCACCTGACTTCAATGGAGTCAAGTGCGAGCGAAGCTGAGCCACCGAGTGGCAGCCAGAACAGCGTCCTTTCAGACCGCTACATTACGAAGCCAACATCGACGGGCGCCGAGTCTGGTACCTACTCATGCACGTATCATGGCTGCTCCCAGCGTTTCGAGACCCCACAAAAGCTTCAGAAGCATAAGCGTGAGGGTCATCGAAGTGCCAATCTCAGCCAGGCTATGACGTCGGCGGCTATTTTGGAGCGCAATTCGCAGGCGGGACCCCACAAGTGTGAGCGCATCAACCCCACGACCGGCAAGCCCTGCAACACCGTATTTTCGCGTCCCTATGACCTCACCCGTCACGAGGACACGATACACAACGCGCGCAAGCAAAAGGTCCGCTGCGCACTCTGTGTCGAGGAAAAAACTTTCTCGCGCAACGACGCATTGACACGCCACATGCGTGTCGTGCATCCTGAGGTTGACTTCCCCGGAAAGCACCGCAGGCGCGGAGGTAACCACGACTGAGCGTGACCCGATGGCATGCGCGGTGGTATTCCGCGGAGGCCAAGTTCTGCCGCACTATCGCGCACATTCCAGAACAGCCGCGACCGTTCCATGACACGCACCTGACCATTTCACGGACGATTTGCGACATCCCAAAGCTCTCCCAGAAACCGGGCGATGCTGATGCCCATGCCTCTTGCATTTGCGGTCACGCGGTCACATTGCATTCAGTTGTCGCTGGTCCGAACTGAATCATCCGGCGTTTTGGTCACTTTTCTTCGACTGTATAGTATTCTTCCTTGATTTTCCAGTACAATCCTGCGGACATGACTTTGAGCGACGAACCAGCGGGCGCATGGTACGATGATTTGACGAAAGAGATGGCTTTGTATGTGCAACAAAAAGCGATGATTTCCATAGACGGCATCGCTGGCTCCAGTGGGCTTTGGTTACGCCTGCGACTAGATTTCATTACTTTTTTTCTATACACCCGGCTCCACTGGAGCATTATTAATTTGTACAACACTTCACTATTCCTCAGATATCGAGAGCCAGTTCTTCGTCTTTACATCGTACTCAGCAAAGTTTCGACAGCAAGAGAAGGGAAAAACAAGCGGATGTACTATATGCATTGTAGCTAGCAATGATACCCCATAGCAATACCAGCATTAAGCAATCTTCCGTTTCAGCGTCCAACATTGCTCAGTGATGCCTCCTTCCTTTGTGATAGTCCTCCAGCGGTCGCCATGGCTTGCATATCCAGTTACTACCTGCTCAACGCTGCACTCAGCAACGGCGACGCCAGTCTCAACCAAAATGCCTAACTCTACCATCCACCTACTGCAAGCATCGTACGTCTCCTTACACTACAGCATGAACAACACAAGCTGACACCACATCAAGGTCTCACACTCTAGATTCAGCCTCTCGACCCAAGTGCAACATCATCGGCTCTGCATACTACAAACAAAAGCACAACCATCTGCACGGGCAGCAACTAGTTCCCACACCCAGCACCTGTCAGCACCTTAATCCCCTGCCAGCTGCCTCCACCACCACATCCATCAAGCGTGCATCCGACTTGCCGCGGAGACGATGCACAAACGCGGGCTGAAAAGCACATAAGCGGCAGAATGAGAGCGCCGCGAGATCTGGACTCAGCACCTACCGGTGCCGCCCGCGGCCACGCTAGCGGGGTGCAGTAACACAGCCCTCAGCCTCTCATTTTTTGCTTTCGAGTATGCATCTCCTATCAAACCCCAAGGAAGAATTTTCGGGCATTCTAGAAGCCCTTGATTTTTTCCTTGACATGTTGCACAAGGTTTTGGATTTCCAAGCAAAAGAACAGTGGAAATCGGGCCGAGGCTCGGGGATAGCGATGAATGTGTCTGTAGTGTATTATGTGCGTGTGCCTAGAGAGACACCTGGTGTGGTGTAAGGATGCAATGCATCTATGATTCCATGGTTGCGTGACATGCACTGCCTGTCATTGTCGAAAGAAGAAAGAAGTGGACATGGCGAGTATCACAATGGTATCATAGCCCGGCACCAACCACTCCACGCCCGTCGCAGTACCTACCAGACCCAAATTCATCAGCTTGCATATACAGACACATGGTTTGTGTTGAAAACTTGTTATATTAAGATTATGTTGTAACGATGTAGGAAGTACTCCTTATAACCCTCCTACTTCTCTTTGTTATGAGGTTTGACAGTAAAACAGCTTGTCAAAACAACAGTTTGACATGAATGGCGTGGTTCCGCTCGGTACACTTTCACCGAGCAGAGGTGACCCAACGCATGTGGCTCCACCGAAAAACGTCGGATCTGGGCCTGCCACGAACGACGAGGTGCAGTGCGTCGGGGCCCTGGCCTGTGGGTGGGCGTGTACCACAGCGATTCGTGCTGCGCTGGCCTATCGGAATTGTGCTGAGGGTGATGTGGGACGCACGTTAGGTGGGTTTGGCGTGCTGGGGGAACCGGCCGATGCGGTTGGACTGCATGCCGTCATGTAGGGCTGAGAAAAGCGCTGGGGATCGCGCGAAGCGATTTGGTGGTATCGATAGTAACGGCTTCGACGGCAGGAACGACCTCAGACATGCTGCCGATGCGGCTGTAGAGTTCGCATGGCTTGTTTCAGAAAACCAAGGTCGCGTTGTTGTTGGCGCTGGCGTTGGCGTTGGTTGGCCTTGACAGGAGAGGGCTGTTGACGTCGTTTGTGGGTGTTAGAGTTCTGGAGAAATCCGGTTCGGGATCTGTCGACGTCAGAGTGTCAGATAGCGAGGAACATCTTGACGGAAATGGTTCATGCGTCCAGGACGTGTGCCGCGGAAGGTTTTACTCGCCCTGGAAGAAGGTGTCATTGTTCTTACGCTAGAAGATCGTCACGCCCATGGGTGTGTGTTAAGCGGTGACCCTTTCAAGGTTTGTCGGCTCCACGCGCATGACGCCCGTTATCCACTGTTTGACTTTGACTACTTCCGATGTTCCGCGACCAGGTGTCTGTTAGGGTTTTAAGTAGTAATTTTAATATATATTCTATAAAAGTAAAAGTAGCAAAACTATAAGTATAAATTTTATAATGCTATAGTTACTTATTTTTAAAAGTAAAAATTTTATATAAGCTATACTTAACTCTTTTTTATTACTAT
The DNA here is from genome assembly GCA_022609215.1 of Alternaria triticina. Taxonomy (NCBI): domain Eukaryota; kingdom Fungi; phylum Ascomycota; class Dothideomycetes; order Pleosporales; family Pleosporaceae; genus Alternaria; species Alternaria triticina. The sequence continues at coordinate 182,343 of JAGKPX010000051.1, forward strand.
AAATTTCTACTAATATTATTATATTTACTATTTACTATAAATTAAATACTTTTTACTTTTTTAGCTTATT